>JAREIK010005719.1:3290000-3890000 GCA_029783825.1 Sapria himalayana | reverse complement strand
TTATGAGAGACGATGAGTTGAGATTCATCAGAATCAAGGAATACTTTCAGTCACAATTTTACATGAAAAATCTTGAGATGATCAAATCCTTTTTTGGCTATTCATGTTTTGAGATGCATTGTGTTGTGATATAGGAGGTATGCATATGATGTACTAAAAAAAATTGGTTTCTTGGGTTGAGATACATCAAATATTCTAATTGATCCAAATACTTATTTTTTTGTCTAATACAACTTATTCAGTTGATTTATTTTATTTTCAGGAGAATAATATAAAAGATTAATTATTTGATCATCATTATATCAGATGTAACTTATATAATTTATTTTGTTAGATATTTTTTAGAGCCTCCTTTGTTGGTTCATCTAGACACATGTCTTTGCATACTAAGCCATGTGAAGAAGTCTCTAGGACTCAGGATCTTCTTTTGTGATAACAAACATTTATAGTTAGTAGTGTATTCAAATTTTAGTTGAACACTAGCTTGCATAAAAAGATCAACTATAATTTTTTTTTTGGGAAAAATCTAATTTTTAAAAGAATAAGAGATAAATGATTATATTGATATATAGTGTAGAGATTGAATTCAGGGTGAGTGATAATTACGTACGAGATATTTTGGATATGACATATACTAGAGAAGATCGGATATCCATTTTTTTATTTCACTAATTTTTTCTATGCCGGTCAGATTGTGAGTTGCGTAATCTTCAATCAAGTGTTTCACGAGTGGACGAAACACATAGAAATGAATTATTTCTTCTTTATAGATAAGATTAGGATGAGATTGTTGCTACAACTTATATTCATATAGTAAATTAGTAAATTACATCTTTACAAAGGCTTTCAAATATTTGAACTTACTTTTTTTTCGCTTCAATTTTAATGTTTTAGATTTTTATGCATTAACTTGAATGGGGGTGTTATGATTTTTAATTTTCAATTTATTTTTTAGTTTATTTTTTTTTATTGATTACATTATCCAACATGTAGTTTCGACTAATCTATTGACTCATTATATAAAGATTTTGTTTATATGTTATTTTTTATTGAAGATATAGATGATACAAATTATACAAGACTCTTACTTTAGTATAGGATACTAAAGATATTTCGATAGTCTTATCCTTGAAAGTTCGATAGACAACATATGATGAGTCTCAAACTTGAGACTTACCATTTTCGAACAAAGATATTTATCATCTTACTAAGGTTTGACATCCAATATATGCATATAATCTAAGGACTTACTAAGTGATCAATCATTTTCATATTATTCTCAGCCAAACAAAGAGTTGCTATTATTTTTTATTGAGTTTTTATTTTTGGAGTTTAGTAATTTTATATATGACTTGTGTTTTCTACAACATCTAAGAAAATTATTTAATATTAACCGAACAATATAAACTGAATGATCCTCCAAAAATATGAAATTAGAATGCTTAACAAAGTCCTTTCTGGTTATACCCAAAAGAATTAACAAATACGTCCCAAAAATTTTAAGTTGGTGTTTGCTCTAAAGTTCATATTCAATGCATAAGTCTCATACTTAGCTTTAGATATACAGATGTTAATATCTTGAAAACTTTATCATTTAAAATTAGAGAGTCTGTATCTAATTATTCTCGAATCCGAGATATGTCATCAATGGACAAAATTTTTTTATCATTGCACTAAGACATGATCGTTATTACAGATATACAACGTGTGGATTTCTTAGGTGATCAACTATCCAAATATTATAATCGTTCAAATATTTTTAATTTTGACTTATAATGAACTTTGGTATATTAGTATTTGTATAATCGTTTACTTGTAATTAAATGTTTGCTATCCTAATGGAAAATCACTAAAAAATAAATCTAAATTGGTTTTAAATATTTCCAATCAAGAACAATAAAATGAGGTGTGTCCAACACATCTTAGATGACAAAAATTTTAATCTGGCAGTGGTTGCGCTCTAAGGAAATGTGATGGTAGCAAACAATGACAATTCGTGGTGATAGAGAGATGGTTTATCCCTACTTTGAAACTACATTAAAAAAATGTGTAAAAAGCTCACTAAACATAATAGTGCAAGGGACACATATAAGTATGAGATAAAAAGAAAAAAGAAACAGGGAACACTCCTATGTACACTAGGAATATTTCAATACAGAAGACACATACATAACCGAACAATTCTATGATATTTTTCTTCATGTAGTATCTTGTTGTCGAATCACAGCAACTCTTTGCGGAGGCCATTCATAATGAAACGATGGAGGGGTTTTACAAGTTGATTTCTTACTTTCAAACTCAGTCGGAGCCTGCTTATTGTGGTCTGGCAAGCCTTTCCATGGTCTTGAATGCTCTTGCTATTGATCCTCAAAGAAAATGGAAAGGTACTTATGAGAGCCTTTCTCATCTTATTTTGTATTATAATGTATAATATTGCTGCAATATTTCTTTAAAGTGAAAGCTCGGATTTACTTGCCCAAAAATATCAATTTAGTACTAGTTGGAATTGGGTGCCATTATTCATTACGTTATGTTGAAGTATCATATACTAGTAAAAGTCATCCATGTTTCATTTTGCAATTAAGTGCATAACACAAAGTAACTAAGTTAGCATTTGGTAGTCATGTGAATCTGTATTTTAACTTTTCGCAACTTTTTCCAATATATTGGCTTTAAATTGACTGTAAAATCAAGGGTCATTACTTCATTTTTATTATCTAAATTTATTTGCATAATTGAAAACCTATGAGAAATATTACTCTTATTGGGGTGACATCATCAAATTGTGATTTGATAGTGGCAATTGTACTTGTTTCGGTTAGCTACATGTGTTTGCGTGAGTTCCATTCATATCTTTGGAATAGTAAGAATTTATGAAAATGGTTCCCCACTTCTATTTATTCAGATAGAATCACTTGCATGCTTGATACTTGTTGGTTCCTTGAAGTTAGAGAAAGGAGGAGACAATATATACAAGTAAATAACTCCATTAACTTCATTGGAGTTAATGGATGAATAACTTCTCATGCAAGAGGCACTTATATTTGAAGCCATTGGAGGGTCAATCAATTGGAGTGTCAATCAATTTATGCGCAAGAGAGAAATATACAAGCAATACAAAGCCATTTTCCATAGTGGCACTTATATTTTGTTATTTGAACTGGTTGAATAACTTCTCTCATGCAAGAGGCAGATACTCATTGGCTATAAATTCATGCAGGACCTTGGAGATGGTTTGACGAGTCCATGTTAGACTGCTGCGAACCATTAGAAAAAGTAAAGTCTAGGGGTATCTCCTTTGGAAAGCTCGTCTGCTTGGCTCATTGTGCTGGGGCAAGAGTAGAGGCTTTCCACACAAATCAAAGTACTGTGGATGACTTTCGCCTACATGTCATGAGATGTTCTACTTCTGATGATTGCCATGTAATATTATCTTATCATAGAGAAACATTGAGACAGGTGTGGTTGGCATTAATTAATTAATTTGAGTTTGTATCTCTCCCAGACATTCCTCTTGATGTTTTGGAATTTAGGTATCTGTTTTTTCTTTGATTGCAGACAGGAAGTGGTCACTTTTCCCCTATTGGTGGTTATCATTCTGGGAGGGACATGGCACTAATACTGGATGTTGCTCGCTTCAAATATCCACCTCACTGGGTTCCAATAAGTCTTCTATGGGAAGCCATGAATAATGTGGATGAGATAACTGGCCAACACAGAGGGTAGGCATCTGGATAAATGTGTCTTTCATCTTCATGCAGCTTCAATCTGACCTTGGCCATTCATGAGGGATTTTCTCTATATGGGAAGCCACCTAAATAGTAAATCATGCCTTGACTAAGTTTTTTTGCATGGAAGAAGAGGATAACAAAACTCATAAAACTAGTGTTTTTGTAAACAAAGTCAGAATCTTACTTTCATTCGTCACATTTATAGTTGATCCATTGCTTACTTATTATGTTTACATTCCTGTTTTATTGATGGTGCATTATTTTATCAATTCTATGTTTAAAGTTTGATGATTATGCTCCAGGTTCATGCTTGTGTCGAGACTTGACACGGAACCTGGGCTTCTTTACACCTTAGTAAGATCACAGTTTGTTCATAATTTCCTGATTCTGTTCCTCTGCAAACATGTTCTTGTTGGCCTATCTATAAATTTAGTTTCTTTTTTGTTGTCGCATTGTGATTGCTGTATTGTATTATATAATTTCTTGTGTTTAATGTTTAAGATAGAATACGCCTTCATCTTTTGTTTTTGTTAAGAAATAAATGAGATATATAAATTTGAAAAATCTGAATAATATATGGTTGGCAGTTTAGTCTTTATTTTTTATTAGTGGGGAAATTCAATTTGAGAATAAAATATATATATTTTTTAATATTGTATGCATATAAATTGATTAAGACTACATAATATAGATGAAGAGGTACACCATTTGAAAATTTGAATGAATACAATGAAAGTAAGATACAAGAGTTTAATTTAAGTGACAACATGTAGGATTTGATGATACCAAGACTGACTTTTGATAATAATATGTATATATCATGGTAGAATGGGTGCAGAATATACGTGAATTCAAGGGTTTGCAACATATCATAACCTTATATGAGCAGTCTATAAAATACAAAATTACCCTGTGTTGTAATTTCTTTTTTAGTTTTTATTTATTCATTGTTCTTTTACATTTATGATGGCAGCACCTATTATGTGTGTCATCCTAATGATCTTGTATTTTTTTATATATTAGTTAAGGTTTTACACTTACTTTGTTTTGTGTGAGATAAAATACTATTCATTTTATAGATTTTATTTCTTCATGGTATCATAGCTAGGGTTTGCACGCCCAAGAGATAGTTTACAACATTGTGTGCGTGATATGGTGTTGAAGTGTGCTCATGCGTGGTGCATGGAGTGTTAATGTGAACATAATGATGTGCTGACACTATGTGGTGCAATGTGTGTGATGGTGTATTATGTGCAATGATGTCTTGTGCGGATGTGTAGTGTCTTGTGTACTATGCATGATGACATGTACCTTGCATGATGATCCATGGTGCAATGTGTGTGATGTAGTGTAACAGTGTGTGCAATACACCGTGTAATTTGGTGCAGTGTGATGCTGTGTGATGTACGGTGTAGTATAGTGTGGTACAATATGGTACAGTGAAGTGTGCAATATGGTGTGCAATGTGGTGGAGTTTAGTGATTGTAGTTTAGTGTGCAGTGTGAAGCGACAATCTTGTGTAGTGCATGTATTTTTATTTATTACGTTTGATGAAAAAAATAAAAAAAATAGTTATTACTATATGAAAGTTCAAACAGAAGAATGTGATGAAGTTTAGATATGATTTTTTAGTCATGAGAATTTTAATCTTTTGAAAAGGTAGCCTAAGTAACGAGACAAAGGAGACTTAATTATTAACTAATTCTCAATTACTGATTGTTCTATGAAAATTTATTGAGATAAGATTATCCTTGATTGGCATCTCTTGCACTACATGAGCGATGCAGATATATAATATTATTTCCTTGCTGATGGGATTGAGGCTAGAGGAACTTAGAGAATCAGAGGATATAATATTAGCTATTCAATTCTCGAGGGTATTTTTCAGTGGAGGAGGATATGATTATGATAGAGAGAAATTTCTTGATATGATATTGTTGTATTCTGTTTCTTATAGTTTTGTGAGGTTTCATAACTAGATTCTGAGTGGTAATATTTTTTTCTCTAAATTATAAATGTATTATTAGACAATTTAATTTCTGTTTAGACGAGATAGACAGAAACTCAATGAAGAAAGATCTCATATAATTTATCTTTGAAAAAAAGATAGTGGTCATGGTAGAGACAGAGGCAAGTAATTCTCAATATAAAACATACATTATAGGAAGAGTAAGTATATCAGGAAAAGTTATTTTCATAAAGGAGACCGAGAGCATTATAAATTATTGAGGGAGAACTATTGGTCATTTAGATCTATTTAGGGGTTCTCACAAAATTCCCTCATTTTGATCATTACTAGAGAGGAATATGCAAATTTTCTCTCTAATAAGACATCAATAGATAATTTACATTCTTTGGGTATATAGCTCCTATCAGTGGCATTCCCACTTCAAATTCTTGGTTATTGACTCAGGGGAAAATAGTTATATAATAGGTAATCATAGTGGTGACAAAAGTGTTGAGCAACTTGGCCTTGTATACAACATAACCCAAAAAAAGTAGTCCTGGTCAGACATGACTTGCCAATGAAAATGGTGTGGTCATACACAAGGATATAAATTTCTGATATATCCACCTATATATCTCTGAAATATTCATAAATTCTAAGTATCGATATATCCATCAAGACCGATATATCTATCATTTATTGATGTTTATATATAAAAACATACCGATATATCTTCGATATATCTGTAAAATCCAAGTACCGATATATCCGTAGAAATTGATATTTTGATCCTTGGTCCTACATGGCCTAAAGGCGCGAGCCATGCTAGGCCAGGAGAGGCCTGTGTTCATAGAAAACCACATTACACCACACATCGAATTTTAAAAAATAATCATGGGTCAATTCTACCAAGCACGTTAATTATGCTCATTCGATATGACTTTACCCTTAGTCTTTTTACGCAACAACTATTTCATTTGTTGCCTCAATAGCAAGTTAATTCCTATTGGACAAAATCCAATGAATTCCATCCAACAGTCAAATAATACACAAATATCTTAATAAAAAAGTTTTTTTTTTCAAATAAATGATTAACTCATATTTTTTCAATAAAAAAAATTGAGTTTTTTTTCATACAAATCTCTCAACAGGCTTTTTTTTAACTCCAATTGAATTTATTTTCTAACTACTTACTATCATGATATAAAAAAATTTCATAAAAGTTTTATTTTGTAATTAATAAATTATAAAATTGACATTAATTGTTCGACATTCGATGATCAATGATAATGTTGTGTTCGTGCTATAATATTTGGCAAGCTCAATCCTTTCATATTTTTTTGTTGTTTAAACTGAAATAATTTGTTTGTACTCTATCCATCTCTTTCTAATAAATAATAATATTGAAATTTTTTTAATATTTAAAATAAATCATAGGAAAATTAATAAAAATAAATTTAATATTTTTGATGATTTGGGTTTAGAGAACCTAATTATATTATTTTTGTCTTCAATGCTTAGGTGTCCTTGTACAACTAAAAAATTCAAACTTAATAAACAAATTTTTATAATATGAACTCACTTCAATATTAATAAAAAAAAAATATATCAAAAAATATAGTTGCAAAATTAATAGTGAGATTAGATATAATAAGAGATGTTTAATAATATATCAAAAAATATGATGTATTAAATCTTAGTCAAACTTAGTTTATCCTTAATGTCTTTGAAATTAAATTAATATAAAGTTCAGTGATCCCGTTTGTTTAAAATTATGAGTTTGTAAGATAATGAATGATTAGATTGATTGTTAGTATTAATTTTCTATTTAAATTTATAAAAGATCTTGAACTAGTATATTTTATATAAAATATATCTAACCCATATATTATAAGATTTTTTGGTTAATTTATTAAAATGATATAATAAAATATTTTAAATTTGATAAAGATTTAATAATTGAAGATCTTAGTAAACATGGTGGAATAGTACATTGAAAGTAAAATTTATTGGAGAACAATCTAAAAGTCCAACCCTCGTAAGAGTGTGAAGCACATATCCCTTCTGTGAGAAGATAATATCTCTCTTGTAATAAATAGCATATATAACAAGAAAATATATAAGTTTTCAAAAATTCTTTGTTTGAAATTATTATTGATGGTACTATTTGAGTTGGATAATTCTCAATTTATCTTCCTTCATAATCAAAATAACAACCACGTATACAAAGACAAATTACCTTATAATTAGAGCTGCTTCAGAAAAACAAAGAAAAACTTATGATGTACTTGTGTAATCCAAATGCTGCGATTGCATGTGAAAATCTCATAAATTAGGCTCTAACGTCCAATTGATTGTTATAGGGTATATAGTATATTCTATAATTTATAAATTATGTTTGATTATACTACTCGAAATCTCGGTGGCTACTCCATATATACCTCTTTCTTTAGGTATATGTGAAGAAAGATATTCTTCACCTATAATTGATGTATTCTCTATCTATGAGAGATTGCTAAAGAAATAAGAATCATGGTACTAGTCCACACCGAATGCATGAGTGAATTCTTTTGCTATAAATGTTAATTTAAACTGATTTTCCTTCCCATTTAAATATATCTTCATTGTGAACCCTCACCTGCAACCAATAATATATATTTTTATAGATCGTTATACTAGTTACTAAGTCCTATTGAAGTTGATGATATCTATTTCTTTCAATATAGTCTGACATAATTATGAGTGAAATGCTTTAGAAGAAGAGTTGAGTGTCTTAGTACTATCAAGAAAAGTAGAAGAAATAAATAAAGAGAGAAAATGTGTGTACGATAATATCTATGAGCTTTGATGTTGTGTATAACTCTTCTCTCTTTTTCGGAGAGTGATCAGAAAATTAATGCTAGAGGAGTCAATAACAAGGTTGTCTTACTCCTTAGTAGACCCGTCTTTGATCTAAGTAGGTTGTTTATGTCTTTTCCTTCTAGTATAGGTCTTTAGACTTAGGTGGCCAGGTCTTCGATCTCCTTGTTTCCAACTCATTGTGAGTCTGGCTTGGAGCATATTCAAAAGATTATGTGTTTTCTGGACTTGAGTGATGTTTTATCTTGTGGTGAACCTCACTCTCTCTAGAGTCACCAAAATCTATATTTATTGGCCCATATGACAACTTCATAGGAGTATTATCTAATGTTGGTCAAGTTCATTAAAAATGTATCTATATTTATAAGTAGGAGATGAATAACTTCTATCCTAGCTAAAGTTGCAAGTCAGACAATTGAGGAGTAAGAAAATATAACGGGGCCAAATGTATCTTTTAGAATATAATTCTTCCTAGTGTCACTAAAAAATGACTTCTACTCGAAAAAGATAATATCGGCACTCACTAAAATCTTTTCAATCTTAGGTATAAAATACTTAAGTTTTTTTTAGTACTGGAGTATCCAATGAGGCTACATCTCATGGCTTTAGATACCAACTTATTTCATCTTCAAGAGAGATAGTAGACAAAACAAGCATTCTTAAAATTTGTTGGAGACATGTAAAACAATCTTTTTTTCATGATGTGGGATCTGAAAGGGTTTGTGGTGAGAAAGGACATAACAAAATATTTGGTTGATGAAATAATTTATAATTAAAATTGTATCTCCCTAAAGTGTTTTGAAATACTCCACTTAAATAGGAGTGTTTGAACCATCTCAATCAAATATATATTTTTCTTTTTAATCATTTTATTCTGTAATGATCTATCAACATAAAAGTCTGATATATAATTTTGTGATTCATATAATAAATATTGAATTTGTTTGACATATATTCTAATGTATTATCCTTATTTATTTTTTTTTACTATTATTATCAAATTTAAATTTGATCTTATTATGAAATATCTGAAAAATATGTAATCTATTATATTAAAAAATGAGATAAGTTGTATATCATGAACAAATTTAAATAAATGTTTTCAATAGGTTAAGTACCTGAAGATCATCTAGCTCTTCAATATACTAGTCTTTGATCTGCGTAAGTCGTGTATGTCTCTTCCTCATAGTATAGATCATTAGTCCTAGGTGGTCAGATCTTCGATCTCTTTGCCTCCGACTCATCATGAGTTTGTAATTGTGCATATTAGTGAGATTCTATGTCATCTAAAATTAAGTGAGCTTTTCCTTCCTGAGAAACTTTGCTCTCTCAAAAGTTGCTAAGATCTATATTTATTGGTCCAAATGATGATTTCATAGGAGTATTATCATAATGTCGATCAGGTTCACAAGAAGGAGATGAGCGACTCTCTATTCTAGTTAGAGGCGCAAGTTGGACTAATGAGGAATAAGAAAATTAAATGGGTCCATAATATATTTTAGAATTTTATTCTTTCTAGGCTCACTAAAAAAATGACTTCTGCTCAAAAAAGTAATCTTATTACATACTAAAATCTTATCAGTCTCGGATAAAAAATATTTTTATTTTTTTAGTACATCTTATGGTCCTGAGTATCAACTTATTTAATTTTCAAGAGAGATAGTGGACAAAACAAGTATTCTCAAAATTTGTAGGTAACAAGCAAAATAATTTTTTTTCATGATACAAGATTTGAAAGGGTACACTGTGAGAAAGGGCATAAGAGGATAATTGGTTAATGAGACAATTTACAATTAAAATTACATTGTCCTAAAGTGTTTCGAAATACTCCTCTTAAATAGGAGTATTTAAATCATTTCAATTAAATATTTATTTTTCTTTTCAATTATTCTATTGTGTGGTGATTAGTCGACATTAAAAGTCTAATATATAATCTTGTGATTAGAGGTGTCAAATGGTCCGGGCCTGCCCAGCCCGGCCCATTTTTTTTGAGCACGGGCGTGTTTTCGTGTTGGGCCAGACACTATTTAAAAAAGTTGGGCCCGACACGGCCCGCAGGCACGGCAGGCCTGGCCTGGCTGTGCGGGCCAGTAAATTTTTTTTTAAAAAATTTTTATTTTTATTATATAAATTATTAAATTATATATAAAATTATAGATAATGTATAATATTATATATTTATAATATGAAAAATATTAAATTTTATTAAAATAACAAAGTTTAAATTTTTTTTTATAATGTAATATAAAATTAGTTTAAAATTTATTAGAATTATATAATATAGTTATAAATTTTTAAATGAAAAATTAAAACAAAAAAATAAATAAATCAATACATTTTGTTAAAAAAAATAAAATTTTAAAAAAACAAAAGCAACTCAAATGAAAAATGACCAATCAGCCATTTGATACCGAAGGTCCGAACCAAACAAATTACAGTTTCAACATAACGTATGAATAAAGCGTACAATCAATAAAAAATAAAATATCGAAATTAAAAAATAGTAGATCATCATCAATCGTCAATCGGCATATCATGAGCATTATCAGCCGCAACATCAAGATCAGTATCATATAGATCATCATCATCAGCAATCAACTTATCCGCTATCGTAGTGGATGCGGCTGTAGTCCCTGTCTCAGTCCTAGCTTCAGCACGATCATGGATGTCAAATCTCAAATCCTCTCAATCTTTCAAACAAGCCAAGGTCTCAACAATATCTAGACGTAATCTCGATCTCCTATCCGAAATCACGTTCACTACAACAGAAAAAGCAGACTCCGATGCTACGCTCGACACTAGAGGAGTCAGTAAATCCCGTGTCATCCTAGATAGCACGGGAAATGTGGACTCATATGATTTTCACCACTGTAATATATCAAGATTCTTAGTATCAGAATGTGATAGGATTGAGCAGTAATCGGTATCTAAATACCGAGAAAGCATGCTCCTATGTGATGGTCCACCCCGACGTTTCCCCCTCGCTAGCTGAATGGAAAAATCATATCTGAACAAGGTATTCATGTCCGTAATCACAGTCTCACTACCACCACCACCATACCTAGTATCATAGTATGTGAACAGGTCAGTCAACTTCTCATGAATGAACCCTTCAGGTGATTTTTCCAGGTTCATGCACGAGAAAATGTAAGTCAGGGTGTTTTCTACCCCTTTTACCTTAACCCTAGGGTCCATGCATGCAGCGAGGCAATAAAGAGATGGAACGGTGGACCAGTACTTTAAGTACTTGGTTTCCATCTCTGCAACCATATGGCTAAGTGTCGGGTCAGCCCGATACGTCCTAAACATGCTACTAATGTTGCATATG
Organism: Sapria himalayana; assembly: GCA_029783825.1. Taxonomy (NCBI): domain Eukaryota; kingdom Viridiplantae; phylum Streptophyta; class Magnoliopsida; order Malpighiales; family Rafflesiaceae; genus Sapria; species Sapria himalayana. The sequence goes on along the minus strand of JAREIK010005719.1, from coordinate 3,878,134 downwards.
CACTTGAGTGCAATGCAAGTCGTGGCCGTATAAACCGACGAACACATGTTCGTCGTGTCATAAAAAATCTTTAGGAATTCAATGTCGTCAATAATAAGTTCGTCACTCTTACTATTGACGTGGTCGGATATCACGTGTTCATATCCAACACATGATTCTAACATCAGGTATGTGTAATTCCAATGATGTCTCACATCCGATTGGAATTTTTTCTTCTTAAGATTCGCAGACAAACAGAGACTGCCAAATTCTTGTTATCTGCGAGGAGTGCGAATATATTTTAGTGCATTACGTATATCATCCAACGCGGGAGCACACCTTCATACTCGCTTGAACAATCAGGTTAATCACGTGACACATGCATCTGACATGAAAAATCTCTCCTAATGGTGTGTCTCTAATATTCCTAACAAACATGTTGATCGCTACTCCATTATTAGATGTGTTATCGAATGTGACACTAAAAATTTTATTTTAAATTTTATATTTTCTAAAGATTTTCATCATACACTCAAAAATGGCCGGGCCATCATGAAGATGAAAAATATCAGAGAATCTTAAAATTTTTTTATTCATAGTCCAATTAGAATCTACATAGTGGTTGGTGAGACATGCATAAAATGATTTATCGTTTCTTGTCCAGATATCAGACGTCACGAACACCACTCCACTATATGTCATAAATTTATTAATTATTTTTTGTTTTTCTAACTTATATATCTTTAGAATGTCATTCCTAGATGTTGACCTAGGAATCCTACGATAAGCAGGCTGAAAATATGTCTGCATGATGCGCACTACCAGTGAATCTTCCGAAAATCTGATCGGAAGACCCATCAATGTGATAAGTCTGGTCATGTCTTTCTTACCCAACTCGCTGGAGTATATGAAGGGAGTAAACTTTGAGACTAAACTCGATCCAGTCTCAAAAAGTACAATGCCAAGTTGGGTTTGCCTAGGATCTAATGGACCATATTTTTTGGTACATAATTCGGCATACCCCTTAAGGTGCCCAGTCCCAAATAAATTCTTACATGTTAAAAGTCTCATACAATATATGCACTGTGTCATTTCTTGTTCCTCACTTCGAACATTTTTTTGTTTTATTATATTAAAATGAGTTCAAACTATAAAAGTCCTAGTTTTTTGTTTTTTAGAAGTCTGGGTTGAGACGACTGAGGAAACCAAAGTTTCAGCAGTCTCAGACCTCTGTGTAATATTTTTATTTTCTAAATTTAAATATGTTTCATTAGTATTTATTATTTTTTAGGATTTTTGTTATTCAGAATAGTTATTTAGAGACTAGAAGACTGATTTTAATATTTTTTATTTTTGGTCTAGATAGAGAAACTAGAGAGAGAGAGAGAGAAAGTAGAAAAAATTTAAAATAAATTATTCGGTAAAAGTAGTGAGGTTGGTCACATGCACGGTGCACCACAGTCAAGCTCAAAATTCAAAACTCAAGTTGAGATTCCTGAAAATCCAAGCCGAATGCCAAAATCTCAAGTCCCAAGAGAGAGGAGCAAGATTTTTGAGAGAGAAAATGAGCGATTAGAGAGAAAATATATTTATGAAAAACATAAATGTTAAAGAGATGGGGGGTGGAATTTATAGATTAAAGAAAATATTTTTTTTAAAAGGTAATTTTTTTTAATTTTTTAGGGGGCAAAATCATGAGGGCCATTGGATTCTGCCCCCTAGCCGTTGGAGGCAAGATTCAACGGCTGAAACTTAAATTTTTTTTTAATTTTTTTTCCGGGGGGGGGGGGGGGGGTAATTGGGTCGGTCGGGCCTCAGGGGACCGTGGGTATGGTCCAATCAGACCCGACCCACGGTCTTTTTTTGCGGGAGGGGCGAAGCAAGGGGGTCGGGCTCGGGGGACACCCGACACGGGACGAACCCGTGCCGGTGTGCCCTGCCACGGGCACCGAACCGTGCCGGGTCAGGCACGGCACGGCTCATGCCTTTCCCGGGCATTGCACGGGCCTGGGCACGGGATTTTCCCGTGCCGGGCCGACCCACGGTCTTTTTTTGCGGGAGGGGCGAAGCAAGGGGGTCGGGCTCGGGGGACACCCGACACGGGACGAACCCGTGCCGGTGTGCCCTGCCACGGGCACCGAACCGTGCCGGGTCAGGCACGGCACGGCTCATGCCTTTCCCGGGCATTGCACGGGCCTGGGCACGGGATTTTCCCGTGCCGGGCCGACCCAGGCATGACTGAACCGTGCAGTGCTCCATGCCGGGCCGGTTGACACCTCTACTTGTGATTCATATAATAAATATTGTTTCGTCTGACATATAATCTAATATATTGCACTAATTTTTTAATATTATTATCAAATTATTTTTTTATCTTATTATGTAATATTTAAAAAATAAAAAAAAATGTAATCTGTGATAAAAAAAGATACTTGTATATCAGGAACAAACATCAATAAAGGTGATCAACATATCAAATAATTTAAGAGGAGTATATGTCTTTTTCAGTAGACTTATGTTTGATTTAAGTAGGTTGTATATGTCTTTTTTCTTGTAGTATAGGTCATTAGTCCTAAGTGATCAAATCTCTAATCTTGATTCATCAAGAGTTTGTATTGGAACATATTACTGAGAATCTGTGTCAATTGAAATTGAGTGAGATTTTCTCTTCTAAGGAACCTTGCTTTATCTAGAGTCGAGTCATCAAAATCTATATTTATTAGTCTAGGTGTTGACTTCATATGAGTATCATCATAATGTTGATCAGGTTCATAAGTAGGAGATGAGTAACTTTATTCTAGCTAGAGGTACAAGTGGGACTATTGAGGAATATAAAAATGTAATGGGTCCAAATGTATCTTTTGGAATTTTATTTTTTGTAGGCTCATTAAAAAATAACTTATGCTCAAAAGGGTAATGTCAGTACTTACAAAAATCATATTAGTCTCATGTAAAAAATATATGTATTCTTTTAGTACATCTCATGGTCCTAGGTATCAACTTATCTTATCTTCAAGAGAGATGATGGACAAAAAAAGTATTCTCAAGATTTGTAGGATACAAGCAAAATAATCTTTCTTCATGATGTAGTATCTAAAATGATACACGGTAAGAAAGAACATAAGAGGATATTTGGTTGATGGGGTCATTTTTAATTAAAATTGTATCTCCCTAAAATTTTTTGAAATACTCCTTAAATAGGAGCGTTTGAATTATCTCAATCAAATATTAATTTTTATTTTTAATTATTTTATTATGTGGTGATCTTGCCACATAAAAAGTCTAATATATAATATTATCCTTCATATAGTAAATATTGAATTCGTCTGACATAGAGGTGTCAATTGGGCCGGGCAGGCCCGGTCCGGCATGAGGCATGGCATGATTCGGCCGTGCCTGGGCTGGCACGGGAATTTCCCATGCCCGTGCCATGCCTGTCCATGGCACCAACCGTGCCGAGGCCAACTGGGCCTCATGTCGTGCCTGGCCCAGCATGGTAATGTGGCCCATTGGCACGGTATCTCTGCACGAGCCGAGAAATCCTAATTTTTTTTAAATTAAGGGTTCGGATCAGCGGCGGGCGATTCCACGTGCCGAAACCCTAATTTTTTTTTAAATTAGGGGTTCGAAGGCGTGATGGCTCACCCTGAAATCCTATTTTTTTTAAGGGTTCGGCCCGATCGGGCCGAACCCGGCTGATTCGTGCTGGGCTGACCTCCACAGAACCATGCTGGGCTAGGCTTGAAAGTACGGTCTGGCCGGCTAAAAATGGGTCGGGCTGGTCTGGCACGTCCCGTTTGACACCTTTATTCTAATATATTCTAATGTATTGTCACTTTTTATATTTTTAAATATTATTATCTAATTGATTTTTTATCTTATTATGAAATATTTGAAAAATAAAAAAATATAATCTATGTTGAAAAAAAAATACTTGTATATCATGAACAAACATCAATAAAGGTGCTCTACAGATCAAGTTACTCGAGATCATGTGGCTCCTCAGTAAACTAGTCTTTGATATAAGTTGGTTGTGTATGTCTCCTCCTCATTGTATAGGTCCTTAGTCCTAGGTGGTCAGGTCATCGATCTCATTGTCTCTGACTCATCATGAGAGTTTGTACTAGAGCATATTAGTGAGATTCTGTGTCATCTGAACTTGAGTGAGATTTTCTCTCTTGAGGAACCCTTCTCTTTAGAGCCACCAAGATCTATATTTATTGGTCTAGATGATGGCTTCATAGGAGTATCATCATATTGTTTATCAAGTTCATACGTAAGAGATGGGTGGCTCTCTATTCTATTTGGAGGTGCAAGTGAGACTACCGAGGAATAACAAAATGTATTGGGTCTAAATGTGTCTTTTGGAATTTTATTATTTTCAAGCTCACTAAAATATGATTTGGGTTCAAAATAAGTAATGTTGGTATTTACTAAAATTTTATCAATCTTGGGTGGGGGTGCTTGTGTTTTTTTAGTACAATTCATGATTTTGGGTATCAACTTATCTCATTTTCAAGAGAGCTAGTAGACAAAACAAGTATTCTTAAAATTTCTAAGAGATGAGCAAAGTAATCTTTTTCCATGATCCATAATCTAAAAGGGTACTTGGTGAGAAAGGACATTAGAGTACATTTGATTTATGAGATAATTTATGATTAAAATCGTATCTCATAAAAAATGTTTCGAAATACTTCTTAAATAGGAGTGTTTGAACATCTCAATCAAATATTTTTGTTTCTTTTCGATCATTTTATTTTGTGGTGATCCATAGATATATGAAATCTGATGTATACTTGTGTGATTCATATTGTAAATATTGAATTTGTCTGATATATATTTTAATATATTATTATTTTTTATTTTTTTATATTATTATTAAATTGATTTTATATTAGAGATGTCAAATGGGCTGTGCCATGTTAAGCATGACACGAGAATCAAAATGACATCCCGGCACAACAAGGTTGGCCCGCAAAGTGTTGAACCTTGTGTGGGCCTTGCCGATTCGGTCTAGTTCGCATTTTTTCTAGTTTTTGGCTTTTTGGGCTTAACTTTGAAATTTGAATAAAATTTTAAATTTTAAATCACGATTGTGACTCGTGTTTGGTTCTAGTTCGACTCAAAAAAAAAATAAAAAAATTCTTTTAATTTCAGCAATGAAATAAAATCATGATATGATGAATGTGCAAATCATATTGAAATAAAAAAACATAAAAAAAATAAATATAAATAAGTGCAATCCAAATATTCAATCCAAATATCCAATTAGTTATAATAAAATAAAAACATAACCAAAATAAATAATCACAATATCACTATCACATGAAATAAAAATCATCAATCGGTATTTGTGATATAGTAGTGTGAATGCAAATATAAATCATCATCATGAATTTATTTGAAGATGTTGCTAGTGCAATCAATGTCTTCAAGCTTCAAGTTTTATGAATCATCATTTGTCATCATCTCTTGTAGCTTATTTTGAATATCAAATTTTGAATCTTCTCAGTTTTTCATGTATGCAAGTATCTCTATGATATTTGATTACAATCTCAATCTCTTATTTCAAATAGTTTTAGTTGTCATTGAAAAAATAGTCTTTAATGCTATACTAGATACTGGAGAGATTAGTATATTATAAGTTATCTTAGATAGCATGTGATAGGTAAATTCATATGATTTTTATCATAATAAAATATCTAAATTTTTATTATCTTGTTATAGAATTGTGCAGTAATTGATATCTAAATATTGAGATAACTTGCACTTATTTGATAAACCATCTCGTTTGTACATGGGTAATTGAATGGAATAGTCATTGTCTTTTAATATGGTGTCCATATTTGTACTCGGAGTTTGACTACAACTGTCATACCTAGTATCGTAATATATAAATAAGTTAACTAATTTTTTGTGAATGTATCTTTTATGTTGATATATCTGATTCATGCATGTTGATATATATGTCAAAATATTTTTTACTTATTTCATCTTTACTTTTGGATTCATACAGAATTGTCATACAATACAAAGTTAGAATGAAAGACTAGTATTTCAAATATTTGGTTTCTATCTCAACTCTCATGACACTAAATACAAGGTGATCTATATATTTGGTAAATATGCTATTAATATTACTTATACACTTAAGTGAAATATAAGTAGTAAGAGTATGCACATATCAACATATGTTTGTCGTGTCATAGAAAATCTTCAAAATTTCATAATTGAAATTCTTATATCATAATCTGAATCGTCAAAAATAAGTTTATCATATTGATTATTGACATGGTCAGATATCATGTATTGGTCGTCAACACATGATTCTAACATAAGGTAGATATAATTATGATGATATTTCATATTCATTTAGATTTTTTTCTTTTTTAGACTCGTAGACAAACATAGATTGCTTAATTTTTATTGTCTACTAGATAACTTAAGATATTTTTTGTGAATTTCTTATTTTTTCTAAGATGATAGAAATTATTTTCATTCTCATCTTTATTATCAAGTTAATTACGTGACATATATACCTAACATAAAATGTTTTATCTAATAGCTCGTCTCTAATAGTTATTTTTTTATTATGTTTTTATTTTGAATCTATATAGTGAGCGGTGAGATATACAAATAATGTATCATCATGATTAGTCTATATATCGAACATCACAGATACTACATTTATTTTAAAAATTTTTGAATTATTATTATTTTTGTAATTTATAATTTTTTATTATGTCATTCCTACTTGTGGATCAAGAAATTATATGATAAGTAGACTAAAAGTAAGTCTGCATAATACTAATTATCCTATGATTCTTCAAAAGTTAAATTTGGCTTGCCTCAGATCTAATATACCATTTTTTTGATCTATTGATGATATGTTTCTTTAGATGTTCATTCTTACATGTACTTTAATTGTATATATCTTTGATAATATATATATTATACTAATTTTTTTATATCTCTAGAATTTTTATTTTTAGGTGGCAATTGAGTTTACGTCAAAGTCATTGGAGAAAATATAATTTCGATCTCAAATTTTTCAGTAGGATTATCATTATTATTTATATCTATGTCAATTTCATATATATTTTCTTTTATTTCACCAATTATATTTTTTAAACTATTTATATTTATTAAATAAATTATGAAATTAAAAAAAAAGTAAAATTCACTAAAAATAAAATAACAAAAAAAAGTATCAATACTGTAGATTTTTTTGTTGTACAAACTACACCACTTTTAAGTTCAAATCCCAAAGCAAGTTGAATACACACACCCACACCATCTTCAATCACTATGTGTAAGCATAAATCATAAGTAATAAATCATAAAATAAATAATTAAATAAATAACTACTTTAAAAAATAATATATCAAAAATTGAAAGTTAAAAAGAGGAGAGAGAGAGAGAGAGAGAGTGAGTGAGAGTGAGAGAAGGGTACAAAGGAGAGAAAGAGTTAGAGAAAGGATGAGAAATTTAGAATAAAAAATCTAAATTCCAAATTCTCTATTTACAAAGAATTCAAAATAATTAAAAATTAATTTTTTTAATGATGTGTGGCTAGAATCATGACAGTTGTCGAATTCTAGCTAATAGTCGTTGGATTTAATCTAATGGCTATTATGAAATATATATTTTTTTTAAGAAAAATATTTGGCAGTCGTACTTAATGAAATATGTATTTTTTTAATGATACGTGCTTGTAATTGTCCTTGTCGGAGCTCATTGCTCGAAAATGCAATGGGTGGGGTAGGGTAGGCCATTTAATGGAGATCATCTACGTAAGTGGATTATGGTTTATATGGCTGATTTTTTTTTAATAAAAAAATTTGCCATGTAGGGTGATTACCCAACTGGGTTAGATTCGTGACCTAAGGCTTGCCCACCTCTAGTCCCAAGTCATCTTGCTAGTGAACTGTGCCACCATGCCAAGCACGTGGGTCGTGCCCAGTCCAGCATAAGGCACAACTAGCACAAGCCTAACACGACACTAGTCATGCCTCAAAAATGTGCTTGGCCCAGCCCAGCACCTCTAAACTGTGTCTTGCTGCAAACCATGCGGTGGGTAGTTTCCAGACTACCTAGTTTGGTTGATACCTCTATCTTTTATATTATTATCTAATATCTAAAAAATAAAAAAAACATGTGATCTATGATAAAAAAAAGTACACATGTATATCATGAACAATTATTAATAAAAGTGATTAACAAATCAAGTACCTAAAGTCTCCTTTGCTTATATTTTTATGAGATCTTCATAGGTTTGAATATATTATATTGATTGAGTTATTACTCACTCTAAGTTGGTAGGCAAGATAGGAAGTTATGATATACTTTATTAAATAATATGCCTCACACTATAGAATAGAAATACCTTTGGGGCTTGGGTATACTATTCTTAACTTACCAATAATAGATAAATAAGTTGAAAATATACAAATAAAATATACAATGCATTAAAATATCTAGAAGGATATTATTTCGTATGATAAAAGAGTTCTAATCCACCCTGCTCAAATTCAAATAGATTTTTTTTGTCTTTCGATTTTGTAAATAAATATTAATAAACAAAAAAATAAAGAATTAAGTTATCTGAAAAATAATTCATGATAACTTATTAATAGGATAATTATGGATAAATATAATATAATTGAGAAATAAAGAATTAACTTGGATATTACATATCGAATAACTTTAGAATATTTGTTACTAACTATAATAATATTCTTAGAATATAGAAAAGTAGTATTGAATAAATTATGATTATTTGTGAAGTACTAGCTCTTGTATCGATAATATAAGAGTCTAAATAGCGAGTACAAGTGACAAACTCTATAAGACTTAAAGAAGGAAAAATGTCTATTGTTAGCTTAGAGGTGAGATTTATATACTTATATCTCATGAGTGTCATGATGGATGAACTTTTTGATGACTCCTAAATGACTATAGTAGTCAACTTGTCTTGGTGACTTGGTGTAGCACCCTTGGTGTCTTCTCCAAAAATAAAAACTCAACACCTCTTTTTCTGGGGTGGCTAATCCTCTTACAATGTATACACTGAAATGAAGTTTTTTTCTTTCTACTTCTATTGTAACAATTCATACTTAATATGTTGAATGAGGATTTACAAAAAAAAAATTGCTGAAGGCCTAAAAAAAATTGCCTCCAAATGAATAGTAAATCCTAATTTGGGGGGTTTTCTCGAAACCCTAAATTGGGTAAAACAAAAGTTTGAATTGTTTGGAAACTAGAACAAAATTAATATGCATTTTAAATTGACACCAAAATTAATCCCGAAACCCTAAATTGCGGATTGTCGAATCTTCTTTATGTTTCACCAGAATGCCATCACAACTCACCATCTTTACACAATAGACATGTCCTCTATCTACCTCACGGCATTGATGTGGTGGTTGTCGACGCCCCCTCTTTGCATTGTGTGCTATGATTGGTTTTGTGGCACACAATAATTGTGGTTTGTATCCCTCACTCACATATTTCTCTCTCTAGGGTTTGTATCCCTCACCCACACACACACACACTCACCCTAGGGTTTATTTTTCATAGGGTATCACTCTGATACCTTGTGGAAAAAAAAAAGAATACAAAATAATATTAACTCACAATTTAAATTCATACATATAATATTTTTAAATAATAAACAAATCTTATTGGGACAGTCTACATATTAGGTGTTTCAATCAATATAATATAGAAAAAAAATACACTAAAGCTGAAAAGAAATTGTAACGGTCTTAATAACTGAATATACTAAAAGTATTAACATGTTTGAATATTTGGGTAGATACATATATAATTTTTTAAGTTCCAGCTGTTGAATTTCATGAAAAATTTTAAAAGTTAAACATGCAGAATCAACACCAGACAAATGCTTAGTTAAAAAATTAAAAATTTTCTAAGAATTTTTGCAAGTTAATATTAATGTACAATTTAAACTTAAAATATAAATTTATTTATTTTTTAGTTATTTATTTTTTAAATTTGTTTTAAAAATTTTTGGCTTAGCTATCCCCAACTCATGGTGTGGCTAGCCAAGCACAAGCCAAGGATAGCACTAGCCGCTAGGTTAACCCAAGCCAAGGGCTAAAGCATCACCCCATCGGGCAGGTAGAGAAAGGCACGAACCTAGCCCCTAGAGCCCATGTACAAGCTGTGCAGTGAGTATGTGTCATACCTGGGCACGTGCTCGAGTAGAGCTACCAATGATCTGGTGCCAGGCATGGCCTGTGTTGGGTCTGTTACAGACCAAACCCGACCTAGCATGTTTCGACGTGGCCTGAGTTGCCCAACAAGCCATTAGGCCTTGTTGGTCAGTTATGATCTATTTGACGTCTATAGTTATAGTTAATGACAAAATTACTAAAACTTTAGGCTATGACAACGATCAACTTGATATTTTATTTTTGTATTAAATTTTATTTTTTTTTTGAATATCTGAATATTTTATTTTCTGAATTATTTTGTTAAACAACCTAATTTTGATATTAACAAAAAGATTTCTAGGAAAGCTTTCTTTGGAATTGCACAAGATAATTTGTATTTTTTTTTTATGATTAGGTATCTATATCTTACCATGCATTTATATGTCAATGATCATTTACTTGTTTATTTTCTAATCATTTGTTTTTGGTTAAATTAAAAATTTTGGATCCAAGTATTAGAGATATGATTTACTCAAATTTTGGAAGATCTAGTAAACTTGAGATTAAATATTATTTGAGATATTTTATTATTTTAATTGATAATTGTATTTATTTTATTTGATTTTTTTTTTTCAAAATATATTTTTGATTTTTTTTTATTTTTAGTTATTACATAAAAGAATTAAAAATTAATTCAATAAAAATATAAAAATTTCAAGAAGTATTGGTGCGTTATAGCATATGTTTGAGAGCTATAATATTTACTGTGTTGATTATATGATCATACATTAAAATTTTTGTACTAATACTCTATCAAAATGGAATTGCAGAAAGGAATGATATTTTTAATTTATCACACAAGGTTTTTTAAAGTACTTTGTTCGGAATTTTTTTTCAAAACATAATAAGATGATAATTAAGATGATAAAATATTTTATTCTTGGGTAATCTAGTATCTTAAAAGGATACATGTTCTATTTACACTTGAGGTTGATATTTTCAAGTGAGTGATGATATTATATATTTTTGAGTTGGATTTATTTTTTAATGAGTTTAGACTAAGTAAGAATTGAAAATATACATCTGAATCTCTTATTTTTACTCTCTTTTGGAGTTTTATTTGGGGTTCTAACTGGAGTAAATTTAGTTTAATAGTTACTTTTGAATTTGTTAGTTTACATTATGATGATTTTCTTCTTGAAAAATCATATGCATAATTAAGTATAAAATAATTTGATTCTGAAAAGAGTGCCTTTTTCTTGAAAAAAGAATCTCCTTTTAATCCATATGAGGTTGTAGCTTATAAGTCTATTATAGTCATAACTTTGAATGTGTTGAGATTGAGAGATTTAATAATCTAGGATTTCTCATAAAATGGAACTTGCACAAGCTATGCATAATGTGAGAAATTCTCTCAAGGAGTCAGAATATTTTATAGTTGACTCTTCTAATAATAATTTTCTGATTTCTTTATAAAAGTAATAAAGTTGTACATAGTATCATGTTTTATATATTTTGTTGTACACAGTATGTATTTTTTTATCTTTTTATTATTTTTCTTGATAATATTTACGTATTTCTATCATGACCTAGATCATCTAGGATGATCTAGGTTATGATATAAGTGAAATATTTTCTACTTTAATCAAGCTTGAGAACTAATTTTTTGACACTCAGAAAGGTTCATTGTTGGTTGTAGGTGAATATTTTTCTGGAAGATTATTCTTGATGATAACTTAGATTAACTAAAGGTGAGACTTATTGTGAGAGCCTGAGCGGTTTTACATTAATTTTTAGTGTTGATTGTTATGATATTTTCTTTTCAGTGATCAAATAATTTTAGTTTGGATATTCATATCACTTTTTGTTTCTCACAAATATATGATATATTAGTTAGATGTGAAGAACTTTTTAATTTATGTTAACCTTGAAGAAGATGAGTATATGATGTAGCTACCTAATTTTCAAGCTTAGCCAAAGTACTCATATATAGTTTGTATCTTACAAAGGTTTTATAAGACCTTAAGTAGTTCCTAAGACTTTGGTTTGGTGGAATTTTAGTCATAGTTAATTTATTTTGTTTGTACATATATGCTATAGATTTATCTTTTTTTTTCGAAGAATTTAGATGATATATTTATTTTGTTAATCTTATATCTAGATTATATTATAATTATACGAGATGTTGAATTAGTAATTACTTAATTCAATGAGTATTTTTAGTTATAGTTTCAAACAAATAATCATAAGAAACTCAAATATTTTCTTGAGATTAATTTAACATGTGATAATAGATGTATTGTATTATTATAATTGAGATATGCTTTGAATACTTTTTTAGATATTGATCTTTTAGGTTGTACTCCAGCATATATACCTATAAAGCTAGATATTAATATTTTTCTGATGTGTCCTCCATGTGATTTCAATACTTGCAAGAACATTATCAAAAAAATTTACTATTTGATAATTACTAGAGGTATTGTATTATTACAAATGAGATATACCATGAATACTCAAATATTGGGTTTTTAGATTGCACTCCAATATATATGCCTACGAAATTAGATATTGATTTTTTCTGATGTATCTTTCAGCTAATTCAACTACTTGTAAAACAATTATCAAAAATATTTTAATTATCTAATAATTATTAGACTAGATATAATATATATAGTCAGTATAATAAATTATTTCTTAAATTTTGTATAACATACTAATTCAACTAATTTAACTAATTGGGTGTTCAAATATTAGTTAGATATTGGCTTATGCAAAGAGAAATCTCTTCATGTTAATATTCTTTTTTTTTTTGAAAATAATTATATTTTATGAAAAAAATAAGAGATTGATAATTATTTTTTGATATAGTACAAAGATAAAATACAAGATGATAATTAAATCTATCTGTGATATTTTTTGAATAGACACGTGCATGAGGAGATTAGGTTTTCTGTTATATTTTCACATCTCTCTATTGTGATCAAAGTTTTAAAAGGGAAAAGAATAAGGTAAGATATTTTTGTGTTCGTGAGGTGAGGCATTAAGGTATAAGATTTTTAAGTATCATAATCTATAATTAATTATTATTTTATATAAAATAAAATTTCATAAATAAAAACATGAAAATAATTTATTAGAATTAAAAAAAAACATATTAATTTATTACTTTCATAAAAAATCATAACAAAGTATAAAAATAAAAAATAGATTCAACTATACTAATAGTTTTAGACTTTAACAAAAAATCATAACTAAATCATAAAATAAAAACTAGAGTAAATTATTTCAATTTAAATTTTCCTGTCCAAGAGCATCATCATCCTCATCCAATATATCAAAAGTAGAAAAATATCAACTATCATGTATTTTCATTTCATTTAAATCTTCATCTCATCAATTGGTATAAAATTAAACGCGTTCTCTCTGTCTTTGTATCCGCTTGTAACTAGTATAAATAATTAATAAGGTGTAAATATTAAAAGTTCATGAATCAATATAATTTATTCTAAAACATAATAATAAAAATCAAAATATTATTTGTATAAATATTATAAAGATATAATTGAATACAAAATAAGAATATTTTAGATTTATCAAATTAAAAAGATATAATTCAATACATAATTTTAGATTATTTTATAAATTATATATTTTGATTTGTTCCATTAAATTATAGTATAAAATTATTGGTACCTTTTTATAAATTAAAATTTTTTTGCCAAATTTGGATTTAAATATTAAATAAAATTTTATCATTCAAGAAAATTATTTAAATTTTTTATCACATATAAATTATACATTATTTTGAAATTTATATAAATTTAGGGATGTTTTAAATTATCCAATTAAAAATACATAATTGAATGATTTATATATTTTTGGTTTATCCCATATAAACTTTATATTATTTTATTAAACAGAGGATAATTTCATATAAATAACATATTTAACTGATTTCATACACAGACAATAATCCTACTAAAACTTAAAAAAATATAGACTGATTTCATAAAATATTAGAAAAAAAAATTAGATTTTGATTTCATAAACAAATGATAATTCTCTGGATGGTAGAATCATTATTAGTTTATAAAGTAGTATATTTTAGATAATATGATCAATATGAGCTGACTTTTACATAGTTTTTGATATGATAATTTAAGAGAATAAAATCAAAAGTGAACAACATTGTTGTTGACGAGTCTCAAAAATTATAAGCAAATAAGTGAATAAAATAAAGTCTCCTTATTATCCGTTTTTATTCTTATCAAATATCAACCACAAACTTAAATAAAAAAAATAAGTGAGGATAAAATAAAGCTTCACGGCCCACACAATTAGTGTCTTGTCATACCAGTGAAAAACATGGAAGAAAGATAGGAGAAACAAAGAAGCTTATCCGATAAAAAATGAGAAAAAGACAACTTGATAAAGTATTACGTGGAAGGAAGATGAGAGAGCAACCAAAATCGAGAGGAAGAGAGATGTGAAGCTTCGATTCCGACCAACAATCAATATTGAAACGCTAGTAGAAAATTAATTTTTTGGTAACAAAATTTTCACATAAGTTAGGTTTTTTTTTCTCTTTTCTTTTTATATCAAATGTAAATGATTAGGTTGATGTTCGGGTATTTTTAATTTATATTTTACAGTTTTAGTTTTAATTTTAATAACCAAATGATAGATATTTGTGATGCATATGCCTCGACTGAGAAGGTAGAGAAGGCATACGCTTTTATGCTTTTTATGTGCCTCGGCTAAGAAGACGTATGCCTTCTATGCTATTCACTTCTTTTGGGATGCCTTGAGGCATTTTCAGACCACCTCGCTTCAAGGTGTGCCTCAAAATGCCTTTGAAAATATTGATTGTGATAGTTAAATAATAAGATATATAATTTTAAATCTAATATTTTATAATGAGACAGAACATAGAGATAATTATTTCTTTTTCAGAGAGAATATATAAGATAAGATCATAGCCACAACTTAAATTCCTACATCAAATCAATTTTTTTATATATGTTTATGAAATACTTGAGAAAATATTAGCTTCATTCTCTTTCTTTCAAGTTTAGTGTGTTAGGTATTTAAGCATCAAATTGAGAGGGTTGTAGCTTTCTTTAATTTTTATATATTTTTTGTTATTCTAATTTTATGTTGGAAATACTCAATATGTGAGCTACTCTAATTGTCATGTCTTTTGTTGTGTATAAGTAAGGATTTTACTTGGTTTTGTGTGAGATAAAATATTTTTTATTTTATGGATTTTATTTCTTCACTTTAAAAATATCACCTTTAAGCTCAAATCTAATAATGGGGTTTTGAGGATTTTTCAATCTCGCTATGTTTGAATGTTGTCATTTATCTTTAATAACATTAGGCTACCATGAAATAAAAATTTACTACTTCATTCATGGATTATTGAATTGAAAATTTGTGAGAAGTGACTTAGTTATGGTAGTGCAATTCATTCAAGAATCAAGAGTTGCCAATTCCACAATAATTGATCTATATCTTAGGTCATAACTATATACTTCATTTTAATTTTGAATCTCAAAAGAATGATATGAGGTTATCGCTATCTTGTTGGGAATCATTATCTATTATAAAAAAAAAGTTTTATGAATGATTTTTATTAGCTTGACTAGGTATTTATGTGAACCAAAAAACCATAAAACATTCCGTGCTTGTTATCACTTTCATAATATTTTTTTCACTCGTCAAAAAAATTATGAAAAATGATTTAGTTTGATTTTGTCTTAGTACTCAAAAATTATATTGACTAAAAAAACTAAACATCACTAAAATCCAAAAAAATATCAGCAAACATGCCCACGAGATGTTTCACCTTGGCAAAATTATTTAATGCATACTTTCGCCAAAATTAATTTTTTATTTATGAATACGTGTTAAGGCTAACATGTATTTTATTTTGTTTACACTTCTATTATATTTTGCATTGGTAAATAAGTATTTATAGTAAATGAGTTTGTCACATTGTACATGTATTGGTGTAATCACTGTAAATGGTAGAAATTTTTTTGTATTAGTATTGATATGTGATGCTTGATGCTGTTCAACACTTTTTTTCTAAAGAAACATTGTCATTATCAAAGAATTTTGGAATTGTTTTCAAGGTTTTGTATCCGAATGCTCTTATTTCTAATTTCCATATCTAGTCTAAATTATTGCCTATATGACTTAGACATGATATACATTGTTAAGGTTTAATTTAGGGTTTAGGTTTATTTTTTTATTTTTATTTTTTGTATGTGAGTACTTGATATGTGTGTTGTCCTAATTATATATATATATAAAATACAAATAGATTTTGTCTCTCTCTTCTCGTTTCCTTTCCCTGTTTTCAAAATATCAAAGGGTTGAAACCCTGATTTGTTTGATTTGTACATGATATTAGGGGAATATGGTAGTTGAAGGGGTGGTAAAGGTGTCAGCCGGGCCGGCCCGGCCCGGCACGAGGCACAGCATGGTTCAGCCGTGCCTGGGCCGGCCCGGCACGAAAAATTCCGTGCCCGGGCCCGTGCCTATCCCGGCCCGCGGCACGGCAAACCGGCACTGGTTTATCCCGTGCCAGGTGTCCCGTGAGCCCAACCCCATGATGCCCCTCCCGGAAAAAAAGACTGCTGGTTGGGTCTGATTCGACCCGACCTGCGGTCCCCCCGTATCCCGGACCGCTCGGACAGGCAAGCCCGAGCGGGCCAGGCAAGGCACGGCACGGCCCGCCGTGCGGGGCCCAGTTTTTTTAAGCCGGGCTGGGCACGGCACGGTACGGTAACCGTGCCCGGCCCGGCACGGAAGCACGATCGTGCCCTAAAATAACGGGCCGTGCCGGCCCGTCCCGGCCCGTTTGACACCTCTAAGGGGTGGTGCTCATATGCATTAGTGTTGGAGCATTTTTTGCCAATACCAATGATAGTGTGCATCGGTGTCCTGCATCGATGACAACAATTCCACCATATAGTGGAGATAGAGATAAGGTTTTTGTGATTTTTTGTACTTGTTTGGGTGAATCATGACCATCAGATGTGCAACGGAAAACTTGTGCTAGTTTAGTAATTAATGGTGGTTGCCATTGCGGTTTGTACGTTGATGTCAATACAGATCCGATATAATATCATTTTTGGTGCTTAAATTAGCATGGAGCTTTTGTTTTAAAAGTTTGATATGGAGATATGGTATTTAGTAGTGTTTGTCTTTTGTTTAGTATTTATGAGAATTTTTTTTTATTTTTTATGGGACTTTTATAAAAGGATGGTTGGAATTAGTGTAGGATCATTGGGAATATTCTAATTGAAATTAAAGGTAAATGGGTATTTCCTATGGGCTACGTCAGAAAGGATCTAGTTTGTGACTTGTGAGTCAAGGATGTGTGAGACACATGTTGGATTGAGACAAATGATTATTTAGTAATCAATGCTTGGTTGTTAGTATACCTATGATAATTAATTTGATCCAAATGTGTCTAATATATTTGGTTTTTACGACATGTAAATAAAAGTATGGGACTTGGTTACATCAATATATTTGTCTTTGACATTCTAATTGTATGATAATGTTACTGAGTTGTTGGCTTGCAAACTGACTGATCAGGATAATATGACTCATTATCCTATTTAGACATACCTACGTTGACATGTCAAACTATATTGAAGAGTTTAAGTAATCAGATTCACATTATTTTGTACTTGCAGATGCTGTGAGAGCAGCATATTATTTTGCATACTCGGATCTTTGATGAGATGATGTTTCTAGTTCTCAGAAATTTATTAGAGGATTATTCAAACACCTACATCTACACCTAAATCAAATAGAGTTGGGATTATTAAGCAAACCATCACATTGGCTTCACCACACATTTATGTGAGAGAGCTGCCATGGGTGCATATTCTCATTAAATAAGAATAAAATTCAGTTTGTTGTAATTTTATGAAAGAATAAAAATTCAGTTTAGTTATGATATTAGAATATTAAGAATTGATAATTTTCGTAATATATTTATTAATTTTGTTTAGCATGAGATGATTTACCAAAAATTTTGTATTGGCACTCTTGCTTAGAATTTGAGGTGGAATATAGGGTAGGCTAGGTCGGAACATCAAGTATGCATGCTTGGTTTTTTTGTGGACCACGTGAGCCATCATGCTAGGTCTTGTCAGTATGCCTTTAAAAGAGGGTTGTCTAGCATGAGTCATTTCTATTTGGACTAGCTTGGCTTGTGTTTGGTCCAAACTAGCATGGTATGGACACCTGGGATGACACCCTGAACCGTGCCATGCCGCATGTGGGACATATGCCTATTCTAGGCATGGGTTTAGCTATTACACGAGTTGGGCCCTAGCTGCCCAACTTATTTTTCATCTCAATATATAATGAGATAGTTGAAAGAAAAAATTGATATTAAGATAACAAAGATATTTCTATTATATAAGAGTGTTATTAGATATTTTTTTTTGGAGAAATAGTATTAACTACTAATTTTCTATCAATCGAATATTATTTTTTATTCTTTTTGGTCATATTTTATATTAATTTTTATATCTAAAAAATGATTTTTTTAGTTTTCACTTAATATCATTGATTTTATTTATTTTATTCGGGGTTTCTCTCTAGGGATAAAGAAGATGATTATTTATGCTATTAACTAGTTTTCTTAGGTACTCTAGTATTTATAATGGTTGCAGGTACAACTAACTATAGATCAGAATGTTATTTCTAAGTGTGGATGTGATGTTATTTGAAAAAAAATCATTTGTTTCTCCTCATAGAGTAACAACTACTCTAATGGCACAAGTAGTTATAACTACTTATACTCACTCTCACTAGACATGAAAAATGAGACTTATTGTGTTGAAGAGATAAGAGTTGAGAGATTTGTTGATCTCACCTTAAAAGTATATGCTAGATGTAAATTTACTATGACTTGAATATTTTGATTATTCTATAAAAAAACCAATGATATCTATTGGGATCTCCGATAATTTTTTTGTGACACTTAGTCACATAGGTTGAAAATATATAATATTCAATGATTTGAGTGCAATCATATCTAATCTTGGAATTTCTTTTAAACTTTTAGATAAGCATGTATTGGGATGCAAGTGGGTGTATATGATGAAAATTAAACTTGAAGAAAAACTTGATTGGCTCATGACTATATTAGTAGTTGGGGATTTACATATAGTAATGATATTAATTATTTAGATATGTTTTTTCCTATGATAAGAAATAATTATCAAGTTGATATTTTTTTGTTGTTGTATTTTGCATGTGGACTTTATATCAATAGGATACTAGGGATACATTCTTTTTTTGTATTTCTTGATGATTAAGTGTTTTTGTAGTCATAATCAAGTTTTACTATTTTGGAGAACATAAGGATGGTGTATTGACAGTGTAATGCTCTTTATAGCCTAAATAATCTTCTAGGACATAGTTTAGTATATTCTCTCTAGTGCTTATCATCTTTTTCCATATGAGAAGTGTGTCGGATCATTCTTATTTGATGTGGGTCATGAAGATGATATGTAATGTTAGTGGTATATATTGATATTATTTTGGTTACATGTGGTGATTAATTAAGTATATCTCAATAATTTCTATAGAATGAGTTTCAAATAAAAAATTTGGAATGTTTTAAATATTTAATCGGTATCAGTATAATATTCTCGGAAGATTAAATTTATCTTTTTTAGATGAGACATATTTTAGATATTTTGTTTGATTTTGATATAATGAGATACACGCTAATTGATTCACCACTTGATTTGAATGAAAATTGATCCATAGGTATCAATTTCTCAATTGATTCTATTAAACATAAAAGAAATATAGTAAAATTAAATTATTTAATAGTAATCAGACACTAATTGATTTTAGTATAGTAAGTTGTTTTATAGATTCTCTGAGATAAGTTTATATGGTAAAAGTGCTTCGGGACTTGAGATTTCATATAGAGATATGGACATAACCAATGAGATTTCATATTTTAATTGTGCTCTGGAAATTACAAAGAGGATATCATATCTATCATAATATTTTATATATTTTTTTGAGATAATCTTACTTTTTGAAAAATTAAGAGCTTGATCATTATTTTTAGATCTAGTGTAGATGCTAACAGAACTTTGATATCAATTATTTGTGAGTTCTAATGGATCAATTATTTCTTGGATGAGTTATATTTACTAATTCATAGTTTGATAATATTTTATTATGATAATCAGGTTGTTCAGCATATTGTTTCTAATCATGTATTAAACTTGATTGTCATTTCATATGAGATAAATCCCAAGATGATTTGATATTCTTTGTCTCCCTATCCTATCTATAAAAGAATAGATTTCAGACATCTTCACAAAGGTATTTAAAGGATCGTATATTCCTTTCATATTTTCTAAGTTGTGTGTTTATGACATGTGCTCATCAATTTGAAAATCGGTGCTGAAATTTAGTTTAATGTGTAGGTTTATTTTTATTTTTTATTTAGTTTTTTTCTTGTTACATTGCACGGGAGTACTTGGCATGTAAGCTCCTCCAACCATATATAAATATATATTTACTTATGCTGTTGGAAATTAATGAAAATAAATTTTGCATCTCTCATTCTTCCCACTCTCTCCCTTTATGTTGATGGAGATAAAGGCTGAAATTATAATTTATTTGAACAAAGATTATAGTAGACATGAAGAATATGCTTGTATTAGTGTATTTATCTTTGAATTCCCTTTTTGGTGATTCGGAATATAAGCATATTAGTTTTTATATTGATATTTCTCGTATTACTATTACGTATCATTGGTTCGAATTTTTATTATTTTTTTTTTTTAAAGGAGAGTTGGGAGAGCCTCCTCTGAGTGTTGACACCAGTGGAGGTGTGAACATACTAGAGATACATCATACATGTGAATGTGAATGGTAGAGCATAAAGAGTTAAGAGTTTATGGGCCCACACAATACAAGAATCAACATGGAATCTAACCATTGGCGTCAGTATGATAATTTGAAAAAATTATGTTAAACTTATCTCGAGACCATCAACTGAAGATCCATTAGTTGCCGAGTAGACAACCATGTGGACACTCCAACATACAATTAAAAATATAAAAAGAAAAAGAAAAATACAAATTAAATGAACAATTTTCTTTAAAAATCTACTAGAAGTGCAATGGGCAAGGAAATTCGAATGTTGCATTACAGATTGATATTTTGACTGCTGAAAATGAACACAAAGATGACATCATCATCAACGGGTTTCGAAAAGGGCATTTCTGAGCGATCTTCGTGTTGCTGATTCGTGTTGCTTGATGCATAGCACAGAGCTGCAGCCATGAGAGTTGGATAAGTTTTGCAAACCATTTGATGGATGGAGTTCCACCTCTGTTGGCGTCAGAAAATGTGAAAACTGTGGATGACGTTCTACGTGCCATTTTCAATTCTGTTCCATCAAATTTTGCGGATTTCATCAAGTGGGTTGTTGGAGCTCGGAGACATGATGGAGGAGACTACAGCCTGAGCCACGAGGAGAGAGGAAGACTGCCTCTCAAGGTGACAAATCATAATCACCACCACATCATCAGCATCAAATTGTGTTCCTGGCAGATTTCTCTGGATCCAATTTCAGAACGCAGTGGTTCATTGTTGCCAGGAACAGGTGTTGAAACATGTGAAGGAGATGGGGCTCTTCAAACATGTAGAAGCCTATTGCCGAAGCATCATTGCTACCTTCTGTTGCCAGGGGGAGGCAATTTTTTCAGGGCAAGCAAGCTGCGGGGGAGGGTGCTGCTGTAGAGAAACAGAGGCCAGCCAGCCAGCCGTGTTGGCTTCTGGAACTGTTGGACAAGGCCTAGATGTGCCAGTTCCTCCAAGCCACTGTTTTGGCATGCTTCCTGTTGTTTCAGATGTTCTAACTGCACTTGTGCTCGCTTTGCCACGGTGCACCTGGTTGGGGATCAAGGAGAAAAAGCTGCTGCATCAAATTTGTGTTCTTGTTGCAACAGAGACCCTGCCAGAGTTACTTCGTGAGGAGGTACGCTCCATATTTCTCTCAACAAAGGAAATCTCCTAAAAACAAATTAACGCCCCAATTTTCATTCTTGTGATTGTTTCTGGCAGGTTTTGCATCTGCGACGTCGTCTCCTCCTCCTCATGAGATGTCAAGAGCACAAGGCTGACAAGGATCCTAGTGAATCCCTTTCATAGCAATTTCTTTACAGACCATTTTACCATACATATACACATGTTGAAGTATTCTATTATATTCTAGAATAATACAAACAGAAAAGAAGTATTCTATTATTCAGAATTTTAATCTTAGTTTGCCTTCGTTTCAATGGATACCAATAAGATAAGAAAATAAAATAAAAAATCAGCAATTTTTCACTGCCTTGTCTGCAGCATCATCCAAGTCCTCAGCAGTGATGAGCTTCATTCCACTTTCCTTCAGAATTCTTTTTCCTTGTGCCACGTTGGTGCCTTCCAAACGAACCACCACTGGTACTTTAAGGGCAACCTTACATACCATCGACACGCACACACGATGATCAGGAGCCACCAAAATTAAGAAACAAGTTTTTTTAACTAACTTCAATACATCTACATGAAACGAGCTAATAGGGTAACTAACTTCACGTGCAAGTATGCAGCACTCGTGCAACTTGATAACTTTAACCTCAAAAAACAGAGTATACAACAATATTGATCAATTTGCCATTACAAATCCTCTAGAAAAAGTATACAAAAATATCAAAGATAAGAATATACCAAAATTAGATAAGAATTCATACCAAAATTAGTTTAGATACTATAGAAAAAATATCCTAATAATTTATATCAAAGATAGGAGTGAACGCTCTAGCAGATTTTACTTTATGGTAATTTATTTTTTTATCAAGACCTGCAACGAAGAACAAACTTATTTGTGGATCAAATGATTCATCATGAATAAGAAAATACCTCAAAAACAGTCACATGCTTCCTAAAACAATCAAGACATGACCATATACTAGTAAGAAAAAGATGAGAATAAACTTCATAACATTTTTTACCTTCAATTTTCTTCTCCAAGAATTATTCAAACACTAAAATCTTGAAATTTTTGCCATCCAATTTTTTTTTTTTTTTGTGCAACACAACTATATGTAATTACACAAATAATAAGACATTTGATCTCGTAAATACTCCAAAACTAAATATATTTGAATAGAAATAATATTGGGATGATTAATTACCTATATATTTTCTTGTGTTACTTACAAAAATTATGTAAATCTTCTTTAACAAAATCAAATTAATAACTTTAAAATTAAATAATATATTACATGAGTAAGGTGTTAGCAAATTGTAACTATGCCAACTAAAGCAAACTTACAAACATCTTTAATAATACCTTTCCTAGTAAATCAACTTATCATATTTAGTTATCATTAATTTCCAAAATAATTAATTTCACATTAAACCAAGAAATTGAGTGGCGCATTGAATCCATTGCATATATGATCATTTTAACTTGAATATTTCTCTTTTGTGAAATTATACATATTGAATTTGGAAATTTTTAAGCTAAATAAGATTAATATTGAAGCAATCCAAATTGCTTTTGAAATTTGGAAAAAACATTTTTCAGATTTTTTGCTAAATAAAATTTGGAAATATTTTAAAGTTGGAAATAGGAAAACATTTTTTAAAAAAATAAACATTCCAAATGTTTTAGAAACTTCTTTTTCAAGCCCAAAAATTTCTGGACTGCTAGATACATAGTAACATAGTCAAACTAGAAGCTAGAAAAACTCATCTCAAGCATGCCTTTGTAATGGTGCCCCATCTAACATCATGCGAGGAAACATACTACACCTCTTAAACTATATTTTGGGTTTACATTTTGTTCTCATATATATAGCATGACAAGTTACAAGTACAGGATGGGCTCCTTACTCAATTAGACATTATAATTTTTTTTCCCATGACATCAACATATTAATCCAATTAGTAAAAGATGATGAATGCTCTAAGTACGTGAGTGCAATCCCCATGGGACACATATATGTTTCCACATGGTACTTGTCTGATCACCTATCATGCTGTTGGAAT
Organism: Sapria himalayana; assembly: GCA_029783825.1. Lineage (NCBI taxonomy): Eukaryota > Viridiplantae > Streptophyta > Magnoliopsida > Malpighiales > Rafflesiaceae > Sapria > Sapria himalayana. Next base: position 3,853,871 of record JAREIK010005719.1, on the reverse strand, counting down.
AGGAGGGTCATACATGAGCCAAAAAATATTATGGAAGAACAAAAAATAACGATAATAAAAAGTCAATTAATGAAGTATGGATTGGCCTAGCTTGTCCAAAAAAACACGCACGCGCGCGTGCGCAAACATTAGTAATCATTGCAAGCAAACAAGTGAGTTTTTTTTTGTTTTTGTTTTTTTTTTTTTTTTGACGCTCACATAGTGATCGAAGTAATCATGAAATAAAAATAAAAAAGAGCATATTGCACTATGATTCAGCTTAAAAAAAAATAAGGCAATAAAAAAGGAAATAGTGATAATGGTCAGCTGATCACACCTGTTTGGCAGCATTCACAATTCCACTTGCAATAACATCACACTTCATAATTCCTCCAAAAATGTTGACTAAAATGGCTTTTACTTTCTCATCAGATGTCAATATCTTGAACGCTTCCACCACCTGCCATTGCCACATAAAAAGATCCAAATCAAGCAATCAACAACAGTCCAGTAACAAGAACTATAACCGAACCAGCTCAAATAGGTTGGATAGAAGATGGGAGCAATTGGATGGAGAAGATGGATGCGCCATTGATACCTGGCCTTCCGATGCATTTCCCACCGACATCTAGAAAATTGGCAGGAGTTCCACCATGCAACTTGATTATGTCCATGGTAGCCATGGCCAATCCAGCACCGTTCACCATGCAGCCAATTTCCCCATCCAAACCAATGTAATTCAAATCTGCCTGCAAAGCAGCCACCTACAAGACACATGAAACGTGCTTCTTCAAACTCAGTAAAAAATTTTACCACTCTGACCCATAGGTATGATTTATACATCCCCACCACCAACCTCACGAGGATCCTCTTGTGTTGGATCTCTAAGTGAAAATATCTCTTTCTGCCTAAAAGCAGCATTATCATCAAAATTCAATTTAGCATCAGCAGCTACAAGTTCCTTGTTTGAAGTCTCAGCCATGGGATTGATCTGAGCAGGAAAAGAAAAACAAAAAAGAAAAAGCAAGATTTTACAAGCAACAGTGATAACAAATAACAATAAGAACAGGTTGCGCACGAAATTAGACTCACTTCTAACAAGGTGCAGTCACGCTCACAGAAAAGTTCATATAATTTTTTGACTTGTTCGATCGAATCATTCCCATGAGCCACTTTCGGAGCCAAACCTTCTACCACTTTTGCAGCATCACTATTTGTAATTCCTTTGAACACATCGATAGGTACCTACAACACACAACTGCTTCCAAATCAGTTGCAATGTTGTGGCAGTTATTAGTCGGGGGGTGGGGACATCGTGCAGTCCACAACAGCACACAACAAAAGAGAAACAAGAGAAGAATGATGACAACCTTGTTAATCAAATCTGGGAATTTCTCAGCAAGTTCTTCAATGCTGGTTCCTCCCTTTTTACAGGAAATGATGAGCTGGAGAAGACCCAAAAAAAAGAAGAAAAAGAAAAAAAAAAAAATACACGGCTCAGCATTAGAGAACAAGAAATAACTGTAAAAGAGTAATATAACTCAGACATACAGGAGAAGCAGTTTGGCGATCCAGCATAATAGCAAAGTACATCTCATTGACTAGCGATAACTTCTCACATAAATAAACCTGTGCACCATTGTCCAACAACCACTAACATATAACTTGTGCCAAGCCCAAAATGCATATCTTTTCACACGTGAAAAAAACTAAAAATGTCGCAAAATTTAGAGAAAACAAAAATACTTAGATGGTCAAATTTAATCATGAATCAAGGATTGTATGCGCCTGACCACCATTTGAAATACCTATATGCACCCAATGAAGTATCCTAACAATTGTGGCACGGGCATGGCTGGTGATGTCAAGGCAAGAGGCACTCTTAACTATTTCGTTTTGGGCAGGAGGAGCTCCATAATGGATGTTTTCGGAGTCATTGGAGATGTCAAAAAGTATGGGTCCAGCATGGCCTAAAGAGCAGGTCGAGCCCAACCCATGTACAAATATGGCAATGGCTGGCCCACCCAATAGCTTATTAAGTAGATGTCTTCTCTCTAGAGGTGTCAAACGGGCCGGGCAAGGCCGGCCCGGCACGAGGCACGGCACGGTTCGGCCGTGCCTGGGCCGGCTCGGCACGTTTTTAAACCGTGCCGGCACGGTATCTTCCCATGCCGGTTAGGTATCACGCGGGCGGCGGGCACGCGTTGGCGTGACCCGGGCCCTCCCGAAATAAAGCCCGCGGGTCGGGTCTGAATGGAACCGACCCGCGGTCCCGACTCCCGACCCAATCCCAACGGGAAAAAAAAAATTTCAAATAATTTTGGATTTCAGCCATTGGATTCGCCTCCAACGGATAGGGGGCAGAATCCAACGGTCCTCGTGATTCTGCCCCCTTATTATATATTAAAAAATCAAAAAAATATATAAAAAATATCTTTTTTTTTATAAAAAATTAATATCTTTAATCTATAAATTCTACCCCCCTCCCTATAACATTTATGTTTTTTCAAAAACATAAAACCTCTCAAAACTCTCTCTCAAAACTTTCTCTCTCTCGCATAAACCGTGCACCTCTCTCTCGGGCCTCGTGATTTTGATTTCGGCTTGGATTTTCGTGAAACTCGACTTGAGTTTTGAACATCAGAGCTTCCTACGGTGCACCTTGCACGTGACTGACCTCATTGCTTTTACTGGGTAATTTATTTTACGTTTTTATTTACTCTCTCTCTAAAGCTTCTCTCTCTAGAAAAACTTAGGAAAAATAAAAAACATAAAAAATGACAAATACACCTAACACGTATTTAAATTTGGAAAATGAAAATGTTAGTGTTATACAGACGTCTGTGGCTGCTGAAATTTTAATTTCTCCAGTCGTATCAACCCAAAGTTCTAAAAAACAAAAAACTAGGAGTACTTCTGTAGTTTGGACTCATTTTAAAATCATAACACAAAAATATTAGGAGTGAGAAACTTGAAATGGCACAGTGCAAATATTTTATGAGACTTTTAACATGCAAGAGTTCATGTGGGACTGGGCACTTTAAGATGCATGCCGAATTATGCACCAAAAAACATGGACCCTTAGATCCTAAGCAAACCCAACTTGGCACTACATTTTTTGAGACTGGATCGAGTTCAGTCTCAAAGTTTACTCCCTTCATATACTCCAGCGAGTTGGGTAGGGACGACATGGTCAGGCCCATCACATTGATGGGTCTTCCGATCAGATTTTCAGAAAATCCGAGGGTAGTGCGCATCATGCAGACTTATTTTCAGAATTCCTATCATAGGATTCTTAGGTCTACATCTAGGAGTAACATACTAAAGATATATAAGTTAGAAAAACAAAATATAATTAAGGAATTTATTGCATATAGTGGAGTGGTGTCCATGACGTCCGATATATGGACAAGTCACGATGATTCTTCTTATGCATGTCTCACGAGTCACTATGTAGATTCTAACTGGACAATCAATAAAATAATTTTAGGATTCACTGAGATTCTTCATCCTCATGATGGCCCGACCATTTTTGAGTGTATGATGAAAATATTTAGGGAATATAAAATTCAAAATAAAATTTTTTAGTGTCACTTTCGATAATACTTCTAATAATGAAGTAGCGATCAATATGTTTGTTAGGAATATTAGAGACGCACCATTAGGAGAGACCTTTCATGTCAGATGCATGTGTCATGTGATTAACCTGATTGTTCAAGCAGGTATGAAGGTGTGTTCCCCCGCGTTGGATAATATACGCAATGCACTAAAGTATATTCGCACTCCTCGCAGACAACAAGAGTTTGGTACTCTCTGTTTGTCTGCGAATCTTAAGAAGAAGAAATTCCAATCGGATGTGAGACATCATTGGAATTACACGTACCTGATGTTGGAATCATGTGCTGAATACGAACACATGATCGGCACGACCCAAACTAATCCCCGCCCCCTGCCCCTACCCCTGCCCCTGATGACCGGATCCGAATCTTGGGCTAGTGTTCGGGCTAAGTAGTCCAAAGTTCAACCAAACCCCAAACCCAACCATGATGCCCAATCCTTGGACTTCGGTCTACTGATTCCAGGAGCCGAAGATCCTGAAATTTGTGACCGTTGTGTCGATTTGATGGTCACAACCCAACTATTAAAAAAAACTACATTTTTAAATTGTAGCCGCTGGATTCCTCTGCTGCAATGGCTAGGGGCAGAATCCAATGGTTGTCGTGATTCTAGACCTTTAATTATCAAAAAATATATAAAAAATGATTTAAAAAAAAACTTTTTAAAAATTTATATATTATCCACCCCCCCCCCCCCCCCCTCATTCTTAATTTATATTTAATCTCTCTTCCTCTCCTCTCTAGTCTTATCACATTCTCCATATCTTCCTCTCGGCTCCTGTCTCTTTCTATCTCTTTCGGTCAGTCCTATTGGTTTCAACTTTCGAGACTCGAGTATAAAATACGAACTAAAAATTACAGTACAAACATAATAAAGCAAACATAATTTTATGCTTTATGATAATTAATTTTTAAATTTAATTTAATTTATTTTTTTAATTTTAATTTTAGTTAAAGCTTTTAGTTTAATTAATATTAATTAATATATAATTTTAAAAACAAAAAATACAATATAATTAATAAACTAATAAAAAATTAAAATGATAAATAGTAATATAATGATAACAAAATTAATTTTAATATAAATATTAAAAAAATTAATATAGATAACGATAACACTACAAAAAAACCCAAAACTGTCAAAACTTAAATTTCTCCGATCTTCTCAGCCCAAACATCTAAAAATTAATAATTTGATCTCACTCTAATATACTATAACAAAAAAATATTATAGGTGCCGAAGAAAATTTAATACAGTACAAATATTATAAAAAAACTTTAATTATAAAAATTTGTGTGGGACTGAACACCTTAAAAGGCATGTCAAACTAAGTACCAAAAAATATTATGCATTAGAACCTAGACAAACCTAACTAAGTAATTAATTCTTTGAGACTAGATCCAATTTAGCCTCAATATTGACCCCCTTCATATACTACAACGAGTTAGGGAAAAAAAACATGACCAAACTGATCACCATGATGGTTCTTTCAATTAGGTTTTTAGAGAATTCAAAGGCATTCAATATTATGCAGACTTATTTTCAGTATGCATATCATAGAATTTCTAGATCTACATCTAAAAACAACATACTAAATTACTATAACTTTTAAAAATTTATTAATTAATTTAGATGTTATAGTGGAGTGTTGTCATGACCTAATATTTAGATTAATCACAATGATGTATAGTATACATATCTCATCATCCACTATGTAGATTCTAAATAAATACTAAATAAAAAATATTATGATTTTTAGATATTCTTTATCCACATGATGACCCAAAATATACGAGTGAATAATAAGAATTTTTATAAAATATAATATTCAAAATAAAATATATAATATCATATTTGATAATACATCTAACAATGGAATAGTCATTAACATATTTGTTAGGACTATTAGAGACAAATCAATAATAAAAATTTTTCATATTAGATATATATGTCATGTCACTAATCACAAAATACAAATGGGAATAAAAATTATTTCCCTTGCTTTAAAAAATATATGTAACTCCCTGAAATTTCTTTGTACGCCTCGTAGGCAACAAAAATTTGATAATCTATGTTTGTCTACGAGTCTAAAAAAATTTTAATTGGATGTGAGATACTATTGAAATTATACACCTTATATTATAGTCATGAATTGAATATGAACACATGATATGCGACTAAGTTAATAATAAAAGTGACGAATTTATTATTAATGATACTGATTGGACTAGAGTAATTTCATTTATATATTTTTCTAAAAATTTTTTATGACACGATGAATATGTGTCAGTTTATACTCTCACCACTTATATTGCACTCATTTACTTATATAATATTAGTAGCATTATTAAGAAGTTTAAAGATGATCTAATATTTAGCGATATGATTATAAAGATGAAAACCGAGTACTTAAAGTACATGTCCATTATTCTATCTCTTTATTATCTGAATACTTGCATGGACCCTAGGATTAAGATGAAAGGTATTTAAGATATTTTGATATATATATCCTCGTATATGAACCAGGAAGACCAACCTAAATAATTTATTTATAAGAAGTTGATTAGGTTATTTACATTAACATATTACAATACTAGGTATAGTGATAAAAAAAGTGAGTCATCGAGTACAAACATGAATATCATATTTGATTATGATGACTTCTTCATTCAATAAAATAAGAAGAAACAATGAGATTGACCTTGAAATATGAATGAGCTGTCTCAATATTTAGATATTGATTATTACTCAATTCTATTACATATTAATAATTAGGGATGTTCATAACCATCAAAAATTGCCCAAATAAACCAAACCAAAACCATGATTTATAAAATTGATAGGTTTGGATTGGTTTGAAATTTTACAAAAACCAACACATTAGTTTGGTTTGCGATTTATAGGTCAAAACTGATTTAACCGAACCAACCCAAACCACCATATATATTATAAATAATTAAATAGTTTAAACCTAATTTCACTTCTTTCTTCCAAACACACACACCTCTTCTTTTTCACCTTTTTTATTATCTCATTCTCTTCTATTTTTCTTTTCATTACTTTCATCTCTCACTTACTCTTCCTCTTTTCATTATCTCACTCCTTTTTTTCTCTTTACATTATTTTTATCTCGAAATTTTCGGTCAAAATTCAGGTACAAGTTTTCATTATTTTCCTCCATTAATTTTTGGTTGAATTTCAGTTGCGGATTCTCATTTCAAGATTCAATTTGAATATTGAGTTGTTCTAGTGTAATCAATTTTCACTTGTATTTTTTTCCATTATTAAAAGTTTTATTTTGTAAAGCTTTCTTATTTTAGTTAAGAATTTTGTGTGAGGTTTGCAGGTTTAATTCAGATTTTTGTTATTTGAAATATCTAGTTTTGCTCTTGTTTAATTTGGGAATTGTAAATTTATCTAGATATAGGCTATAACCATAAACTCTACCAATAGTAGTTTCATATTCAAGTATTTTATAAAACCTAAAACCTTAATGCCAATATCTTGGATTAAACACTATAATATTATATAATATATATCATTTTTCCGTTTCATATCTTGTTTATTTTCTTATTAAAAGCTTTTTTATATTTATATTTTTATTTCAAATTCCTAACAATATATATATATATATATATATTATTATTAATTTTTACCAATGAATGAAGATGTGTCATTAAATATTGAAAATTACATTGAAGAAGAAATTGAGTCAAATTTAAAGAGAAGAAAGATGAGATGATCAATTGAGAAATAATAGTGCTGAAATGACAAAGAAAAATAAATAAAAAAAACCATCAACTCCATAAAAACTTAAAGGAACAAAATTAAGTGGGGACAAAAATTTTCTGTAATATGAGATCATTTCACTAGAAATAATTTTGAAAAAAAACCACGTGCATTTTGTAATAATTGTGGTCAATCTTATACTAGTATTTCTAGATAAAGTGGGACTAGTAATTTATGAAGTCACTTGTAATTCAAATGTACAAAATCACACTATATAGTGATTAATAAAAAATGTTAAAAAAGATGTCATAAATAATAAAAGTGCTAAGATTAGGAATTTAAAGGTTGTAAAATATGATTTGGAAACAATTAAACAAGCAGTAGGCATCAATGATTATTCGTGATGAATTGCCCTTTAGAGTCGTTGAAGAACATGGATTTAAGGATTATTCTCACTTATTAGAACAAAGATTTATAATTCATTCTTGTATCACTGTTTGGATTAGAGGTGTCAAAAGGGACGTGTCAGGCTGGCCCGACCCATTTTTTTCAACCCGTCCGTGCTTTCGTGCCGTGCCTGACCCGGAATGGTTTTGTAGAGTTCAGCCCGGCACGGGCCCACGGCACGATACGCCAGGATTCGGCCCGGTCGGGCCGAACCCTAAATAAAAAAAATTTAAGATTTCGGCATGCCCGAAACCTTAATTTTAAAAAAAAAATATGATTTCGGCACGCCTGAAACCCTAATTTAAAAAAAATTAGGGTTTCAGTGCACCCAAAACCCTAATTTTAAAATAAATTAGAGTTTGGGCGCGCCCAAAACCCTAATTTAAAAAAATTAGGGTTTTGGCGCACCTTTAACCCTAATTTTGAAAAATTTTTGGTTTATGCACGGTACCGTGCCAACGGACCACGGTACCGTGCCGGGCCAGGCACGGCACGAGGCCCAGTTGGCCTCGGCACAACACGGCACGATCATGCCGTGGTTGGGGACGGCACGAGCCCATGCACAAAAAAATTCCGTGTCAGGCAGGCCCGGCCCGGCCCAGTTGACACCACTTGTTTGGATAGATTGCACGAAATTTTTTATAGAACTTAAAAAATTTTTGAAATAATATTTGAAGAATGAACATGTATGCTTAACAACTAATACTTGGTCATCTATTCAGAATTATAATTATATGTATTTAACTACTCATTGAATTGTACAAGATTAGAAATTACAAAAATAAATTTTGAACTTTTGTAAAATTCCCCATCATAAAGGAAGCACAATTGGAAAGATGATTGAGAGTTATTTGTTGTATATTTGATAATGTTTTCACAATTATTTTTGATAATATTTTCACAATTATTTTTGATAATGTTATTTCTAATAATTTAACTATTGCATATTTGAAAGATCAATTTGAAAGATCAATTTCACAACATATGTTTTCACAATCATAAATAATGAATACTTACATATTCGTTGTTATGCACATATTTTGAATTTTGTTGTTCAAGATGATCTATAAAAACATAATGATCTATTATCAAAATCCAAAATGCAGTTCGATATGTTGGATCATCTCCATCTAGACTTGTTGCATTTAAAAAATATATTAAACATGTGAAAATATTAGATAAACATCCCTCGTGTCTTGATGTGAAGACTAGGTGGAATTCTACCTATTTGATATTGGATACAGCAGAAAAATTTGAAGCATCCTTTGTTAGATTGCAATACCATGATGCTAAATATAAGAAACATTTTAAAAAAGAAAAAATTAAGGACCCTCCAGAAAAAAAAATGGAATAGAACAAGGGTATTAGTTAAATTCTTGAAATAATTTTATGATGTTATTTTGAAGTTTTCAGGATCTTTGCATGTTACTTCAAATATTTTTTTTTTAGAGAACTAATATCTTTACAAAAAACATTGTATAAATTGACGAATGGGGAGAGATAAAGTGATAGTTGTTTATGCATGTACAATGAAAAAAAATTTTGGCAAATAAAAAAATTTTTAGCAATATGAATTATTTATTGTATTTTACTATTGTTTTGAATCTCCGATATAAGATAAAGTATATGAATTTAAAAAAAAGATTTAAACTAAAATATATATAATTCTATATATAATATAATATATATTTTATTTAAATTAAAATATTAAACTTTAAAATTTAAAAAAAAGATTTAAATCATGCCCGTATGGCTAGGTTTGCCCCGACCGAGACTGGCTTTGATAAACCGTGTCGTGCCTGACCCGACACAAAAGCACGGCCGTGCTCTTAAAAAATAGTGCGGGCCAGCCTGGCCTGGCCCATTTGACACCTCTACCCGAACCGAGTACAAGGTGAACTGGCAGGCCATGCCGAGCAAACACTTCTTAATTCATGTCGTGCCAAAAATGGCATGATTACTGTACCATGTCGTGTCTGGCAAGGCATGATGGCCCAATTGGGCCACCAAAAAATGTGTCGCCCCAGCCCAACCCATTTGTTAGCTTTAGTCTTATCTCCAATCATTGATTCCCCTTGCAAAGCATGGCCATTTCTTTTAAATGAGGCATGTGCACTTTCATGTACCTCAATTTATATTTTAATATAAAAATAGGCATGTGGGCTACATATGCCAATTTTGTTAATTGGCATGGACAGGCACATGCAGTCCATGATGTGCTATGTATGTCATGACAAATGTGCCAAATGACCAATATCATGTTGTGGGCAAGCAAGTAGGCCTATTAGGCAAGCACGACACAACAAAACCCATGAAACATGCCAGCTCACACATATGGAAGACACGTCTTCTACTTGTGAGGACATGTCGTGCCTAGCATGGATGTTTCGTTTCGTGCCTCAAACTGAGGAATAGTAGAATATATAAATATATCTTTCTAAGTTATTCTAATATCAAAAAAAAATACGAATATTTTGTATCAAAATCTGATAAAGTATTAATGAACATTAATATTACTTATTTAGCAAGGCTTGTTCCTTAACAAGTTGAGGAATAGTAAAAGTGTTTATAAGAAGCATTTGAATTCATTATTTTTTCTTACTTCTTTATAATCTCATTTAGGCCTCCAACTAAGAAACAAAATTCCTCATTCAACTATATAATAACTTATGAATTAATATATATATTAACAAGTATATATCACATTGAATTTGAGAAAAAAAATATTCACAAGAAAAGTAATTACAAGTTTAAATGGCATGGTAATCCACAAGCCAACTCTCATCCTAACACATGATGAGTACAAATCTAAAATACTTGATAACTCAGTACTTAGAATCTATACTAAGAAAATGAAACAAACGCATCATATTCAAAATAATGAAGAATCACTCGAGAAACCATAAGATCATATTGACTGCATCTCTGAACTCTGATCTTTTAACCATTCTTCAAAAAAAATAAAAGAATTATATTGAACACCCTGGTTCACATAAATTATTGTATTCATGGATTTCCTTTTTTTTTTTATTTTACTATTCTTAACAATACTATTTTATTCATGTCTCATTATGGAGCATTATATTGAACAACCATGTTGAAGGAGATAGATTTCATTCACTTCAATAAGACTTAAAAACTAATATTTCGACCTTCAAAAAAATCTATCATTTTTAACATGAAGATGTGTTTACATAAGAAAATAGATTTGTCTAAAGGAAAGACTTATTATAAAAACGTTTACTTAGATAATTTGTGTAAATTATATTTACAAAATATTTTTCTATAATAACCAAGATAAACTTCATAGAATTTTAATTTTACTGACATATCACAGATAAATAATATATTGGTTAAACATAAAAAATACATTTCTTCATGATATATTTAAAGAGGGGGTAAATATAAAATAATTACATGTTTTCTAAGCAATACAATCAAATTTAATTTATATATTATAAAAAAATTATATGGACTAAAACAATAACTTAGAATTTAATTAGTAAGATTTTCATAGAAAATCATTCAAAATTTAGTTTGTGAGATTTATAAACTGTCATCAAAAATTTAGTTTGTGTGATTTTCATAAACTATCACATCATTTGATTAACTAGGGTATGTCAAGCTTTTTTTATTTTTCTAGATGAGCATTAATGACAAATTAATTTTATTTATTATATACTTAAATAATATTTTAATCATAAGAAATAATAAATTGAGAAATCACTATAATCAATGAGAAACTACAACCACAGTTCCAAATCAAGAACCTTGTCAAACTTAGATAAAGGTTGTGAGTAAATTACAAAAAAAATAAAGATAAGCAAAAGCAACCACTAAATACTTGATTTAATCATTTTTCATTCACAAGTAATTTTTAATTGCATGGATATCTCAATCTTTCCATTTTTATCAAAGTTCACCTAGTAGATTTTATCTATTATTTATGCAAGATAATAATATTATAATAATTAAAATATGATAAATTAAAAATATAGTAGTAAAGTATTTTTACACGTATAAATTCATATGAAAAATCTTAGAAGATAAATACTTTTTTGATATAAAAATTACATATAATAATTAAATGATAATTATGTTCACCCAAAATTATACAATGAATATTATTATAAAGCTTAAATATTAAAGTTGTACACTAATAAAAATGTCTATCAAGGCAAATATTAACCTTGCAATTGGCACTTAGAATTTTATTGATTCAAGCAAATACATTAGAACATTTAACTAATAACTTTTAATCCACATATATTAAGCATTATCAGCATAATTTTATTGATTCACATGCATCAATATAAGAACTTTCCAAGGTAAAATATTTCTTTAAGAACGGGCTGATCAATTGCATAGAGAAGTATCAAATGGATCATACAATACCAACACGGCTTTATTAATGGTGAGCCAGGCACAACCCAATTGGCCCGCTTACTGGCATCCATGCCAGGCCATGTCGAGCAATTCTGGATTGTGTCGAGTAATGCCAATTATAAATTAGCTGAAATACTTAATTAAAATTTTTTGAATTATTAAATTTATCTTTATTAAAAAAATTAAATATCAAAATTTAAAATAATAAAAACTACATTTCATTATAAATTTAAATGATATAAATCAATATTAAAATAATATTTTACACTCGACCCTAGATATCATTAAAAAAATAATACAATCTAGAATTTTGAATCACAAACTTTTAAAAAAAACTAATAACATAAATAATAAAGAAAAAGTCATAAACATTATATTATAAAAATAATATATATGCAAAAACAGAAATAAAAAAATATATGTATTATATTTCACACAAGTCCTCTAATAGAATAATTAGTTTGTATATGAAGTATGTTAGTACGAATGTGAATCATGAGCAGGACACAATTCTGAAAGTTGTGGTAGTGATGCATTATATATTGCCTATATCATGTGTATCATCATCCGTCAACAACTTTTTTTTAATCATAAATATCCAACCTTAAATCTTTCCAGTATTTCAAGTATGCAAATACTTAAAAGATATCTAGTTGCAATTTGGATCTTCTTTTTGAAATAACATTGACAATCATAGAATAAAAAAACTTCGATATTATACTAAACACCAAAAAGATAAATAGATTACTTGTAATCTTAGATAGCACGGGATAAATAGATTAGTATAATTTTCATCAACTCAAAATATTCACATTCTTATTAACATAAAATAATAAAATAATATAATAATCAATATCTAAATATCTAGATAGCTCACTCATATTTAATAGATCACTCTGTCATTTGTCCCTAATTAACTGAATAAAAATATCATCTCTGAATATAATGTTCATGTCTTTACTCAAAACTTTCCTACAATGATTATCATACTTAATATCATAATATATAAATATATTATTTAATTTTTCATAAATCCAACCATTATATTTTCGTTCATTTGTCATATTTTTTAATCCCTCCACTTTAACCTTATGATCCATACAAGCAACCAAATAATAAAAAATTAAAATGAAAGATCAACATATAAAATTCTTAATTTCTATCTCAACAATCATAATAATAAATACAAAGTATCCCCTATGTTTGTTAAGCATGAAACTAATTTTGCATATATATCCAAGTACAATGAAAGAATTTGAGCATATACAAACAAACATATATTCATCAAATAAAAAATCATCTATACTAATTTCAAAAAAAAATCATATATCACAATCTAAATCGTCAATAATAAATTTATCATTATTATTATTATTAACGTAGTTACATATTATGTATTGATAGACAATATATGACTCTAACATAAAATAAGTATAATTCCAACGATATCTCATATTTATTTAGAATTTTTTTTTTTTTAAACCGCTAACAAATATATAATATTAAACTCTTATTATCTGTTAAACATCCTATGATATGTTGGTAATTTTTTTTTTCTAATTCAAAGAAAATAATTTGGGAAAAGTATATTTTAGGAACTTTATTTAAAAATAAATGGGAAGTGGGCACAAAAAATTCTAATTGGATCAATTAGTACATTTGACCAAAAAATAATTGTATTTGCGGAACCTAAGCAAATTTTTCCCAAACAAAACCTAAGTTACCCCTATTTCTACTTCCAAAGTATTTTCGATGAGCATTGTATTTTTTTTATGTGATTTTCTTACATATCAACATTGGATCTAAAATTTGTAATAAATGTGAAAATGCTAGATACGAGATAGATTTGTCAATTGGTGAAATGGGAGATACTAATTCGCCAAAGAATCAAACGAAATAACTAGTAAATTTGGCAGAACAACAAAAGAATCAAACTAATAAATTTGGCAAAAACAACGAAAGACGTATCAAGGCTATTGTAGTAACACTAAATTAATAAATGCTTGATAAATGCTACTTCGATAAATTTTCATTTGTGTTTGCCTTTTTTATTGGAATTAGTTTTTGCTTCTAGTGTTCTTTCTCAATTGATAAATTTGTTTGATCAATAATTTGACAAGGACCTTGTATGTTTTGCTATATTTGTATGAATTGTCACCTTCATTTGGAGTGGTTAAAAAGCAAGTAGAAAATATTTTGCATTATGAGTTTAACCACAACTGTGGATAAAAAGCCCCATGGATGCCAAGTGCCTTTTTTATTTTGATCAAGAAAATATTAATAAGCAAGGAGGCCTAGTGTGTGGGTAGGATCGAGAAAATATTATCTCATTTTGATCCCAAAAGTTAACAAGTGGTAGAGTATTAAATGAGATTAATAATTAAATTTGTTAAGAGTGGTAGTTTAGATATTGTTTGAAAAATTTTGGATTAAGTTCCTCAAATATAATTATTTTTTTATCAAATGTACTAACTAACCCAATTAAAATTCTTTGTACCTACTTCCCATTTATTTTCAAATAAAGCTCCTAAAGCATACTTCTCCCAAATAATTTACATTCTCACTTACATTATTAGGCAGCAATACTAAAAATATTAAATAATAACACCATTTTTTGAAGCACTACCGAATATTATACTAAAAATTATATTTTAAATATTATATCTCTAAAGATCTTTGTCTTACACTCATATATGTTAGAACTATCATGAGGATTGATGATATCAAAAAATCCTAAAATTTATTATTAAATTTTTACTTAAAATCAATAAAATAAGTGGTGAAGTATATAAATAATATATTATCACGACTAGTCTAAATATCAAATATCACAAATATCACTCAACTATTTGTCCTAAATTTATTAAATATTAATTATTTTTTTAATTTATAATATTTATTATGTCTTTCTTACTAGTAAACCTAAAAATTCTATGATAAGCATGGCTACGTAATAATAGCTATATTAAGATCCTCTAAAAATATAATCGAAAGACTCATTATAATAATTAATTTGATTATAACTTTCCTTTCATAATCATTTCGTAAAATGAAATGTGTCAATAAAAACATAAAAAGCACGGATACGGACACGGACACGGGGATACGACACGGCAGGATACGAGAACACGACAAATTCTAAAAAACTAAGATACGGATACTGCTAGGATACGGCATGATAAAAAAAATAAAAATAAAAATAAAAATTATTAATTATAAATATTAGGTTTTTTATAAAATTCATTAAATTAAATTAAATTAAAATATTTTATAATATAAAATAAATATATATTGTTTATTTTATAATAATAAAAATATTTTATTTTATTTTATAAAAATATTTTATTTTATGCCACATCCCCACACAAATACGCCCGCCCCTGCCTCTCCCCTCAAATCGTGACGCCCCTTCCTCTCCCCTCAAATTGCGCCCGCTCCCTGCCTCACCCTCAAATCACGCCCGCCCCTTGCCAGTGGTCAATGTCGCTCATGCGGCAATGTTGGCCACCCGACGTCGTTGGACGTCTGACACTATAGACATGGATATGGCTGCCGACGCAACCATCCGATACGTCACGTGGCATATCAGATACGGATTGTGCAATGATACGCCACGTGACGTATCAGACACCTATCCGTGCCGTGTCCGTGTCGTGTCCACGTGTCGGACACGTGGACACGACTATGGGGAGCCATGTCCGTGCTTCCTTGATAAAAACAAAGTTGAGTCAATTTCAAAAGTATTATTGCTCAATTTGGTTTGTCTAATTTATAACAACATTTTTTTGTGTATTCATCAGCATGCCTTTTAATGTGGCCAGTGCCACCAGTACTCCTACATGTTTCTATTTTTTTCTTAATATATATATTATATCAACTATTAAAATGAGTTTAAACTATTAAAATTTACCTAATTTTAGATTATTTAGATAAAAAAGACAAGATAATTAGAGAAAATATAATTTCAATCTCAAATCTTTCAGTCGGATTATCATTATTATTTATATTCATATCAAAATCATTATCATTAAAATTAATATTTATCATTTATTTATTTATTATTCTAAATTCAAAAAAAATTATACTATTAAAAATTTATAAATTATAACCCAAATTAATAAACATAAATTAAATATGTATCATAACTTTATGTGCAGTAATCTACCTCTTTTTCTAAACTTATACCAAAGTAAAAAATAAAGTAGAGTGAGCAGAGTATGATGAGAGAAAAATCAAGAATGAGAATAAATCATAGAAAATAAAATTGAGTGAATATGAACATTTTCTATTCCAGATTTATAAGAATTTTTTATTAAAATATTATAATTTTTTAATTTTATATATATATATATATAAGACAAAAATCTGACTAGAATCTAATTCCTACTCATTAGTCATTGGAAGCAAAATTAACAACTAAAAACATATAAGTTTTAAATTTTTTTAACATTTAGCAACAATGACTGACGAAATCTATCATTGTCAATGTCAGTCACCCATTGCATTTACCATAACAAGTGAGAGGAGGAAGCATGGGTTTTTAAAAAAACTTCATGCATGCGTGAACTAACGTGCAACACACGCATGCCATGCTTGTTCTGACACAAGGCACAATTGAACCCAGCACAGCATGAGTCGTGTCATGGGCAGACACCACCACAATCCATGCACAATTTTAAACCAAGTCATGTCATGTTTAATGTTGCTATTTTGGGTCATGCTTCGTGTCTTACCCTACATGAGAACCATTATTAAAGAAACAATCATTTGACCATTAGGGGCAGCCCTTAATAAAGGTGTCAAACGAAACGTGTCGTGCCAAGCCAACCCATTTTTAATCGGCCCGACAATGCTTTCGAGCCGAGCCAGGCATGGCACGGTTATTGTACCATGTCTTGCCTGGCCTGGCAAGGTTCTATGGAAGTCCGCCTGGCACGGCCCCATAGCACGAATCCGCCAGATTCGTCCTGGTCGGGCCAAACCCCTAATTTAAAAAAAAAATTAGGATTTTGGCATGCGCCGTAATGCCGCCAAGCCACAGAACCGCACACCATCATGCTGCCGCACGACCAAACCCCTAATTTAAAAAAAAAAATAAAGTTTCGCATGCGCCGTCATGCCGCTGCGCAGCCAAACCCTTAATTTAAAAAAAATTAAGGTTGCAGCACGCACCATCGCGCCACTGCACCACCGAAACCCTAATTTTAAAAAAAAATTAGAATCTCCGCCCGTGTCAATGTACCATGCCGGGCCGGGCACGACATGAGGCACGGTTAGGCTCGACACGGCATGGCACGATGCACGGTTGGCCTCGGCACGGGAAATTCCCATGCCGTGCCGACCCAGGCATGGCCGAATCGTACCGTGCCTTGTGCCAGTCGGGCCGGCACAACCCGATTGACACCTCTAGTCCCTAATGATTTTGAAGATATCCATTTGAAAATCCCTAGTGACTATATATATATATACACACACACACA
Organism: Sapria himalayana; assembly: GCA_029783825.1. Taxonomy (NCBI): domain Eukaryota; kingdom Viridiplantae; phylum Streptophyta; class Magnoliopsida; order Malpighiales; family Rafflesiaceae; genus Sapria; species Sapria himalayana. Next base: position 3,836,232 of record JAREIK010005719.1, on the reverse strand, counting down.
CACACCCATCTATTTGGCAATCCCAATGACTTTACATAAATACAAGTAGTTATTGTGGACAATACCCGTTGACTACATATATTTTTATAATTTTTTTATCTATTTTAAGCATCTTAAAATTCCATCAATACTCTAATTCTCATGCATTTTGAACCCCCCTAGATTCAAAAAAAAATGAGCAAAGTCCAGCCCACCAATTTTTTTATCTATTTTTATGATTTTTCCATCAATACCGTTGACTACATATATTATAAGTACATGTTCAAATCAAGATCTCAAGTAGCTAGCCAATTTTGACACCTCAAAACATAATTGGCATAATAAATAAAATAAATATTTAACTTACATACAATTATAAAAGGCACATTAAGTCATATAGCACTTCATATAGCACATCAAAAACAGCATACCCGTTACATGTATAATGTGTTAGGCATATTCACACATACACACATGTATTATGATATATATACATAAACATGTATGTATACATACATATATATATATATATATATATATGTTTAAGTATATATAAACATTTATATATGCATACACTATATGCACATATGTGATAATGCATAAATATATAATGTTATGCACAATGATAGGTATAGCATAACTATGCATAGCATTATTAAACATATGGGCTATATCTCTAAGCATGAGGACGAGGATAGCTCTGCTCCCACCTTGTGGCTCAGATAACTATTCGAGATGTCAATCTCTCTAGAGGATGCATTGGGTTTAAAAAACAATATTATACATAAATGTATGTGTCTAATGCTAGGCATATGTTTATGCATATAGTTAAGATGCATAAACATATACAAGTAACATTATTATGCATAAACATATATATATATATATATATACATACACACACACATTTATGAGTATATATATATACACATATGCCTACCACATTATCTATTGAACAAGTAAACTATTTTGGAAATAATATACATGAGTCATATTTTAATTTCAAGTACAACTTTTAAGTTTTTTTTTTTATTTTTTTTAATAATGACATAAATTAGGTAAGAGTAATTTTGGATTTTCATTTTTAACTGTACTAAAGTATTACTTTCGTGTATTTTTTCTAAATATGAAAAGTTTTGAAACTTTTTTTAAAAATTTTCATTTTGTTTTATCTTTAAATAATTTTACCAGCTAAAAATCTAGCATGTAAAGATTGAATGACTTTCAACAAGAGAATACAAGTTAAACATCCCAAAAAATTACTCTTTTTGCCAAGCTACTAACTAAGGATCAATCTCCATAAGAATCACAATAAGTCAGGTTGTCAATTGAATAAACTAAGAAAAATAAAATGTATTATTTTTAATCTCCCTATTTTAAAAGTCCAAAGCTCATCAATCATAAAATAAAAATATATGTTCATATATTTTTATATGAACATATAAAAAACTAATTCATATCCAAATGATTCATCCATCAACAGTCATCATATAAACTAGAAGATTTATCTTCTTTTGTTCATAAAATAATGCATGAACATCTAAACCTTGTTGGAACATCTTTTTTTTTTATTCCACAAGGTAATACAAAAATTGCCTTGCTAACAAAAATTTTGTACATAGTAGTCTTCTAAATATGAGCATATAACTCAATAAGAACAATGTATGACAAACAAGAAGATTCATTAACTGATAGAATAGAATAACGGCAATATATTATGATTACTCCAAAAAAATAAATGGCTTGTTAACACTGCACCTTGGTAACAATTTTTCCTTGAGGACCAGTTTGTTTGGTGACAAGTGTTTGGTCAAGCATCTTCCCTGCATTCAATGAAAACAACATTGATTTTTCTATTTTTAAGCCTTGAGCAACCTTAAAGATTATCATCATTCAAATTAATTTCACTTCTTCAGAAAACACCAGATTTTCCTACATTAAACTACCCTGTAGCCCAAATTCAACAAAACATACCACTGCAGCATAATACAAAAGAAAGTCAATAGCTCTCTGGTATCCATGCTAGAATCTACATAAACTTGGTTTTCAAATTTTTTAAATTTTATCCATTAAAAATTTTAAAAAAATGTTGAAAACGATGAGGAAAATAGTTAATTATTATTATAAAGCACAAAAAAAAATCATTTATTGAAAGTGGGACAACTCACATGTCAAATACTTCATCAAAATGAAGAAAAATAATAAATAAATAAAATAAAATAAATCTCATTACTCCTCTCAAACTGATACACACATTTTGAATACTTGGCTTGGATATATATATATATATATATATATATATATATATATATATGATTATCCAAGAGTATTCATGAAAATATATGCAAGCTAATTATGTATAGACGCAGGCTGTAATAATAGAAGTATCCTAAATTTTTTTCATATGAAATAATAATTAATCTCAATTTATTTTATCTATTTATAAAATATTGAATTCCCAACAATATAGTGGTTGTTTAATTATCATAATCAATTATCATTAACATCTGAACTGATAAGTTCACCTCATCCAAAAAATAATTAATTGATTAAAACTCATAAGCAGCAGATATTATATATATACTATGTATGATTTTGTACTCAATCTAAAAATAATAATTTTTTACTTTTATAAAAATTAAGATTACATCCAAAAAAAATATAAAACATGTTAATATATTTCCTCTGTGTTGTCTCTTATCCTGAAATTCTCTTCCCATATTTAAGAATTCAAAAATATATATTCATATGAATATATTAGACAAAATCTAAAAAATAGTAATGACACTAATAGAATAAGTAATATTTAATTTAATAATTATTAAATAATTAATCTTTCTTATTATTTTTTTATGACTCAACAAAACAAATGAACATTGATATATGTAGACAAGCATATGGTCATATCAATAAGTGAGTTAACTTGTTAGTCAACATAGCAAATTCAAATAATATATTTAGAACAAGCATATTCTAATTAAAAAAAATGTATCCTGAATAAATAATCTTAATGCCCAAAAAATACCAACACACTGATAATCTAGGTGTCAAACAAGCCAAGTCGGACCATCATGGCATGATTTTTTAGGCTTGGCAAGCCATTTAGATGTGCAACACATGGAATGGTTTGAAGCATGGATCATGTTGTGCCACAATTCAAAAATGACATCCCAAGAGAGCCAAATGAACCGCCATCTGCACGATTCAGTTCAAATCGTACCTGGTTTAGTCCAGGCCAACCTGTGTTGGCCGGTCGAACCCCAACACTACTCCAAGTACGATTCTAATCATATCAAACTACTCATCCATAGGCCACTAGCCAACTTGAACACCCCTACTAAAATATTATTTAGAACTCTAGCTAAAAGAATAATTACAATAACATATCTAACTACTCATCATTAATAATCTGATCCATGAAGGTAAAATTATGAATAATCTAATACAAATCTCCATGTTGAAAAATAAGAACTAAAAATAGTTGAACTATGCCCTTGACAATTGCTTCATCCATTAAAGAATCTTTCATAGTCTAAAAATCATACTTGCACTCCATGAGAAAGTAAAATCAAGTTAATGATGCATAAATATATTCTCTTCAAGATCACAATGATAAATAATTTAATTGAATTATCATGACTAGAGCTAAAGCAAATATAATTATGTGTAAATTCTCTTGCTACTAACATAATATTAAGATAATCAACTTTCCTACTAAGTTCAATGTTTATCATATATATTCACTTACATCTCATATATAGGCTTACATGAATATTTTCAAACAAAATCACATATATTAACAGAAGAGATTGTATTTCTTGGGTTCAGAGATTCATCAAACATAGTATATCATCACTAAAGTACTAGAACAAACAAAATCAATATTATGAACTTGAATAGTTGATCAGTTGACATAGCAGGGGGGGGGGGGGGGGGGGGGGCTCACGCCTTGTTTCGAGTTTGAAACATCAAGGGGGATTCAAACCTCTCCTAAAATTAGAGGTATCACAAGAGCCACCATGTCAAGCCGACACGACCCCATTTTGAAGATAGGTCATGTCAGCCCAGCACACCTCAAAAACAAAGAAAATTGGGTCAAGTCAAGTTGAGTATGGAACTGATCCGGCCAAAGCTAAGTAAAGGCATGAGTGATGAGTTGCGTATAACACTTGCTTGTGGCTAACCCATGCAGCACAGGTTTGGACCAAGCTAGTTTAGAATCAAGCCAATGGCTTAGTCGGGGTTAGTGCTAGTGGCTAGGCGTTGCATTGAAAGGACCACAACCATGTAGAGTCGTAGATGGACACAACGAATGAGTCATACAACATGACCAGACCCATGGTCTTTTTTTAAGAAAAAAGGTGCTTGAATCTCATGAACAATACTCAGGTCTGAATTCCAGCTACCCCTGAGGCACAACCCAAATGAAATGGGCGCCGGAGCCAAGTTTTTTTATTATCATGTCGTGTAGTGTAGAGCTTGATTTTTGAAGGCCGTGCTTCATGCATGGATGAGCAACACATCTCCACCTTCACCTCAAGACCAATTATAATGATAGTATCAGCTACAGGAACAAGTTCAATATCACTATGTGAAGAGCAATCACTAAACTTAATAAAGATCTTGTCACAAATATCTAATTATACCTTTTCTTGAATTATGTTCTTAAAAAAGATATATCCTATAAAAATATTATATGAACACTTTAAATAATCTTTTTTTATTTCTATTAAATAATATTTATATCTTTTCTGTATATTAGGGTATTCAAGTAATTTATATTCATTTTCACTCTTAAAAAAAATAAAGAACCAAACAAATACATATAAAAATCTTAGATAAAAGATAAAATATACTTTCTTAATTATATAAGCTAAAAAGTGATATGACATGAAAGAAAAGAGATAATGTTTAATTGATCAAAAAAATTAATAATTAATAGTATTTCACCTCAAAAATATCTTTGAAATTTTCAATGTTGATTCATTTAAATGTATATTTTTCCTTTTCAACTTTTTTATTTGATACATGAGTATCAGCACAAAATATTTAATAAATTATTCCATGGTACTCAAAAAGCTAAAATATATATGTGAATCATATTATAAAATATTATTATTTTTTAATATTTTAATAATATGTTTAAACTATAATTTTATCATTTGACATTTTTTTTAAAAATTCACAATTTTGAGATTTTAATTATGTGTATCATGTATAATCAAAAAACAAACATAACAAAATATCTTAAATTATCACATTTAATAATCTCACAAGTCACAAGATTATCAAATATTTAATGAAATCAGAGAGAATATATCCTTATAAACACTCTCATAACATGATTAATAAAAATTTTGGTATGTTTTACTAATTAACATATATCACAGTTGATAAAAATAAAAAATAAAAATACATAATGAATAGGTCAATGATATCCAAGCATCTTAAGAATCTTCTAAAACTAAGAATGAATTAAAATATATGAATTCAATCTTGCTCAATTCCAAGGAAGTCATCTACATGATCAGGTTGATCTAGCACAAAAAAAAAAACAATATCATATTTCTTTTGTCTAACAAAATAGCTGATTAGAAACAAATAATGACAAATTTCGTATCATAAGATAGATACCTTCTAAAAGTGATCAATATCCCTCATTTCCTTATTACTATATGTTATGATAGTCAAGCAATAATGCATATGTCCTTCAATCTAATGTTTCACAACAAAACACAAAGAGATATATTATTTTTTAATAGGAATAAATTTTATGATAATATTATTATTAAATCCTATATTAACAATACCACTATTACTATCTATTATTATATAATAAATCTATCAACTAACACATTCACGAAATTTTGAAAAAAATTCAACCCATTTTTTATCCTTTAAGCTCTGTGTTCTAGATATCTAGGCAACAACTTGAATAAGATTCGTGCAATTTACTTGTTCCACTAACTTATTATACTAATACTTTAGAAATGAGAACACTCAATATATGAGTTACCCTAATCTAAGTTGGGATTATATGTAGGATTATACATGTACATTATCGGTTATAATAAGTATAATGAATTTAACACTAATAAAATATGAACCAAGACAATAAAACAAATTATCATTTATCATATAAATTTACAAAATCATATTTATTATATCTATCATTATTACTCATACAATCATACATATTTTTCTCTTCTAACAAAGTAGTCACATCTTGATTTTTTTATTTTAATAAAATAAAATAAAATCCTAGAGCTTGAAATTGCCACTTTGAGCTTATGTATTGTGTTTAAGCTTGTTCGAACACGTGTATATGTCATATAAACATATCATTATGAAATACAAAATAAACTTTTGCATTTCCATGAGATACTACATCTTCATTCTATCTGGCTAATTTTTATTAGAGATGCCAAAAGAGCAGAATGGAGTCAGGCCGAGCCAGCCTAGTTTTTTCAGGCCCAATCGGACTGGCACGAGCTTGCGGCCCAAAATCCGCTGGGTTCAAGTCGACTGGTTTGGGTCAGGTCAATTGATTTTTAAAAATTAGGATTTCGGCACATCATCCCCCCATCAGGCGTCGCTCAGTGCGTGGGCTGGAGTACCGTGCCTACGTGCTTGGCAAGGCACACGGGCCGAAAACCTTCAGCCCGGCATGGCACGTCTCATGCAAAGAGTGCGCCCGGCACGAGCCAGAGCATGGTACTATAGCGTGCTGTGTCAGGCCAAGCATGGCTGAACCATGCAAGGCTTCATGTCGGGCCTGGCCGGCCAGGCCATGTACGACACCTATAATTTTTATTCAGCACTATCATCTATACCTTTAAAAAATCATGTTTTATTATGCAATAATAATCATATTCTCCATAATATTTGATTATGTTAACATATATCAGATTAATCAAATATTAATGTAGTGATATGTTTGTTAAAAATTTGTAAAAAATTATAATTTCATGGTTATAATTATTTAAAAAAATTTATAATTTATAGTATTATAATTTTTTTATCACTAATATTTTTTTAACATATTTAAATTTTATTCATGATCAAACATAATATCAATATGAGGTTGAAGACTTCATGTCACATATAAATAAATTTTGAGGTAAAAATCACATACAATTTATTAACATTCTAGTTTATTATAAATATTAATAATTAAAAAAAAGAAAAAGTAACTCATTTATTTAAATAAGTAAACAAATAAAGTAATAAATCTAAGGATCTAGTTTTTTTTAAGTTAATAGATAATTCATTTCTAAATAACCCAAGCATTTGATTATAAAATAAATTGCTAACATTTTCTTATTTTAAATAATCTTTTATCAAATTCAATATGCATTCATATTAAATTTGATATGTTCAATGGATAAGGCTATTCAACATGCACATCTGAAATAAAAAAGAACATTAATTTTTATTAATACATAAAAAAATCATTAAAAAACAAATGATACACATGGATATATGTAATTATGAAAAAGAAATATGCATAAAACACTCCTTTATTAATATACCCACTTGGATCCAACTACTCATTTCTTAGAAAATAGAGATACAAGCACCATTATCAAAATCATACGATTCATGATTCGATTCACAATTCATGATTTGATTCACAATTCATGAGATAAATGATCCAACTTTATAAAAGAATCAAAAATATACATAAATCTAAGACTAAATCATTGAATCGCGAATTAATTCACATGAAATAATTTATTATCAATTCTCTAGTGACCAAAATCCTCAAAAATTTACAAAAATAAAAACTAAAATATAAAAAAAAATTACCAACTATAATAAATATAAATTAATTGACATAAAAAAATTATAAAAACTTCAATTCACGATTCGATTCAATTCGATTCTCGATTCTCGATTCTCGATTTACTAATCAAGCATTCCAATTCTCAATTCACGATTCGATTCTCGATTCTCGATTTACTAATCAAGCATTCCAATTCTCAATTCTCGATTCACTAATCAAACATTATGATTCTCAATTTAAATCTTAATTTAATAACTATGGGCACAAGAACTCAAATTCAATTACTAGTAATAACATAGCTTCCAACATAATTTATCATTATCCTAAATATTCAAATCCTTTTGAAGTTGAAATAAAATTTAAAAAAAAATTAAGTAAATTAAAAAAATGCCAGAAAAATTAAATATTATGTAAACCATTTACCTTCCATGGATAAATCAAAAGAATTAACTAGCTACAATAACTCTTCTAATTAAAATTGAGATTGGCGTACCCTCATAGAATAACTATGTTTGAAGTTATTCACTCTTTTATTTTTATGTTTTTATATAGGTCATGATCATCTCCAAAGTGATAGAATAAATTTATATATAATTCAATCACACCTTATTACATGTCTAATAGGAAGCTCCAATATGTTTTGCCACCTAACACACCACAATCTATCATAGTAACTCATTTCATGTTTGACTCTAAAAGCTTTACTCAATCAAGGATAACCATGTTGCAAATAAACAAATATGAAATCAACTATAGTCAAGCATTGGATAAATTTCCTAAAGGTGAAAAAATATATATAGGCTATGAAACTCAATCTTCCAAAAAAAAAACTCAAGGTTCATCAATTTTATAAGAAATATCAAACAAAAAAAAGTATTACAATTCAATTACTTAGTAATAAAACTATATGATAAGCCTTTAAAACTATGAAATATAAAAAATATGCTACAAATTAATAAAATTGACATTGATATTACTATAAACACGAACTCTAACAAATATATCATTTATTAATATAACATCACAAACTAATAACATAAATGTTGGAAAAGGCATCAATTACCAAAAGTCCCAAATCAGACACTGAACAAGAGATAACAAATTTGTATTAAGTGACCTCCCTATAGACTTTGTAATGTCTATATAAGTTAACCTAATATACTCTTTTAAAAAATTTGAATGATTTTACAAAATTTAAACATAATAAAATAATAACACTAAAAAAATATAACACATAATAATTTGATAACACTTGGTTTAATCACACAAACAACATGCATGAAACAATCTTATATAGAGGTGACAAGTGACCAGGCCACTTGGGCACGACACAAAACATGGCCAAAATTAGTTTCATGCCTAGCCCATCCCAGCAAGGTCCAGAACCATGCTGGACCTAGAATTGCCAAACGGGCCATGCAGTCTAGGCCCAGCCCAAGGCATACCCAAGTCAGTCATGGCTAGTCCAGCATGGCACAATCTAGCATCGTGCCTAGGGTAAAGAAACTTATTATTAATAATACTAACTATACTAAAAAAACTTATTTATGAAATTTTTGATGATTTATTATGACATAACGAACATATGTTCATCAATTTATACTCTCAGCACTTAAATTGTAATAAGATACATATGCAATATTTATAATATGTTTAAAAAATATTAAGATGACATAATATTTAGCGATATGATTATAGAAATAAAAATTAAATACTTAAAATACTAGTCTACCATTTTATATCTTTATTGTCTAGATGCCTGCATGAACTCTAAAATTAAGGTAAAATAAGTAAATAATATTTTAATATACATATCATCGTGCAAGAATCATGAAGATCAACCTAAAAAGTTCATTCATGAGAAATTGACTGAGCTCTTTACATATTACAATATTAGATATAATAGTGATAATAGTGCAGCTCCAAGTAATGACATTGATATAATATTCCGAGACAATACATTTTCCCTTCAATTAGCAAAAAGAAAAAAATGGGATGGACTGTCAAATAGAAATGAGCTGTCTCGATACTTATATATTGATTAATATTTAATCCTATCACATATTAATAATAAAAATCTTGATATTTTATAGTAACAAAAAACATACTAGTCCAAATATCATGTGTCATCTAAGATGGCATGGAATATATTGACTCCTTTAATGTCGAACGTAACATTGAAATTTATTTTTTCAGTTCTAGTGGATATGATTTCAAATAAAAAATTCAAATTATAATCATATGTTATTGAGACATTAGCATGTATAAAGGATTGGAAAGATTAAAACTTAAACATAAAGAATCATGCTGCAATTACAACAAAGAGTTGATTACTGATAATAATTCATAAGATTTTAATAACGATTAATGACTGAGATGAGATTAAGATATTAAGTTAAGCCTACTTTACTGTCTACGACATACTGTTAGTAATAATGATATCATCATTAATCATACGTTAATGAGATTTATCATTTATCATTTTTTTGATTGACTTTATTTATTTATTTTTATCATTTGAATTTAAGGCTTGAGTTTGTTTCTTTTTTTTTTATTTTGTCCTTTGTTTATTCATACACTTACTTATAGCCTATGGGATTGGTTTCTATTTCACTTAAATGATTTATATTTATGATTATGAGTTTATCTTTAATGTCTTATATTTTATCTTTTAATGATTTAATCTTGGTCTTGCTTTATTATTTTATAATTTTTACCTATTTTTAGTTGTGAATTATTAATTTTTAGTTGTTAGTTATTTAATTAATTAATTAATTTAATTGTGGTATTAAAATTTATAATTTATAATAAATTTGAAATTAAGGATGACCCAATTCATAATAGCCCAAACTGGCATAATCCAACCCGACCCGACAAGTCTAGGCATAACCCAGCCCAAACCAAGTTAATAATAAATAATAAACTTATTATTAATGAATCAAACTGTGATATAATAATTTATCATTAATTCTTTAAAATTTTTATGACATGACAAATAAATATTCATAGAGATGGCAAGTGGGCCGGGAGACCCAGCGCCGCCCGAGGCATAGGCCACCTGAGATGTGTCTAGCCAGAATCATGCCTGGACCAAGTTATAAATTATCTAATCACTTAGAAGATGTGTGATTGATAATCTTATAGAGATTAAACTATTGAGTTATATTCCAGTAAATACACATATTGATCCAAAAACAAATTTTTTATCCTATAAGATTCCTTTCAATTAACTCTATAACTTACAAGAAAATCATAAGAATTATTAATAATCTGCTATTATCAAATTATATTTAGCATATGTAGGCTTGCAATATAATTAATTATTTTTTAAAATTGTTCTGGTCATATTTAACCAAACACAACTCTTAATCATATTTTTATGGGAACAAATATCTTTCAATGATCATGAAGATTTACAATTAATCAAGTATTCAAATTCTAATTAGAAACAACTTATACTTAGAAAAAATATATATTACGTATTCACTTTTGTATCTAACTACTTTCTGATAGTGAGACATAATCTCATATTCAATATTTTACAATCATACAAAATACATAAAGATTGATTATTTCCAAAAAAAATAAAATAAAAGAGACTATTACTACATATTATATTCAAATAGTACATCAACTAATATATATTTTTACCATGACATTTAAGAAACCACAAATTAGCTTTCTTTCCTCTAAATGTGGTGTTCTTAATCTCTACAAACCAACTTCGAGGAGTGTTATGATTTATTATTTGTTATTTTATTTATATATTTTTATTTTTATATTATGGATGAAAACATTAATGTTATACTGGATTCTATTTGTTTTGTGACATGGAACAAAAGGAACATAAATATTCAATTTGTTTTATATATGCAGCAGTGTCATTGTTTTTTATAAACATACAACCATAGTTATCAAAGCCACGTATTAATAAACATAAAATCAATTATACAACCAAAAACTGATTGAGATTGTTTCAATATGTTCCTTTGCTTCATTCCACTATAGAAAAAAAAATTCATGTCACTTTTAAAATGATCATCAGTAATCTTTCATCCCATCATTACCATATTTTTCCTCTTTATATCGTATGTGCAAATATCAATTAATCACGAAACTTCAATACAATAACTACTAAAAAAAGTTTGAAGTTATTTTTTGACTTGCCAAAAATATAAGCAAGCTAATGTGATCTATAAAATAGATATGATAAAAAAACACAACAGAAATTAGCCTCCATCCTTGTCAAAATTGATTCAAAACCTAAACAGTGGATATATAATAATAGTTATGTTCTTGAGAATTGGGTTCAGCATTCAGAATGAACCCCCCCTCTTATACAGGGATATATATCTGTAACATGGGGTATCACAATATTAAACAATTACATGTGACTCACATTCACTCTAATATCATCTTAAAAATTAGGTTAAGATTGAACTATCTTAAAAAACTAACTCAAAAAAAAAAAAAGAAAAAACTCAGGTCATGTTAAAACATTATCATTACCCATTTTCTAACGTCAAATATTTTGAATGTATACAATAAAATAACAATCTCTAAGTATACAATAAAAACCAAGACACATCACTAAGTGGCAAACAATCTTCAAATTTTTCACAAGACAGCCAATTACTTTTATGATTTATATTTACCAATAACTCATTGAAAATTAGGATTTTTTTTCAACCCATATGATCAAAATGTGTCTTTTCATTCTGTCCTATAATTTTTTTATTTTTTTATTTTGTATTTTTATTTTATGGGAATACCCAGCATTTAAGATGTCTCAATCATTTATAATCATTATACAAATATATTTAATATATAAATTTCTTAGAGAGTTATTATTTTTATGTGATTATTATATTGTTTCAACAATCTGAATTTATGCTTTTTTAATAAATATATAAAGATATACATCTTCCCAAGAGTTTACTGCCATTTTTTTCACAATGCTCCCTGTGGCTTAGATGCTAAAAAGTAATACTCAAGCCATAGATAAAAAAAATCCAACAGAAAATTGATTCAGGCTGATAGAAATGCGCATTTATTACCAGCTATCTCTTCCGCCTTGTCTACCTTGACAATGTGAACTCCTCCCTCAAATCCATTTTTAAACTTTCCCAAGCCACGCCCACCAGCCAGAATTTGACTCTTGGCAACCAGCTGCACGTGCTTATGACATCACATTTTTCATCCAGCTAATAAAAGCAAGTAAATTACTCTAGTTTTCTTTTCATTAAATAGATGTGTGATGGAAAGAAAATATGAATTAAGCAACTCCATCATTGATATGATTTGTTAAATTCCCGAAAGAACGAAAAACACATTGGATCCTCACATCGACAGAAGTTCGAATTAATTCGTAATTACTTTGAATAAAGGGATTCGAAATATTCCTTTTAAACTAAACAGAACAGTGATTTAATACCTCTGATTCACCAGGGAACACGTTTTGAATCGCCCGTGTAACCTCATCGATAGAAGAAACAGCGATTCCTTTAGGCACGTTGATGCCATATTTTCTCATCAACTCTGCTCCCTGTTGCAGAACCCGATCAGAAAAATACAGCAAAGCGAGAAATAGAGGTTCGAAACCCTGATGAGATGAGAGAAGAAAGCTAGTCGAAACCTGGTATTCGTGAATGTTAAGATGGCGAAGTTGTTGTCGCTGCCATGTTCTGGCGATTGACAGAGAGAGGGTGACCAACTTCGATGATGATCTTCTCATGATTCTCCACTCGGAACTCGGAGCTCTGGTTTGAGGACGTTGGTCACGTGGAGCCGATTGCAGAAGCTAAAACACCACCACAATTTTCCTGAATGAGAATAATGTTAGATATATTATAAAATTAACAATTATAAAATTAAGGAAAGTTAATAGAGTTTGGATAATAAATTTTATATTGTATATATATCTTCAGAGGTCCTGATTACTCCATTTTATAGTCTTACTATCTTAAATATGAAAATACATTTGAATATGATAAGACAAATAAATTACAACCCTTTAATATAATAATATTGGTGTTACTTTGTAATATTTCTCCTTAGATATCCATCATACTGAGATACAATGACTTATTAAAAACCTTACTAAAAAATTATGTAAAAAAAATGAAGCAGAAGAAATTGAATAAAACATCTTATAAATCGTAGAGTAATGTTTGAAGTATTGAAGAAACTATCTCACTAAAATCTTACTAGTAAAATTTTGTGAAAAAAAATTGAATGAAGAATAAAAATATACCGTTGATATGTCATGAGAAATAGTGAACTTGATGATAATACTCTCACTGATAAGTCGCAACTTGACTCATGACAAACTCAATGCATCCCAATATCATATGTTAATTTCTTGAATATTGATAAAAATTTGAATATGCAACATTATCACTTGATTCACTTTAATTTCATGACTCTTATAGAGCTTGAATGAAGAAAAATTTTAGTAAGATATGCTTAGTTATGTCATCTTTAATATATCTTTCTTTGATTTGTTCAGTACACACAATACTATCTTCATAAATTATTATTTGAATGCTTGTGAATAAAGATAACTTGCATTCATTCTGAATATATTGTACCACTAATCATAACTAATATACATTCAAAACTTGTTTCTTGGAGTACAATTATCTCTGAGTAATTAGATGAAGTGATAGTCAAAGTCTACTTAGTTGATTGCTAAGAAACTATAGTATTGATACATGTGCATGCATACTATGTTTTTGAGCAGGCATTGTGAAGATTAGAAAGGTGTTCATAATTTGTATATCCTTTTAGAATTGATTCATTTGGATAAAATAAACTCAAATATATAGCCTCAAGAATGAAACATGAGATATGTTTACATCATTCCAGATCTAGTGTCATTGAATTAGTGTAAAGCATAATTTTGCCAACAAAATAATTGAAAATGCAATATTTGGCATTGTACAATATATTAAATATAACAAACTACCAATTGCACTGAGATATGATACTTCAAAATAAAGTAGTGCCTTATTTTCTTTTTTTGGACATATATACTTTTTTTAGCAAAAAGTTATCTAACAATCAATAAATAACTCAATGAATGCACTTTGTCTATATTGAATTGCTTCATTACCTTTTAGATATATGTGGAATGGTGTATGAGAATTCCAATTAGACTTATGGTCGATTTGTAGGCCAGGATAATGTTTAGTTTTTCCTAAGTCTTTAAACTCAAACTTATCCTTCAAATTTTTAACCACTTTTGTGAGCTCTTAAGACTTCCTAAATAAATTTATAGCATCAATGTATATTGTAATGATAATTAATTTTATTTTTGATTTCTTTATAAAAATACAAGGGCATATAGGATTACTAATATACTCATTTGATCAAATACTTACTTAGATGGTTATACCACATTCTTTCATATCATCTCAATTTAAGTGAATATATATCTCGTGGTTGTGATGTATTTACTTGAGGTGATTTGAAATCCATCTATGACTTCCACATAAATATCATTTTTTAGCTTGTCATGCAAATATACAATAATTATGTCAATGAGATGTATGTCTAGTCATTCTAATCCAACAGACAGATTAGAAATTAAAATGTAATAATATACATCAAATATGAAATTATTTTTTCATAATCAATGTCTCTGTGACAAATCTTTTGCCGTAGGACATGCTTTCTATCTAATAAATTTATTTTTATCATTATGTTTTATTTACAAATATTCATTTGTAACCTACAAGTTTGACATCATTAGATGTTGAGACAACAAACCTAAATACTTTACATTTTGCTAAAGAATATAAGTCTATTTGGATTGCTTTTTTATGCTTGACCAATCATATTTACTATGGAATTCATGGATATTGCATGGTCAAATATCATCATTTTCTCTTGATTTTTTTGTGATTACTACGAAGTAAAATACAACATTAATAATTACTTGATTACAGTTTCATAATTCCTCGGTTGATGTATAATTCATGGAAATTTCATCATTCACAAGTATTTGTGCATCTTTATGATTTTGTAACTCTTTACGTACTATTGCCCCTTCGAGGGCATGTATCACTTCAATGAAACTTTCCTCTATGGGGGTTATTATATTAAAAAATTGTGGAACATACTTTTAGGAGTGTAGTTTTCTTCAAGGCTTGTGTTGTTTTTCCTTTTTATTTCTTCTTCTAGAAGATTAAATATTTTGAACATAGGGATCGATCACATTTTAGAGATGTCATAAATGATTTATTAACTATCATAATAGCAATTTTTTCAATTGGTATATTGAACCTTACTAGTGTACTTGTAGCCATCATATAGGAATTGATTACTTTATTTATATCTATAATTGTATCGGGCAATTAGCAGGCAATGTTCTAAAGATGAGTAACTCTATGTACTTTTCATATCGACAAGTGCATGGATCAAGATGAAATATAGATGATTCATTCTAATTATTTTCATATCATTCCTCATTTGGTAGCTTATATTCTCCTAATAATGGGAAATTCATCGCATCAAAATGACAATCTACAAATCTTGCTCTGAATAATGACTCCATTCAAACATTTGAGATATTTGATGATTGATAATGAATCAAAACTAAATATATATTCCTAATTGATGTTGAGGGCTTTTTGTATGCACTGTGGAGGTACAATTAGAACATGTACAATGCATCCAAACACTCATAGATAGCAAATATTTAGAATTTGACAAAGTTTCAATTCAAATTATGAATGGTTGAATGCAAACTAATGCTGCCACATGTAGAATAGCAAGTCTCCAAACAAAAATTGATAATTTTGTTATCATTAGTAAAGGTTGAATAATCAATTTAATTTGTTTGATAAAGGCTTTTTCTAATCTATGTTGTGTATGATTGTATGTACATGAGCAATTGAATGCTTCACCTCAATTCCAACCGACATGTAATAATTATCAAAGGCTTTAAATGTAAATTCACCAATATTAGTGAGATGGATCCTTTTGATTATATGATCTAGAAAACATGGTTATAGTTATAACCTTATGACCTGAGCAATGAGCTAATCAAATACAATATCACATGTAGATAACAAGAAAACATATTATCACCAAGATTAGGCATTAAGTAGCACCATGAAATAATGAAATAGTCCACATGGTAAAGAAATTGGTCCAAGTGTCCCCTTGGATTCGTTCCAAAAATATTAGGGTTTCAACAAAGACTTTTATATGAGATTATATAACAATCAATTTTTCTTGTGAAAAAGCAGTACATAGGTAATAACTAGACGAGTGAATCTCCTATTTCTTTAATAGATGTTCATATGAATTTTTAATAATTCACCTCATTATTGTTGAACATTGGTGCCCAAGTTTATCATGTCATATTTAATTATTAAAGAGCTCCAAACTCATCACTATATCTAATTCAAATGTATATATTATTGTATAATCTAATCCTGAAGAAAAATGACACAATTTTTCCACTACAAGCTTCTTGATTTAAATGAAATGAATAATACATAAATATTTTTTAATTATTTTCATACGTGGTCTCAATATGATATCAATTATGATATGTATCTTTAAAACTGAGTAGATTTCTTTAGAATCTGACTGAATATAAAACATCATAAATATAAAATATTGTGCCACATGGTAACATAATGGTGGCTCTTTTAGAACCACGAATCAAGTCCATAGAATTTAATATTGTATTTAAATTAGCTTCAACTAATATTATATGGGAATAATATTTTTGATACCGAAGAATTGTATGAGTAGTTGTACTATCTGATAGACAAATCTCTCCGTCATTTATCTTTGAACTAAGTATTTCAATATTAAGATTCATACCTTAAAAAATGTATATTAAATAAATTTAAATAATAATTCATTTCACACATTAATAATTGCATTCAAATAAACAAATAAAACGATACACTAAATGCTTAAAACATCCAAAAATAATAAAAATATTAATCAATGTGGATATTTCCATCTACAATTAAGTGATTAATTTTGTCGGTTGGATCTTCAAAAAATTTGAAATGTCAAAATGAGTAATATTCAACAGATAATCTCCATAAATCAAATTTATTTCTATTTTTTTTATTTATCCCAATTCGAGAGAGATTGGTAAAATTTAACTAAATGGTCAGTCATACAGCATGTATGCAGCCATGTTGCATTGTTAAACCACTTCTTGTAATTTTTTGTGGTATTGATATAATCTTTTCGTGATTGATAATTATTTTGACCACATATTTGTCCACTATAATTTTCATTACTATGATCACGACCATCCATGACACCACAACCTCTAGATGATGCAATAGTTGGACTTGGACTTTGGACATGATTGGTGATTTTGTAGTAACAACTTAATAATTTGTTCAACCATTATAAAATTTGAAATTAATTCAGAATATTTATCAAACATATGCTTTTGATATTAATGGTACAATAGCATATTTGAGGCATAAAATGTGAAGTATATTTTTTGCATATTTGATTCAATGATTTTCTCTCTACGTAATTGTTATTTAGAGTTAATTTTGAAAAGTACAAAATTAAATTCTTCAACTATTTTAATATCCTAAAACCTTAAGTTCATCCAATCAAAATAGGCTTTAGGAAGTATAAATCTCTCTTGGCGGTCATAAATTTCCTTTCAAATTTTCCAAATGAACTAAAAAATTACTGCAAAAAATCTTTTTTTCTTGCTTTCATCAAGATGATGGAGAAAAAAAAATCATTGTCTTGGCACAATCATGCCGGGATGCCTGCTTTTTTTCTTGGCACAACGAGATGAATTTGAGATTCAATGATCCAAAATAAATAGATTTTTCTAGAGATATGAAAAGCAACATACTAAACCTTTGTAATATTTATTACTCTTGAATTTCTAATATAGATAAAGACAATAATATCAATAATATTATAATTAAAAAAAGATGGTAGAAATAAATATTGATTTTAATTAATATTGATTATAATTAATATTGAAACATAATTAGCAGTGTAATGATAATAATATTTTTATTGTCAAACTTATAAAAACTTCATTATAAGTTTATCTTGCTTCATGAAGAGAAGAATCTTATGAACTATACATTTTTTGGTTTATTTTTTTATTTTTTTAATTACTCTCTTACTTCAAGAAGATATAATTTTACATGACTAGTATAAAAATTTAAAAGACTATAAAATTCTCGAAAAAAAATATCACAGTAAAAAATATATATATCCACTAAATGTAAAATCATTACTTTAAAATAACTTAGTTAGAATTTCGTACCAATAACCTATTATAAAAATAACAATTATAATAGTAAAGAAAATGTAGAAAAGTTTGGAGAATGAATTCTTATCTTGCATCTATATCTTCAAACGTCCTAACTCCTAAGCCCTCTCTTTTATAGGGTCACAAGCCTTAAATATAATAAATGGAGTATTACTTTAAAAGCAAACGAGTAATTATCTACTATGTTCATAATAATATGTCATTATTTTAACCCTAATTTTAATATTTAATGAATAATACACCAAAACATAAAATATTTATATTTTCATGCATTATAAATTATAAACCCTAGAATTGCACGAGTGGGCATTTTAAAAAATCAAAAAAAAAAATTTAAAATATTTTTGAAATTAAAATATTTTTCAAAATATTTCGAATATATATATATATATGTTTTGTAAATGTATAAAAACATTTATAAATATTTATATGCATATATAAGTATTTGCATATGTTTATATATATATACATATATATGTTTATAAGCATTTGTATGTTTATGCATATTTATATATACTATATATATGTTTATATCTGTAGATATATATATATATATATATACATAATGTATAAATAAACCTCAAAATATTTTCAAAAAAAAATTAAATTTTTTATGCTATCATGTACATGCATAATAGCAATTTTGTGTTTATAATCTATAGTGTATCAAAACATAAATATTTTATATTTTGTTGGAATAATTAAAAAAAGTGAGACATATGTTTTAGGATTATATAATAAAAAATAAGTAGTGGTAATTATAATTAAATTGCATATTTAATAAGAGTATTACATTTACAAAATTAATTGTAAAGATACAAGAAATAATTTACAAAATAAATTGTAAAGATAATATTTAATTTTTTTTGATGAAATGGTATAAAAATTATTTATTTTAAAATCTAATATATTTCTCTCTCCCCTCTCTTCCCCTTCGCTTCTATACTCTTCCCATTTTGTCTCCCCTTCTCTCTCTCCCTTCTTTCTTCCCCTTCTCTGTCCCCCATTCTTCTTCCCCTTCTTTCTTCCCATTCTCTCTCCCTCTTCTTTCTTCCCCT
Organism: Sapria himalayana; assembly: GCA_029783825.1. Lineage (NCBI taxonomy): Eukaryota > Viridiplantae > Streptophyta > Magnoliopsida > Malpighiales > Rafflesiaceae > Sapria > Sapria himalayana. The sequence continues at coordinate 3,816,119 of JAREIK010005719.1, read as the reverse complement.
TCTCTCTCCCTCTTCTTTCTTCCCCTTCTCTCTCCCTCTTCTTTCTTCCCCTTCTCTCTCCCTCTTCTTTCTTCCCCTTCTCTCTCCCTCTTCTTTCTTCTCTTCTTTCTTCTCTTCTTTCTTCTCTTCTTTCTTCCCTTCTTTCTCCCCCTCCTCTCCCCCTCCTCTCCCCCTCCTCTCCCCCTTTTATCTCCCCCCTCTCTTCCCCTTCTCTCTCCCTCTCTCTTCCCCTTCTCTCCTCCCCCCCCTCTCTCCCTCTCTCTTCACATTCTTTCTCCCCCCTCTTTTCCCCTCTCTCTCCTCCCCGCTTCCCCTCCTCTCTCCCCCCTCTTCCCCTTCTCTCTCCCCCATCTCTTTCTCCCTCCTCTCCACCCCCCCCATTTATGTCTCTCCCTCCCTCCCTACCTTCCTTTCTCTCTCAATCTACCTTTCATTCTGTCTCTCTATAAACATCACACGCATCACATATATGTTATGTTGTTATATATATCCCATTATATATAATATTGTATTGCAATATACATATATCATAGGTATATATTTTTTATTATTATATATTATTATCTATAAATAATTCTATATATATTTAAGCACTCATGTTGTCTATATCATAGCATATACATATAATTGTGCATATATAAATATAAAACATTATTTTTATTTTATATATTATATGGAACAAATCATAAAAATTAATCATAAAGTTATGATGTATAATTATAATTATAATTTTTGGAAAAATTATGCAAAGGTGTTATGATGCATCTACTAAAAAAGAATTATAAAAAAAAACCTAAAAATTTAATATTTAAGAAATAAATACACCAAACATAAAATAGTCACGTTATGATGCATATAAACTCGGAAATCTGATTTTGTCCTCGCACATGCTAACATGTCATGATTTCTTAAAAGAAAATTTAAAATCAAAAAACACTATTATGAATTTGAAAGTAGTTTTTTTAATTGATATACTACACACACACACACATGCATATATGTATGCATGCATGTGTGTGTGTGTGTGTACATAACTACATATATAGATATCTATTATCCATTAATTACTTATATATATATACCTATATATAAATATATATGGATATATACATATATATAGATATAACTATAAATAAATATATATGGGTTTATAGATATATATTAATATATATGTGTATACATACATACATACATACATACATATATATATAATTTATCTTTTAAAATAATTTCATGCCACGGTAGTATTAAAAAAATAACAAAAAAAATATTATTTTTAAAAAGTTATGTACATTATTGGTTCATCTCTTTTTAAATATTAAAATTATAAGTTCTTTTATAATTTACTAAAATATTTATGGTTTGATCATTAAAAAAAAAAGGAATAAAAACTATCCCTTATATGAAATATTTTACGTTTTAGAGTTATTTAATTCATCATGACCCCAACCTTAACATCTCTTAAAAAAATTTATGCCAGAATAGTATTAAAAATATAACAAAAGAAATATTATTTTCTAAAAACTTATGCACATTATATTAGTTCATCTATTCTTAAATATTAAAATTGCAGGTTTTTTTATAAATATTTTATGTACAAAGTACTTGAACTTAATTTACCTCGGTATTTATGTTTTGTTCTAATTTTAAAAAATTTTAATAAAAATGCCCCAAACATGTAATATTTATGTTTTAGAGTTATTTAATTCATCAATACTAATTGGCCCCATTCTTTATCTCTTAAAAAAAAAACCTAAAAATTTAATATTTAAGAAATAAATACACCAAACATAAAATAGTCACGTTATGATGCATATAAACTCGGAAATCTGATTTTGTCCTCGCACATGCTAACATGTCATGATTTCTTAAAAAAAAATTTAAAATCAAAAAACACTATTATGAATTTGAAAGTAGTTTTTTTAATTGATATACTACACACACACACACATGCATATATGTATGCATGCATGTGTGTGTGTGTGTGTGTACATAACTACATATATAGATATCTATTATCCATTAATTACATATATATATATATACCTATATATAAATATATATGGATATATACATATATATAGATATAACTATAAATAAATATATATGGGTTTATAGATATATATTAATATATATGTGTATACATACATACATACATACATACATACATATATATATAAAATTTATCTTTTAAAATAATTTCATGCCACGGTAGTATTAAAAAAATAACAAAAAAAATATTATTTTTAAAAAGTTATGTAATTATTGGTTCATCTCTTTTTAAATATTAAAATTATAAGTTCTTTTATAATTTACTAAAATATTTATGGTTTGATCATTAAAAAAAAAGGAATAAAAACTATCCCTTATATGAAATATTTTATGTTTTAGAGTTATTTAATTCATCATGACCCCAACCTTAACATCTCTTAAAAAAATTTATGCCAGAATAGTATTAAAAATATAACAAAAGAAATATTATTTTCTAAAAACTTATGCACATTATATTAGTTCATCTATTCTTAAATATTAAAATTGTAGGTTTTTTTATAAATATTTTATGTACAAAGTACTTGAACTTAATTTACCTCGGTATTTATGTTTTGTTCTAATTTTAAAAAATTTTAATAAAAATGCCCCAAACATGTAATATTTATGTTTTAGAGTTATTTTATTCATCAATACGAATTGGCCCCATTCTTTATCTCTTAAAAAAAAACTTCATGCAATAGTAGTATTAAAACGACAACAACAAAATATAAATTTTTAAAAAACTTATGTAAACTATGTTTTTCAAAAATCATATATTATATATATATTTCAAAAATATATATGTTTTAATGTATACAACATATACATTAAGATGAAACAACATATACAGTAAGATATATAGAAAGTATTCATGCAAATGTATACTGGTCAGTATCAACCTATATAGTATATATGTTAAAACATACATGTATACATTAAAAAGATATACACCGAACACATTTAAAATATGCATACATTGTATACCTAACATAATATATATATATATAGTTTTTTTTTTCAATATTGACGTGTAAGGGCGGGTGGACTTTTTTTGATGAAAGGAATGGTAATTTCGGATTTGTACATTTAATAGTTCTAAAATATAAATGTTTCTTACCCCTGTGGGTCTTTTTTTTATCAAAATAAAACAAAAACATAAATATTGTAAGTCTTGGATTTGGTGCTCCTTATCATAATTATAAAACATAATTTTTCTTTAAATACATATATATGTCCTTTACATTAATTCTAAAACTTAATATCTCTGATCACAAAATATTTGTTTCACTTCCTAAAGCATTATTCCTTTTTTTTTTAAATATGAACAATAATGTTTAAGTACCCTAGAATAATAAATATTTATGCTTTTGTACATTAAATTTATCAACTTAAAAATTCTTATCTATTAATGTCAACATTAAAAAGAAACTTATAACAACATTTAAAAAAGGACACATCAGTATGCCATGTGTGAAAAAAAAAGAAAAAAAAATACTTGTCAAGAAAATATATGTATATATTACCATGTCTATATATAATTTTAAAAACTCACAACATTTTATATATATTCAAAAATTAATTTGAATATGTATGCATATTCACTTATATATAACATATAGATATATGAAAATATATACAAACACAAATACATGTAGTATAAATATACATATATGTAATATATGTATCCACATAGATAAGTGAATATATGAACTATAAATATTCAATATATATATATATATATATATAAACACACAGATACAAATATATCCCACATATCTAGTATATATATGCATATATCTACCAGATATATGCAACATGTATATTGATATATGGAATATACATATATTTGAATGGATTAGGAATAGATGCATATACACTACAAAAAAAAAAGACTGATTTAGAAATGGAAATTATAAATGCTCAAATCCATTTCTAAAATTAGGAATGGATTTAAAATGGATTAAAAACAGAATTTATAAAACCAATAAAAAATTGAAACGGAACATAATTCCATCACTATTTAACGATGGAAACATTTGAGTTTTTTTAATCTGTCACTAATTACAATGCAAAGTGGGATGCGTATACGCTTGCATGGCATATAGTGACGCAAATATTTGTATCCATCTTTAATTAGAAATAGAATGTGTATTCGTTTATATTTTTTTGAGGGATATTAATTATGTCGCTAAATTAGAAATGTCATGCATATCTATCGCTATATCATTTAAAATGATTATGCGACAGAAAGTCATTTTCTCACAAAAATAGTGATGGAAACACTAAAATTCAATGATTAATCTATGAAGAATACTTCAAAACTTTGAATATAGTTAGAGTTTTTGGAATTATGATTTTTATTTTATCCCATATGTAGTGCATTTGGGAATAGTTATATTTGTGCATTTTGATGTTATGTACAATTTTATTTCATTTTTAACATTCATATTGGGTTCTATCTTATTTTTTTTGTTGTTGAATGATTATAAATATAATTGATAAATTATACATTTTACATTTTTTTCTCATACTTCGATTTCTAAATTTTTTTTGTAACCTAATCGAGCTATGATTTTTTTGTGTATATTGTTATTGACCTATAGTAAAGATCATTATAATCATTTTGCATTTTGTTTCCTTAATATGATTATATGAAATTTAATAATTTCAAAAAAAACTCATATTAATGGTGCAACCTTAATAATAAATAATTTATAATTATTAAAACAAATATTAAAAATTTATTTGTAATAATAATAAAAATGAAAAAAAAAAGATTACGAGTATGCAATTATAATGGTGAAACATAACAAATAATTGTAAAACTAAAAAAAAATTAGAAGCTCATTTAAAATTTTATATAGTTGTTTGATATACATTTCATTAAAATTGTAATAAACTACATAATACCCACCTTTATTTTATATTAAAAAAATTTATATTACATGTCACATGTGGTATATGACTATGTATACTACATGCTTCATATAGATTAAAAATTTTTTCCATTCATTTATCAATATTCTTCGTTGATAGTTGATTTATTTTTTATGTTTTTTCATTGACAAATTTTAATGTATTGACATTGATAATTTATTTATTATTTCTATTATATATAATATGTTTGTTTAATTAATTAGTACTCATTATTCATTTAGAAATTAATAATTATGATATTATATATTTTTTTATTTATTTATTAATACAATTATATCCAATATAGATAAATATCAAATATTTAGTTTTATGTAAATGACAAAAATACAACTTATGTCTTTTGAAAAATATTTAAGACATTGGAATAACATTCCTTATTTGATTTTAATCCAAAATTATCTAATAATTATTTTACCACAACTTATTTATTTGATTTATGCAATATCATAAAAATATTACTACATATTTATTACAAATAGATTTGTATTTATACTATTATAATTCAAAAAAAATGTTAATATTATGTGTTATTGGAATGAAAAATATTATATGGTCTGATTATCAATTAATGAATGTAAGATTAAAAGATGAGTTTTTAACTGATGAATTTGTAGATGAGATTTAGGAATTTATTGTATTTACTGAAAAACAACATGAATTTATGGATGCAATAAAAATAAGATGCCCATGTAATGCTCATAAATATCAAAATTAGAGTTTCCATATCATAGACATAGTGTGATATCATCTTGCAAAAAATGGATTTTTTAGCAACTGTATGTTTGGTATAAACATATGAAATTAGTTGTGCCATAAATAACCAAGCATCATATACATAGAAATATTAATTCAAATGTTGCAATGGAATTTTCTAATCCTGATGATGCATATCAAGTAATTTTGAAGAATATTATTGGTCCTTCATTAAATTATGATGTCGCTGACGATCTCCCAATATCAACAGAAAGATAATTTTATGAAAGGGTAAAGGTTTCAGAAGAAGAGGTTTGAGAAGGTAATCTGTATGACCACTCAAAGTTATCTATGGTGGCCAGACTAATGAATTTAAAGGCAAGCATAATTTTTTAGAAAGGTGTTATGATGAAATATGCTAGTTGTTATTTGAATTATTACCAAAAAAATAATATGACATATAGTTTTTACAGCATAAAAAAGTTAATGCGAGGTTTGGGTTTGCCAGTAAAAAAACATTGTTGTATTAATAGCTACATGATATATTGGGGCATAGACAATGAAATGATTGTATATCATTTCTATAACTATCCTTTGTATAAAAGAAATACATATAAAAGGCAGAAAACAAATATTCCTCACAAGAAGATATATTATTTCCCATTAACTTCTCATTTGTAAATATTATTTTCATCTGAATCCATTGCTAATGACATGATTTGGGCATAAAGATCATATTATTGAAGATGACATAATGTAACATTACTCAGATTTTCATTTTTGGAAATATTTTGATGATTATCATCCATCTTTTGTAGATAAAATTCAAAATGTTATATTATGGCTGTGCACATATAGATTTTAGGTATTTGGACATACAAAGAAACAATGCTCTTTATAGTAGATTATTGTTACATCTTATAATTTTCCACCATGGATGTGCATGAAACATGAATACATGTTTTTATGTGTTATCGTGCCTAGTCTGAGAAATCCAAAAGACAAATTAGATGTTTTCTTATTGCCCCTTATAGCATAGCTCAAAAGTTTGTGAGAGAATGGTATCAATACATATGATATATCTAGAAAGCAAAACTTTAAAATATGAGCAACACTTATGTGGACTATAAGTGACTCTCCTATAAATTCAATGTTGTCCTAAAAGCTCCAGTTCTGCCTGTACTAGTGCCTGCGGCGGGGTTGGCTCATGGGTTGGCACATGCGGTAATGCTTTTGGAGAGGCGCTCAAAGCTTCTTTCACTTAATTGATGAAGTACCGTCGAAAAATTTTGTCCTTATTTCTTAGAGGACTTGGATGCATTTTATATGAGCAAATGAAGAAAGACTCGTTGGTTTGATAAGCATCATAAATTTTTACATCCGGAACATCCATTTCGGATGAATATTGTTACATTTAAGAAAGGTAATAAAGTCATTAAAAGTTCACCACCTTTGAGGTTAGATGATTAAATATTAGAAGTATATGAAAGATATGGATTCGAAAATATTATGAATATTGATGCAGATTACATTAGTATGCAAATTTCAAAGAATTATCACCATGGTTGGAAGAAAAAATGTATCTTTTAGGATTTTCCTTATTAGAAAATAAAGTTTATTAGACATAACTTAGATGTGATGCATATTGAAAAGATATTTTTAATAATACTTTTAATACTATAATGGATATGGGATGAAAAACAAAATATAATGCCAAATTAAGAAAAAATTTGAATGAGCTATGCTCATGTCCAAAGTTACATAGTGATGAATCAACGAATAAATTTCCTAAAGTTTATTATAGTCTTAAAAAGGATACAAATGAATTTGTGCAAATGACTGATGGAGCTCAGGTTTTCTAATAGATATGTATATAACAAGAAAACATATGCTGATATTAAAAAGCATAAGTTATTTAGAATAAAAAGTCATGACTGTTATGTGTTCATGCAGAGGCTAATACCCATAGCTTTCTATGAATTACTTCCACAAAATGTTTGAGAAGCATTGACTGAAATAAATATTTTTTAAAAAAAATCTTACTTATAATGTCCTAAGAAATGAAGAAATGGAGCAATTACAAAATGACTTTTCCATTATTTTATGCAAACTTAAGCATATTTTTCTTCTTAGCTTCTTTGATTCCATGGAACATCTTTCATTTTACTTGCCTTATGAATCCATGATAGTAGGCCCTGTGTAATACATATGGATGTATCCATTTGAAAGGTGATATATTTTTCATTTGTCAATCTAAAAATTTTAATGTATCCATCGAATATTTTTTGTTCTAATATATATATATATTTCTGATATCTTATAAAATTGAAAAATAATGTTTGAAATAAAGCCAAAGTCAAAGGATAGATATGCAATGCAAATTGATTGAAGAGTATTCAACATTTTGTACACACTACTTTCAGCTATAATTGTATAATTGGCATAAAAAGTTAGCACCAAAGAATGTATATGATATGGGGGATGGATTAGAAGAAAATGATATACTTTTTATTTTTAGACATGTAGGTAGATTATATGGTAGAGCAACACTATGATATTTTTTGGATGACCTAGAGTATCATGTTGCGCATAGATACATTTTGTTGAACTATGAGGAAGTTACACCTTATATTAAGTAAGATTTATAATAATTTAATATTCTTAGTTATTTGTCATTATATGCGATATAACATTTTAATTACTCAAAATACATTCAATTTTGTTTTTGAAAAATATTTGCTCATGAATTAAGGCAAAGAGAACCTCATATTAGTAATGATTTAATTAATGCAAAGTTTGAAAAAGATTTTACCAATTAGTTTGAAAAATATGTTAGTATATAACTTATCATTCTTGATTCTAAATAGTCACTGTGCAATATTATATACGTATGAATCTATCCTTTATCATTTTGTAGGTTTAACTTTCTTCATCCAATATATGTAATATAAAAATGAATAACCTTAAAAAAGTGTCATTATGAAGTTTACTGATATATCCTATATATTATGTAAATGGATATAAATTTCAACTTTGAAACATGGTTTAAATATAGTTGTAATGAATAGTGGTGTTTTCATCAAGGGGTCTAACTATACTGCATGTACTACTAATTTTAATGGTTGACTAATTGAAATTTTATACATAGAGTATCTTAATTTACCAATTAAGAGGACTATTTTTTTTTAAGCGTGAATGGTTTGATCCTATTCCAAATATTGATACTAGAATTCATCATCAATACAACCTTCGTGTGTGCATCATAATGAATTTTATCTTAAGTATGAGCCATTTAATTTTTGTAGTACAAGACAAGCAAGTGTTTTACACCACTTATCCAACCACGAGAAAAAATTAATGCCACTGGTTAGCAATATATAAAATAAAACCTAGATTAGCTGTTGAAGTGGTAGAAAAAGATGTTATGGTTTCTACATCATGTGTGTCATTATTTTAAGAGAATAATATAGAAATTCATTCAATCATTCTTAAGGTAGATGATGACATTCAAACTTTATTTGATGAAAGTGAAAATTATTTGGACATAGATGATGGTGATGTTGAAAAAAATAATGAGGAGGAATTAATTGCAGAATCAGATGATAATAAATATGTAGATAGAGATGATTTCTTAGAAATTTCTAATGGGGACTATAAATTTATTGACTTCCTAGTTATTTTCTCATTCTCATTTTGTAATCAATAAAAAGTGGATATTAAATTAAAAATTTTTAATTACTTTTCTAATGTCATTGTGTTTATTATTATGTTTTGTTATTATGACATTTTCATAAAATGTTTTTATTGTCTCTATATATTTTGATGTTTATGTAACTTAATTTAGGCATTAGAGGTGACCATTCAAAGACTAAGGATCTCAATGAGTGAGGAGAGATAAAGGATGTCAACTATTTGTTCATGGAAGAGGAAATCTACATGTATTTAGTGATGACACCACTATAAATATCTTTTTGTATTCTTCTACATGTACGGAGGAAACTTCGGCATCATCTCATCATGACATACAATAATTTACTACCACAAATATTTTATCTTCATCTTATTTTTCACTAGAAGATACTAATAGTTTCTTTCTACCTATCTTAGGAGGCTCATACATTGGTACTACAGTAGTGACACCAACTGGATATTCACAATCCTTAATTTGCATGCCAAATTATGAGAAAATCTTATTTGGCCTACAATTAATAATAAATAATATGTAGTTTTCTTAATTTTATTACATGCATTCATTATCATTTTTTCTCTTCGTCTCATTTCAATTAAATATAAAATAATATTTGAATTAAATTATTATTATATTACAATTTTTGAATTTTAGTATTTTATAATAATAACAATGTAGCATATTGTTACTTATTGAACATTATCATTTATAATAAAAATAATTTTTTTTGTTTAAAAGTTTTGGATAATAAATATAAATGAAATAAAATTTAACTTAGTAGTAGAAAAAAATGTGTATTTTATTTATATGTATATGTACATGATGATTTTAAATTATTTACTGGTTTATTCTTTCTGTTTCTCGTACAATCGAGAAGATATTCAAGGAGAAATTAGTTGCAGAGAATATAAAGTTGAATAAAGTACCTCCAAGTATGAAAGAATTTTATTGGGAATAATTTGAGGTATATCTTTTATGCATTTACTTGTTTTTCAATTTAGTATAATATGGTATACTCTTAAAATAATATATTATAATGTATTATTGTTTTATTTAGTTTTTGCAAAAAAAAAATACAAATGGAATATTACTCTGGTAGTATGTGTGAAAAAATACACGGAAACATGTGACAAGTGTGCGATATAATTATAAGTTTGTTAAATGGAGAATAAAGTATAGTAAAAATGAAAAGCCTAATTGTGTCACTCTTAGTGTTTGGATAAAGTGGTGGGAATACTAGAATAGTTATGAGTTCAATACCTTATCCAAAGTAGCCTCATGCAATCATCGATCATAAAAAGCAGGTAAGAGATTAAGATGTTCAAAACATATTGGAGGTTCAAAGGCGACCTACCAATATTTGGCAGATCTTGTATAATTATATATTATTTTTTATTATTATTTAAAATTTTTGAATCCAAAGTATAATATCTATGTCATAATGAATGATGTACCTTAATAGTAACTAGTATTTATTTTCAAAAGGTTGAATTGGGATATCCATCAACACCATTTGAGGTATTCAAGTGAATGCACAAGAAGAATGATAGATCATTTGTGAACATGCACTCGAATGATATAAATATGAGTTTCTCATTTTGTACTTGTAGTTTTATTTGATAATTATAATTAATAATAATTTTTTTTAAAAAAATTGATTATTTGGCATTAAATGTAATAAAATACAAACTCAAGTACATTTTTTTACTATAACTAATGATGTATTATTTATGAACTCATTAAATATACTTACTAACTTCATTTTAAAAATATTTTGTAGTTGCAAGAGAATAGTTTCTCATGTTTGTATAACATTTTTTTAATATAGTAATTGACGAGTTATGTTGTATTTTAATAATTGTAGAAAGCTATGGAAAATATGATTGTAATTGCTTCACAATTGATAAGTCCTTCTATAAAGGCACAAGAGATTGATGTTGCACATATTTACTATCAGGCTATCAAAGTGGAGCTGAAAAAATGGTGAGTGTACGGTCTTGGTGCCCATGCATCAACATTTTATCCACATTCTATTTGGAGTTCTCCATCATTATCTTCCAATTATAATAACATGTTTGATGAAAGGTTATGCAAGGAAATATATGATATTCAGGATACATTGTAAAGGAAAAAAGAGGAGAAACAACAAAATAATGAATTGATGCAATAGAAAATTGAAGAATTGAAAAAAAAGAGTTTGAAAGATTGAAAATAGAGGAGGAAAGAATGAAAAGAGAGAAATAAATGCAATAGAAGATTTTGAAAATGGAGAAAATAATGTACAGGTAGGTAGAGACATCATCTATTTTTTATCATTCTAAAGAGGATCAATCCAAATCTTTGAAGGAAAATACTCACTATGAGAAGGACTCGTAGTTGTTTGTGATGCATTATGAATTTTTTACCACATATGTTTTTGATCCAAATTTATAGTCTTTGTGTATTTTTTTTATTATGTTATCAATTATGTTTTCAAATTTATTGATATTTTTTGTTTGTTATCTGATATTTTATTCTATGATGGATATTATGTGAATGTCATAAGATAAATAATATGTGGATATGCTTATTTTTTATTATCATATAGTTTTTGTATGTAATTATATATTGTATATAACATATAGAAACTACACAAATAAAATTTGTTCCTGTTACATACAATAGAAATGTCCTATTTTATTTCTAAATCCATTTCTAAATAGAAATATACTCTTGCATTACTTTGATGATCCGTTGCTCATTTAGAAATGGATTATATGTTCCTGATTTTTATGTCTCAAAATTAGCAACAGAAACCATGATACATTTGCCGTTGTTAAATTTTAAGATGAATTTTTTTATTGCTATTTATAGAAACATTATTGTGTAATCTATTTTTAAAATTTAGATAAGATGATTATAGAAATGGAACTAATCATTTCTAAATCCATCACTATTCAACCATAGAGATGGAATTATAAATGGAATAGGGATGTTTCTGGTTCTATCTTTTCTTGTAGTGATATATGATGTATATATTTTCACTCCACTGAATATATATGCACTATGTATGCATATATAAAGTATATATACTAAATATATATTGTATATATGCATACATATGCATATATATATATATATATGTGTGTGTGTGTGTGTGTGTGTGTACATAATATATATGCTCCAATGGTTTATATATATGTGTATTTGTGTGTGTGTGTGTGTGTGTCTGTATTCATTTTTAAAAAAAATGGAGGTTTTTTTTGTTTGTTATTTAATATTTAATTCTATGATGGATATTATGTGAATGTCATAAGATGAATAATATGTGAATATACTTATTTCATTGGATGTCATATAGTTTTTGTATGTAATTATATATTGTATACAACATATAGAAAGTACACAAATGGAATTTGCTCCTATTACATACATTAGAAATGTCCTATTCCATTTCTAAATCCATTTCTAAATAGAAATGGACTCTTGCATTGCTTTGGTGAATTGTCGTTCATTTAGAAACGAATTATATGTTTCTGATTTTTGTCTCAAAATTAGCAACAGAATCCAAGATTCATTTGCCGTTGCTAAATTTTATGATGAATTTTTTCCATTGCTATTTATAGAAACATTATTGCGTAATCTATTTTTAAAATTTAGATAAGATGATTATAAAAAAGGAACTAATTATTTCTAAATCCATCACTATCCAACCATAGAGATGGAAATAGAAATAGAATAGGGATGTTTCTAGTTCTATCTTTTCTTGTAGTGATATATGATGTATATATTTGCACTCCACCGAATATATATGCACTATGTATGCATATATATAGTATATATACTAAATATATATTGTATATATGCATACATATGCATATATATGTGTGTGTGTGTGTGTGTGTATTCATTTTTAAAATAATATGGGTTTTTTTTGTCAATCTGACTGAAATATGAGTAATTTCTAGTTTATATTTTTTAGTCCATAATAATGTAATTTTTTTTTGAATTTGTATATTGATTACTAAAAAATAGTTGGTACCAAACCATAAATATTTTCAATTTATGGTACCAACTACCAATACAAAATATTCCCAAAAAAAAAAAAAAACTTTGTATAAAATTTGTTTGTTTATATGAAATATCTTGAAAAAAATTATCATTTATTTTGCAATAAACAAAACTTCAAAAGTTCCAATTAAATGTAGCTTACAAAAGTTTAAGACTTATTTTGTCATAAAATATGTACTAATTTTTATGAAATTTTTTGATTTAGTATTCAAAATTAAAAATAAATATTTGTTGTGTTATGAGTGACTCAAAATGTTTTTTTATGATTGATGTATTAAATCAAAAAATATTTACATTTTATTACATTGAAACATATTTATCTAAAATTACCACCCTTTCATCCTTGTCAACCATTAAAAAAACATGCATGTCAAATCCCAAAAAAAAAAAATAATAAGTGGTTCAAATTCTGGTGGTGACCATGTCACATTAAACAAAACAAAAAATTTGTGTTTTTTGAAATTGATTGAAATCAATTTTTTTAATTCCTCTTATGTGCAAAATTACTTATCTTTAAAATTAAAATTTTTAATTTTCACACACAAAATATATATTTTTAATCCGAAAATATATAATATATTCTCAAAATAATTATCCAAAATTATATTTTGCAGCACTAAATAAAAAATATTTTAGAAAAAGGACACAAAATATGATAATTAGAAAAGTATATTTTGGTGCATTGAAAATCAGAAAGCCAATTTTACTCTCATAGTACATCTGATCGATAAAAAAAAATTTTCTAATTGGTGGATTTCAAATATGGAAACTATTGTTTTGAATTCAAAAAGTGATTTTCAATTTTTTAAAATCTAAAACTTATATGTGTATGTGTGCGCATGTGTGTGTCTACACAAATGAGTATAAATACACATAGATGAGTATGTTACGCGAACATATATATCTTATTCTTAAAGTAGCATATATGCAAATATAAAATAGTGTGTGCGTGCGCATGAGCCATATTATATGTGTATATGTCTACAACTAGCAATACACACACATACACACGAGTATTTTCATGTGCATATATAAAATAGTATATGTGTGCCTATCATAGTATATGTGTGTCTATAATAGTATATATGTATATACATACATAATAAGATAAACATCATAAATGAATTCATATAAATGTACGTCACACAACAATATGTGTGTGTTTGGAGAGAGAGAGAGAGAGAGAGAGAGAGATATATATATATATATATATGTAAACAGCAATATGTAATCAATTATATAAGCATAAATACTATTGAATATGTACATGTATATATATACAACAATATGTTTAAATATTTACATACAATTGTATGTATGTATGTACTTATATGTATTTTTTGTATATAAATGTACTATTATATATATACATATAATAATATATTTGTATCACTATGTGTATGCGTACACACACACACACACACACCTATATATACTATTGTATATAAACAAATATATATATATATATATATATATAAGTGCTAGAGAACCTCTAAACCAAAAACATTTGTTGTTTTATTGTGGTGATAAAACTCGTAGAATTATTATTTTTATGTTTCAAATATATTTGAGTGGGAAAATATCTAGTTGTAGGTGTACATACGATTTCATTCATCTTCTATAATGCCTCCACTAGCCCTAATTAGCAAAAATAATGACGCTATAGTGGTGTAGTATCATCGAGCCATATGTATATTTAAAACAAAAAACCATTTCATTAATACATGATTAAAATCATGCAATTCAGTTTATTATTAAATTACATATCTTATCAACGATTTAATCACACACACACACACACATTTAATCAAAATTTATTTAATCAGAATCAATTAATTTGACAAAATCAAATTAATTGATTATAATTAAATTAATTATTTCGATTGTATATATGCATATATATACTAAATAAATAAATAAAAATATTTAATTCTTTTATTGCATCCATATAAGGCTACAGAAGGTAATACACCTTGAATAAGATCCTAGGCTTCTAATATAAAGTTATTTGTATAATAATTTATATTAATTATAATGCATACAATAATAAAATTATAATTTCACTCTCTAATTTATTCAAAATATTTTATTACTTTTGTTACTTAAGACTAATTAAACTCTCCATGTTAAGATTATAGATACTCATTGATTGAATCAAATTACTGGTAATCCAATTCAATTAATCTCTAATTATTTTTTTGATACTTACTCTTAACATTATTGAATTATCGAATTATAATCAATATGTAGGAATTGACAATATCAAAACTTATATGCTTTCTCAATGGGATATTATCAATCCTTTTGATAGGGTAATCTAATTTATAGAGTTCTCAAATCTATTTGTAGCCTCATTCTTTATGAATCAAAATACATACTAATAAGCACATATACATAACAACTACTTTAAGAATAAGAGTAACAATGTTTATAATAACTATGATATATTTTATTTTACAAACTTTTACAAAATAATTATACTATGTTGGTCCCATTCAATAAACTCAAGTATACTAATATTAAAAGTTAGAATTTCACCATTTACCATAGTCAAGATAGACCTACTAAAATTTAGTGCTAGAATTTTATAGATAGGTTGTCTAGTTCAATCTAAAATTGTGATTAGCAAAATTATATTTCACAAAAGCTAATGATTTAATCTTTTTTGTGTAAGTCAATCTCTACGTAATGAATCATCTACATATAGAATATAGGACATGGATTTTTACAAATTTAGCTCATTATAAGATCATTTATTAAAATAACAAAAAGATATAAATCAAGAAAATAATTATAAATGGCTTTTAATATACATTAGTTCCAACTATCTCTTATTTAGATTAAAGTCATGATGCCGCATGTTTTAGTCCCATCCCTTTTACATATCTATCAAATGCTTTAGCTAGAAAGCATAAACGAATCTATCAAGTTATCTACCGATGCTACTTTCATCACCATCATATTTTTTTTTCATAATATCTTTTATTAGATGATATTTATGTTCGATGTATTTTTCCTTCTAGTATGTTATAGGTTCCTTCAAATTTGTAACTGTTCCATTATTATCACAATAAAGTATAATAAATAATTGCACATAAAGAATGACTCCTATATTTGTCAGGAAGTTTCTAAGCTACATAATCTCTTTGGCTACATCTGAAGCTGTCACATACTTGGCCTCCATGGTGGAATTAGCAATATAAGATTGCTTGATACTTCTTTAGCTTATGGCTCTACTTCCCAAAGCAAACACATAACTCAAGATGAATTTTCTCAAATTCTCATCAAATTGAAAATTTGAGTCTATATACCCTATAGGCACAATATTGTTCACTCGATACACTAATATATAATCTCTAGTTCATTTTAGGTACTTGATTATATGATATACTATTATCCAATATTTTTATCTAGAATTATATTGATACATGCTTACCATGCCTAAAATATAATAGATATTAGATTTGGTACAAAGTATTGCATACACGAGGCTTCTTACTGTAGATACATAAGAAATTACGTTCATTTTCTCTATCTCATAGGGTATTTTGAAATATTTTTTTTTGATAGAGTGATTTCATGTCTAAAAGAAAGAAAAGCTTTATTAAAATTTTACACGTTAAATCAAGTCAATATCTGATCAATATAAATAGCTTGAGATAAGTCGAATATTCTATGCATGTGATCTCACAAAAGCTTAATCCCAAGAATATGAGCCATTTCTTCAAAATATATCATATCGAATTAACTAGAGAACTAGACATTAATTGAAGATAATGAGCTCACATCATTTCCAATTAGCAATATATCATCAATGTACATTAATAAGAACAACATATTGTTATCACATCTCTTTGCATACACACAATATTCATCATGATATTGATCATAACCATAAAACTTAATGGCTTGATCAAAGTGAATATTCCAAGATCTAGATACTTGTTTTTGTCTATAAATGGACTTAATCAACTCATACAACATATGCTCTTAGTTTTTTTTTTCTATGAAACTAAATAGCTACATCTTATAGATATATTCTTCAATATGTTCATTTAAAAATGTAGTATTCATGTCCACTTTTCAAATTTCATAATCAAAATGAGTTGCAATAGACAAGATAATTTGGATTGACTTTAGCATAGCTACCAACAAAACGGTCTCCTCAAAATTAATTTTTCTTTCTGAGTAAAACCATTTGTAACAAGATTTACAAGCGTAGACTTGTAAGTCTCAATATTACCATCTATCTTACTTTTAGTTCTACCTATACTTTTAAGAGTATTATATTTTCAAGTGGTTCCATAAGATCACAAATATGATTGGATAATATTAATTGCATTTCTGATTCCTTAGTACTTTTCCAATATTTTGCATCTCAATCTTGACGTGATTCATCATAGTTTCTGAGATTATTATCTAGCTCATCAAGAAGTCTATCATAAGACTCTCTTAAGAGTATATACAATGTAGATTGATTAACTCTCTCACTATGATGATACACTCCCTCTTTGTTATATACTTTCAGTGACATCTTGTGTGACACCCCATCCCCCAGGGAGTCCCAATCATTTCATCACACAACAAAATATGCAATAAAATAAAATTTTTTCAAATATAACGTATATTTTTTTTCTTTTATTTTATTTGCTCGGTGGAATAAAAACACATAATATATTATTCAAGCCACAACTGGCTTCCCTTCACACATGCGATCCCACATGTGGGTCTGTCATCTGTCCTGGACCTATACCTGAAAGGTATCCCACAACGGATGAGCAAAGCTCAAGAGAGGTAAACTCCTACATGGATACTCCCTACCTAAGTGCACATAAAACATCATGCATATATCAATATCCATTCAAATACAATGTTTATATGAATGAAATTTTGGATGAAATATTTATATGCCCATATTTTTGAGTTCAATCGACTTCCTCAGACATGCCGAAGCCAAGTGTGATATATTATATATTTATAGAAATATATATATTTAAAATTATTTTGAAAAATATGGACTTCCTCTTAAAAATAATATTAGATATTCTTCGAACAAAATATGTTTTTCTTGGACATACTCTGAGAAATATGAACCTCCACTGAAAAATCATATTGGATATTTTCCGATAGAATATTTTTTTCCTTGGATATTTTTTAAAAACCACCACATAACTTAGTATGGATATTATCCCAATTCGAGTTCACATATTAATTTTAGCCATGCTTCTAAAAATATACCGCACAACTCAATCTGAACATTTTCCCAATTTGAGTTTGCAAAATACAATCTATTATACCTTTATATGTGTGTGTGTGTGTGTGTGTGTGTATATATATATATATATATATATATATATATATATATCATGCACCCACCCATTTATATGGAATGTCCCCGTGTGTATGAAATGCAAATATGCTATTTACGACTAAATCATGTTCCAGACATAATTATACCTATTCAAACCTAATTCACACTATAATATAATTTACTAAATGAAATATATAAAATTTTCACCAATTAACCATTCCCAAAGATTTTCTAAATAGTTTGAATTGAAATATAAATCATGATCATTTAGGGCCTTTAAATAGAAAGAAATTCTAAATGAGAAAACTACTATCTCTCCGAATATTTCATGGAAACTTTATAAATTTAATATTAAACTGAAGATCTCGTTGCGTAGAGCAACTTTTGTTCTTAAACTATTTTATTCCAACTCCAGAATAATCCATTATGATCAAAAGAAAATTAACGAACATTTTAATTTTTTTCTTTGAACTGTCTCTCTCTCCCCGAAGTGTTGTTTTTTTACTTTCTGTCATCCCGTTTTCTAGATTCCTATCATTTTTTTTAAATAATATATAAAAAGACTTATTATTATTATTATTATATATTTTTTTCAAACACTTGACTGTGCATGGTGCATCCACGTGCTGACATCATGGGACTGTCTTTTTTTTCCTAATTATTCTAATAATAATTAAATAATTAAAAAAAAATAACTAAAATCTAAGTTGCTCAGAAATTGATGAAATTTATTACCGTAGCTATATTTTCCAAGACGAATTTAATAACGAAATCCATTTTTTCATCAGAGTTCTAAAATTTGTAGCTTATTTTTTTTATGACAAAATTACCATTTTGCACATTTTTTACTAGAAAAAAAATTATATTATTTATTTATTCATTTTTTTTCAGGATTTCACATGCTACATATATACTTATCCTTGTGAACTATTATTATCATTACCTTATGGATATACTATTGGAACATCAATGATGGGCTCACAAGATTTAGTATCGATACTATAATGAGCAGATCTTGTAGTATGATGAGACAATGAGATATCAAAGATGTCACATTGTGGTGTTCCTTCTATTATTGAAGGAGTGAGAACTAACTTATCTCCTCTTAACATTTCTTGAATAATTGTACTTCTAGGCTTGTAGTTTGCTATATAATCATATTTTAGAAATTGAGCTTTGACACTAATGATAACCTTTTGATCCCTTAGACTATAAAACAAATTATGTTTAGTTCCTCGAGGATATCCCATGAAGAAACAAACTTTTATTTTTGTTTCTAATTTATTTGTCTTCCCTTTTAGCACATGTACTTGGCATCCCCATAAATGAATATGTTTCAGATTGGGCTTATGCCCAATCCATAATTTAGTTGGAGTTGTAGGTACTGATTTAGATAAAACTAATTTTAAAACATAAGCTATTGTTTCTAACATATATCTCTCGAAGGAATCATGCATATCCAAATACCTCATTATTGAACTTATCATATCTATAAGCGACTTAATTTTTTTTTCTACCACACCATTCTATTGTGGAGTGCTAGGTATGAATAACTAAGATGTTATCCTCTGATCCAACAAGTAGTTCCTAAACAATCCAAAGATGAACTAGCCACCATGATCAGATCATAGTATTTTAAAACACTTATTATGACATTTTTCCATTTCTATTCTACACTCTTTATATTTCTCAAAGGTATCAGACTTCTGATATTTCAAATAAATATATTCATATCTAGAGCAATCATTAATGAAATTGATGGAGTACTCAAAACCACAATTTTCTTGGATATCCATGGATCCACAAAAAATTAGAACGAACCAATTCTAGTGGCTCTTTGGCTCCATAGCATTTGGCCAAAAGGCCACTTGGTCCTTTTACTTCTGAGTAGGACTCACATGCTAAAAGTATTTATACTTTCAATGAACCTAAAGGTCCATCTTTAACTATTCTCAAAATCCATTTTAGATTTATATAACACAAGCATAAGTGCCAAAGATAAGTTTGGTTCATTTCAAAAGGATATTTTCTCTTGTGGTAAGGCATTACTGCTATTCGACTCTCATTGTTGTAGTAGAGCAAAAAATAGTACTAATAACATAAAGATTATCTTTAAATGCATAAGAATAGACAATCCTTTTATCCAAGTAAATTATTAAAAAATCATTAAATATAAATGATAATGCATTTTTAACTAAACTAAAAACTAAAATCAAGTTTCTCTTGATCAAAGGTACATAAAAATAATTTTTAAAATTAAAATAATATTTCTCTCATAATGAAGCATTCAATCTCCCATTATAATAATCGACACCTTGATAATGTTTCCTATGTGAAGATCAATTACTTCATCACTGAGTTGTCTGGTTTCATGGAACTACTACAAAGAATTATAAATATGATTAGTGGCATCCATATTTACACAGTATGTATTTATATGTCACTATTAAATATGTTTTAAGTAATAGTAATTAAGATTTACCTTAATTATTTACTTTGTTGAGAAAGATTAGGCACTACTTTT
The DNA here is from genome assembly GCA_029783825.1 of Sapria himalayana. Classification (NCBI taxonomy): domain Eukaryota; kingdom Viridiplantae; phylum Streptophyta; class Magnoliopsida; order Malpighiales; family Rafflesiaceae; genus Sapria; species Sapria himalayana. The sequence goes on along the minus strand of JAREIK010005719.1, from coordinate 3,794,885 downwards.
TTGAGTGTCCTGACTACTTGCAATGAAAATATTTTGCTCTTGACTTTTTAACTCCCACTTGTCAGTTAGGAGCTATCTATATTTTGAAATTTTTTATTATTTCTTTTTGGATTAGAAGAAGTTCTTTTAGAAATGAATATTTCAGATGATTTCATGATAATACTTTCAGCTAATACCAACTCCATAAGTAATTATGCCAAAGTCTAATCAATGTTTATATTATAATTTAGGCATAATTGATTATTAGAGTCTAGTAATGATTGAAGAATAATATTAATCTAATAATCCACATTAATATTAGCTCTAAGAATCTCTAGTTCATCTAGAAGATCAATCATCTTGAGAAAATGATTCATTACTAGGGTGCTTTTAGTCATTATAGTATATATCAGATCTTTCATGCCTTTCTACCCAACATAATGAGTCTGATTCTTAAATATTTTTTTGAGACTAGACAATCATGTCATTAAAGATGTCAAGTAGGCTAAGCAGCCAAGGCATGACATGAGGCACGACATGACATAGTCGTGCATGGCACAACATGACACGATCCATAATTGTGCATGGACTTGGGTCATGCTGGCCTAAGGCATGGCTCATGCCATGCTGGGCAAGAGACTATCACGACTAGTATCAGACTAGGCATGACCCGCATGCTTGGCCCATTAGCACGGTCTACCGGCATGGTAATGATGACCTAGGAATGGTTCATGGGTCACCGGTCACCATGACCTTAGACTACGCCCTAGACTTCAAGCCAATTTTTTAAAAAAATAGGTGTTTTTAAGCATTGTACCCACCATGTCTACATGGTAGGTTTTTCACAGTACAATTAGCCTCAATTCGCTATGTTGACATGGAAGATCAGCTCATTGGGATAGAAGTCCCAATGGCTAAGGAAATGCGTCGCCATCGAAACATCAAGCAAATGTTCACACATACTCTATAGCGACCACAGTCACTATCATTGTCAAGCATGTGCTGCATGCATTGATGTTGTGATTGCATTGTGTTAATTTTTTTTATCTAAACTACTACACATCCTGGCCATTGGTATTCATCTCAAAAGATATATATGGGTAGAAATCCAATGACTGTTGGATTGGGGTTAATTATACCAATGGCTGAAAATTATATATATTATTTTAATAAAAAAAAATATAGCTTAAGTATTTAAAATTTTTTATTCTCAGTTTTAAGATCTCTTCTCTTCTCTGCTATGTGCTCTCCTTTGATGTTCTCTTCTGAAAATTATATATATTATTTTAATAAAAAAATATATAGCTTAAGTATTTAAAATTTTTTATTCTTAGTTTTAAGATCTCTTCTCTTCTCTGCTATGTGCTCTCCTTTGATGTTCTCTTTCATTCTCGAATCTTAAAATATATTTAGAGTTTTATTCTTGTTCTCTAATTTTTTTTCTCTCTCTTTTTGTGGGACTATGGTTATGGCTCTACCCTTTGGAAGTTGAAAATCAGAACACAACAATACCTCTAGTTGTGGTTACGATATTGCCTAATGATACCTGAATCTATGTATTTATTTTATTGTTTATAAAAATTAGACTTGTTAATTATTTTTAAACATAAAAAAAACTAATGGATAATAGTATATAATATGATAATGAAATTAATATTGATTTAAATATGAATAATAATGATAACCCCATGGAAAGGTTTCAGGTCGAAACCATGTTTTCTTCCATGGTCTCGACCTAAACTCAAATATCTAAAAATAAAAAAACTAAAAAAACTTCAGTTGTTTAGACTAACTTTAAGATAATAAATAATAAAAGTTATAGGGGTGTAAATAAAGAATCAAACCAATGCATAAATTATCAAAAAATATATACATATAGGAGTACAAGTGGCATGAGCGACCTATAGAGGCATGCTGATCAATGCATCAAAAAATATGATGCATTAGATCCAAGGAAAACCAAACTGAGCATGAGCGGTGGGATACTTGAAGTTGGATCTAATTCAACTTTTTTGATCTCATTCATATACCATAATGCTTTAGGGAGGGAAGACATTGCCAAGTTGATTATGATCATTAGTCTTTTGATAAGATTTTTGAAAAATCCTAGGATAGTCAGTATCATGTCGACATACTTCTAGCCTGTTTAGTATAGAATTCCCAGGTATACATGTAGGAACAATATAATTAAATATTATTAGTTATAAAAATAATTAATAATTAATGAATTTAGAAAATATAGTGGAGTGGTATCTGTAATATCCAATATCTTAACTTATCACGATAATACATCATTTGCATGTCTCACTGTCCACTATGCAGACATTCTACATCCTCTTGATGGTCATGCCATATATGAGTACACGGCGAAGATGTTTAAAAAATATAATATTCACAATAAGATATTTAGTATCATATTTGATAATATATCTAATAATGAGAGTTACTATTAGTATGTTTGTTAGAACCATTATAGATTGGTCATAAGGTGAGATTTTTCATGTTAGGTGCATCTGTCATATTATTAACCTGATAGTACAAGTGGGGATGCAGGTTGCTTCCCCCACATTAAAAAATATAAGAAACTCACTAAAATATCTTAGGATACCTAGAATAAAATAGAAGTTTGGTAGTCTCTCTGTCTATGGGTCTAAATAAGAAGAGATTCTAAATGGATGTGAGACACTATTGAAATTATATTTACCTAATGTTGGAGTCATGTATTGGATACGAGCATGTGATATTTGACTATATAATAGTAAGGGTTGTGAACTTATTTTTGATGATTTTGACTTGAATACATAAATTTCTTTTATGAATTTTCTAAATTTTTTTATGATATATCAAACATGTATTTGTCTTTGTATACTCATACTACTTATATTGTACTTAGGTGCACATGCTATATTAGTAACATGTTTAATAAGTTTAGAGGTAATCCTGCATTTAGTGTCATGGCCATTGAGAAGGAAAGAAAGTATTTAAAATATTGATCCATCATTATATTCAGAAATGATGACTTCTCTATTCAGTTAGCAAGGGGGAAATGATGGGGTGATCCATCAAATAGGAGTAAAATATTTTGGTATTGAGATATTGATCACTACTCAATCCTATCATTCAACAATAATAAGAACCTAAATATTTTAATATGTTGGAAATCATATGAATCTACCCATTATGTACTATCTAAGATGATACAAAATCTACTAAATCTTCTAGTGTCTAGCATAGCATTAAAGTTTACTTTTTTTATTGTAGTCAATGTCATTTTAGATAGGAGATAGAGACTGCATCCAAATATCATTGAGACACTTGTATGCATGAAAGACTAGGAATATTTGAGGTTGGGCATTTAAGATAGAGCAGGATAAAGAGCACAAGAGTTGCTGGCAGACAATGACTTATAGGACTTAGAGGATATTAAGACCACCACTAGAAATGCTATCAAATGCTTACATTATGATAATGATTTGTATATAAATACCAATTGGTATTGGGATTGATTATTATTTATTGATGTTATATTTATTTTATGATTATCATTTTGGTAAAATACAATTCGATTTTAATACTTTGATTATGATTTATAATTGTATTTTTTTTCTATTATTGTTAAATTTTTATTTCATGTCTATCTCTTGGACTTTGGTTTGAAATAAAATTTATATTTCTTTTTTAAATACTCTTATAATGTAATAGTCGTAGTTTATGTTTAAACATTTTTAGTCTTTTAATTATACTTAATATTTGTAAATGTTATGTCTAATGTGTAATGATTATTATACATGTAATTAGTTTTTTTGTTTGTTTTATTTATTTTATATTTTTTAAGTTTCTATGGTGATTGATCATCAGTGTGTGGTGACTGTCACTGGTGGATGGTGCCTATCCTGGTACTACCCACAAAAATGGCATGATCTGACATGACCCTAGATGACCTGATATGATAGGCATGAGTCTGCTTGGAATCATGGTAGTCATAGTTATGTCATGCTGGCACGGCATGACCCATTTGATACCTCTACATATCATATGTAGTAGCCATTGACCGATACTAGTGTTTGGAGTATATTTGACAAGGAAGCCAAAGTAAATATCTAGACATCTCATCGGTCTTTACCTATTGAGTATAAATCAAGCTAGGTTTCCTCATTAGTTGTTCCATGTTGATTTTTATCTGGGTACAATTCTATGAGTACAAATTTATAGCTCTCAGCAATTAGAATAATGTCAAGATTTATTTTTCAATCAATATAATTAGTTCCATCGAGTTTATTTTCATTCATTATTATGATTAGTGGGTTGAAAGATATTTTCCTAAAAAATTTTATAATGAACTTATTAGTTTGAATTCTATCAAAAGAATCAGATCCCTCCAATAATTCTTAAATGAATTCTTTATCAGTTTAACACACCATGAATAATATACCTCGTTGGGAGAATATTTATTATTCATTTTTTGTTTAGATAGGTAATATCTATGAATCTTGTTATCTAGGTAGCAGCTAATTCTTAATTAATCTTTGGTCCTACAAATAATAACAGTGATTCATATAAAAAGGATGTTATTATTTATAGCAAGTGTAGACCATCACCTAATTCTAAACTAATTGATTATTAAATTGAATCCTTCAGATAGAGAAGCATTTCATTTAACTAATCCATAGAATTACATTATGGTGATTTGTGTTGAGTAAACATACAAGCTAGTTAGTCTGATAGGGGGAAGGTATCAAGATTAACACACTAACTAACTTGCATAACATTAAAACTAGCATTGGAGACCATTATATTTATTTAATTAATTTCCTCATCCACTTAGACATTTTAAAATTGAGGGTTTTTGTTTAAAATATATGTATTTTTCTTCGGCCCAAAACTATCATACTATTTGGCATGCTTATATATGCATTCCATGACAACATGTATATATCCATTCCAAAATAGATACATTTTCATGCCATACATATTTTCATGCCACACATATTTTCATGCCACAATATATATATTCTCATGCCACACATATTTTCACGCCACAAATATTTTTATGCCATAAATATGTAATGTCTAAGCATCACGTATATATGATGTTGAACACCTTGGCTATTTAGGTTTTAGGACACTTACAACCTAAGACTTAAAAATTAGGTTAGTTTCCTAAACTAGGTATAATTTTTATGGTTTTACCATCATAATGTTTTGGGGTAGTGTCCATTATAAAATATATACATAATATATTCTAGTTTCAAACATAGGTCGTGCACCCCCCCTGTAATGAAGTCTACCACCATTTGTCTGCCACCATGAACTCATCTGTCATCTACTCTAGCCACCATTAACTCATCTGTCATCTACTCTAGCCACCATGAATTCTACCAACTATATTTTTTCTAGCTCAAGTGTATCAAAAAATCTACCACTTTCAACCACATCAACCACCACAATTAATATTACCAATTATAATCATCACTTTTGGCACAACCAATGTGCCACGATAACCTCCAAAGGTGATGTCACTGAAGAATAATCACCTTCTCTAGTATTGATGATTTCCATGACAACTTCCACAGATAGCTTCATAGGGAAACAATCATCTTTTTCAGCTTTGCCGATCACCACGACAACCACCATAGATGACATTGTTAGTGATAGTCACCTTCTTCGATTTTGCTAATTGCCACAACAACCACCAAAGATGATGTTGCTGGAAAAAATTATCTTCTCTAGCATTTCTGATCACGACAACAACTACCATAAATGATATCACCAATGATAGTCATATTCTTCGGCATTTCTGATCCAAGACAACCATTATATATGGTGTCACTGTTGACAATTATCGTCTCTAGCATTATTGATCACTACGAAAACCACAATAGATGACATTATTAGTGACAATCATCTTCTTTTACATTGCCAATCACCACGACAACCACCATGGGTACCATCATCATTGATGGCAGTTTTCTTAAGATTTATAGAAAAAAATAACATTTCAATCAAAAATTTAAATGCAAAATTACACAATGAATAAAATCCATCTAAAAAATTTACCACATCTACAAATAAACAACCTCAATTTTCAACTGAGTCAACAAAGGTCAGAACTCCTATGTTATAGTTGGGTTTTTAATTATTCTTAAAACCATAACACATCCACACATATTAATGATGAAACAATCACCCTCTAATGCCATTATTATATAACCTGTAAACCAAATGATTTTGTTGTAATAATGGCATTAATACTCGTGGGAATGTTATTTTTATGTTTTGAATATATTTGAGTGAGAAAATACCTAGTTGTAGGTGTACATACATCTTTGGTCATCTCCCATAATACCTTACCAGCCCAATTAGCAAAGATGAAGATGCTATAGTGATGTAGCATCACTAAGCCATATGTATATTTAAAATAAAAAAAATTAATTTGTTAATGCATAATTAAAATCAAGCATTTTAGTTTATTATTAAATTAAATATATTATTATAGATTTAATTTTATATATATATATATATATATATAAAATCAACATCTATTTTATAAGAATAAATTAATTTGAAAAAATGTTTTTATTCGATTATTAATAAAACTAATTATTCCAATTATATATATGCACATGTATACTAAATAAAGAAACAAAAACTTTAATACTTTTATGGCATCCGGATAAGGCTATGAAAGAAATCCTGTCCTGAATAAGATCTCAGGCTTTCAATGTAAATTATTTTGCATACTAATTAATATTAATTATACTTTTACACCACTATAGAATTACAATAGTACTCACTTGCTTATTAATAAATAATTTATATATTTTATTACTTAATTCTAATTAAACTCTATATGTTAAGATTATAGATGCCCATTTATTTAATCAAATTATTGATAATCAAAATCAATCAATCTTTAATTATTTCTTTGATACTTTTCACTTAATTTTTTTGAATTACCAAATTAAAATCAAATTATTGGGTTTGGGAATATCATAACTTATAAGTTTCTTTTAGTGAGTATCATCAATCAATTTGATAGGACATGAATTCCACCAGTAATTATTATTTACCATATATTTGATAAAATTATCCAATTATAGAATTTAAAATCAATCTCTTTATAAATCAAAATAACTATTAATAAGCGCATGTAAATAATAATAACATCAAGAACAAGAGTAACATTGTTATAATGACTATGGTGTATTTTATTTTACAAGTTAATACAAAAGAATTATACCATGTTGTTCCCATTCAATGGACTCAATTGTACTAATATTAGAAGTTAGAACTTCATTATTTACTATAGTCAAGATAAACCTATTGAAATCTAGTACTACAATCTTACTAATAGATTGTATAGTTCTAACTAGATTATGAACAATAAACTTATATTCCATAAAAATTGATGATTTAATCTTCTTTATGTCAATCTCTATGCACAAAATCATCTACATGTAGAATAAAGGACACACGTATTTTTACAAATTCACCTTATTATAAGATCTTTTATTACAATAACAAGAATATTTAAATCAAGTAAATAATCATAAATGATTTTTAGTATAAAATCAATTCCAACAATTACATATATATCTACATATATATTATTGTATGTATATATATATAAAGTAATATCTATGTATCTATTTAAATATGCATATTACTATATGTATATATTATACTAATTGTTACACACACACACACACACACACACACACACACATATATATATGTATGTATTATAGTTTATATAATAATATATGCATACACGTTCACTTTATATATATGTGGTTTACAATATCTACTTCATTAACTTAAAACTAAATCATGCCATAGTGGAATTCACAATCTATTTGAAGACAAGTATTTTCTCAAGTTAGCCTTTTTGAGGAGAAAAGATATCATTGCGATTTGAAGAGGAAGAGATGAGATTTTGGTGAGGGAAGAGAGGAATGAAGAGGAGAGGTGGCGGAGGATGGATTAGGATTTAAAAAAAAATAGTTTATTCGTAGGATAGGCAAGGTGATGGTGAGAGGTGTCATATTTCACATGTTAGGTGGCATCCCATAGGTATATTACCTATGTTTGCATCATGGAGAACAAAACTAACATGATTTTTTTATTGTTGATATGGATGAGAGAGATATAATTTTGGTTTAAGGTATTCAATGCATAAAACATAATTTTTTTTCATTTTGGTATGTTTGATAGTATAAAAACCAAATGAGTCCCAAAACATAATTATTTTTTAGCATGATACCCACACATAATTTTTATTATTTTTTTATGTCATTTGATGAGATTTAGATCAAAATACATTTAATTGTGTCATCATTGTTAGAGGCATCAAAAGACACCTTTCCCAATGCCAATTAAGTGTCTCACCCTACAAATTCTAGACTACTTGAACATGAGTTTTGTTGTAAAGAAAACTATTTTTTAAAGCGAAGTTTTAGAAATTATTTTATTTAGTTAAGTATTTATAGTAATATAGATTAAAGGTAATTTAGTTGAAACAAATTATTTTTTTCTAATTTCTATTAGTCTTTCCTTAATAATTTTAAATTCTAAGATTTTTATAAAGAAGAAAATGTTTTCTCATGAAAAAAATTTAAAATTTTTCATTTTTTTTGTGCAAGGGTAAATTTTAAGAAGTTAAATTAGATTATTAGTTCTTAGAAAACATTGATCGTGAAAAGTGAAGTTAAGCAGAAGGCTTGTTATTTGAAGAGAGTGATCTTACATGAAAAAAATATAAATGCATACATAACTTATATGGCATTAGTTCAAAATATGTAAATTTTATCAACAAATTATCTAGTGAGGTATCTACAAAGATAAACTATATTTATTTAGAAATTTAAAAAATGTAACAAAATATCCTACATATCTTTTTACATGTCCACGAAATTTTGTGGATAATAAAATTTGAATAATAAAGTATATAGATATCTTAATGATGTTCTTTGAGATGAAACTACTAGTAAAATAGGTAATACTAAGAAATGCAATACAACTAGTATTTGAGAAGGGATTGATATTAAAATATCGCATTCAGAGAGGTTGTAAATATTAAAATAAGCCAAACAAAAAAGAAGTACGTATTAATTTTACATTCTTTATTTAAAAGTGGTTGTGAATATTAGATAAAAAAAATTAAATTTATGTTTTGGGTTACTATTCATAAAATATTTACAAAAGTAGACCCACCATTTCTAAAGTTAAAATAAGTACACAAAAATGTAAAATATTCAAATTTTGATATACTAAAAATTATAAACTCAATTTTTTCACATACATAACACATCACACTTTAAAAAAAATTGGAATTTGAACTACAATTTTTGAAAATGAAAATCATAGCTTTCATATTTAAAAACTACTTTTCTAAAACAAAAGCAATTTCCATTTTTTTAAATTGAAAATTTAATATTAACACACACACACACTTGATGAAAAATTACAATGAAGGAGAAACTCGATGCACTTTCTAAGAACCATACTTAGTGATTGGTTACTCTCTCTTTGGATAGTCTATTTGTGTGTTTGTATGTGGATTTGTAAAATCAAGAATTATTCTAATGGATCTTTTGAGCTCTATAAGGTTCATCTTATTGTAAAAGGTTATTCACAAGGGTATGAGGTTAATAATAAAGAGACCATTACTCTAGTTGTTCGCATGGCATATGCTTGTGCCCTCTTTATATATTTTGCTACTATTTAGGACATTTTAGATGGGTGTGAAACATATCTTTTTTAATTAAAAGTTATTTGAAGAAGTTTATATGAAACCTCCAGCTGGTCTCTTTGTTGAATGAAACAAGATTTGTCATCTATGAACTTTATAGTTTTAAGCAAACTCTGCAAACTTGGTTTCAGTTAGGCTACTCTTCTAGTTCTTATAATTCTTCCTTATTTCTTTCATGTTGACAATGAACTTTATTGTAATTGGTAATGATTGCAATGACATTCATGAAATTAATGATTTTCTTAGTCAATTTGAGATGAAAGATTTTGGCTACCTTAGCCATTTCTAAGGTCTTGAAATTACCATTTCTACAAATGATCTTTACATTTCTTTTGTAAAAATCTCAATTCCATAAAATGGGCTAGATTCATTTTTCAAGAAATTCTCACTACCATAAAATGGGTAGGACCCATGGTATGGGTAATTCGCTTCTTTTATGTGTGATTGATATGATTGTAACTAGTGATATCAATGGAATTCATGAACTCAAGAATTTTATTAGTAAATAGTTTGAGATGAATGATCTTGGTTACCTCAACTATTTCTTGGGTCTTGAAATCAGCAATTCTACAAATGGTCTTTATATCTCTTTTGTGAAAAGCTTGATTCTATAAAATGGGTTGGACATTTTTTTTTGAGAAAAGCTTAATACCAGCACAATCTAATTCTTTTAGGAGGAAAACCTTTGTCTAATGCTTCTTTTTATAGATACTTGGTTGGACACCTAATTTATTTCACTATCACTCATTCAGACATCTCATATGTTATCAACTAGGTGAGTTAGTATCTATTTTTCCATAATCAGTTCACAATATTACTATTCTTCACATTCTTGATATCTTAAAAGTACTCACTCATTTTTACATCTCCATGCATTATCTAATGCTGATTGGAGGGGATATCTCACTAATTGACTCACAATATTACTAATTTTGACATTCTTGAATATCTTCATGGCACTTGGACATCCATACATCTCCATGCATTCTCTAATGCTGATCAGTGAGGAGACCTCATTGATTGTAGGCCTATCACTGGCTACTACTTTCTTCTTGATACTTATATGATTTCTCAATAGGGAACACAACAAACTCTTGTTGTATGTTATAGTAATAAAGTAGAATATTGGGCCCTTGATGATACCACACAAGAGATCCGTTACTTATGTTATCTTTTCAATGAATTAGGTGTGTTCACTTTTGATGTTACTCCTCTTTTTTGTGATAATCAGAGTGTCGATCATATTTCTCTGATGTCTTCCAAGAACATACTAAATATTTAAAAATTGATTATTAATTTATCTATTGTCATCTTAGGTACTTTGAAGTTCACAGTTTATTTTAAAGATCAATTAGCATTTGTCTTCACCAACTCTCATCATAAGGAACACTATAGTGGCATTGTTGACAAGCTCAAGCTAGTCTCACACTAGCACTACTCACCTTTAATTCGAAGGGGTTATGAACTTGTACTATACATTATTGTCTACTAAACTTTTTCATATGACACTCTAATCGTGCACCATACTTTTGTGTAACAAACATCACCTTCTTATTACTAGGCCTCTTGTATTCTGTTCATTTTCACCATTTAATACTCTTGAGTATGACACATTTAATACTCGACACTTTCTTTTAAATACATATTTTTTTAGAATGATTGGATCAAGTGGTGATTCATTCAAGATCAATATTACTTATTCTTATTAATCACCATTTAATTATTCTCCTTGACTCAAGTTTATTTTGTTCTCCTTCACCATTCTTCATCCTCATCAATCTCTAATTGTTCTAATATCATCTTCATATTCCAAATTTTCCTGCCATATTTTCTAGGTTTGTCCACATCTTATTCTAATGAACATATTTTAATTTATGTGTTCTTAATGATCCAATTACTCCTCTTCTTCTTGTCATTTTATTTTTGTATTATGTAAGGTTTCAAAACTACAAATAAAATATAGAGGGTGTTGTTTCATATATATTGAAAATGATATTTAAAATATCAAGAATAAAAATATGAGTAAATAGGTCAAATCAATATAGAGGGTGTTATTTTCACATCAATGTGGGAATAATCAAGTATTACTAGATAAATTCATAATAATCAATCAATGAGATATCTTTGTAAGCTTTTCCCACTAAAGCATCCAAAAAATAAATGAACTTCGATGTCTTGGTCATCAGTTTTAAAATCTTAAGTAGAGTTTTCATCTAAATCCATTTGTTAACAGTCTTAAAAAAAGCAGGGAACACTTCTAACATATAAAACAAGAGCAGAGGAATGGAAAAGGCTCCCGGATAATATTTAAAGATCAAATTATTGGCAGAATTTGGATTAAAATGCTCATGTTGGGCAATGATGTTAGAGCCTCTTTAAATTAGGAATTAAATAAGATATGATGTTTTTTTGTATTTTATTTGAGAAAGAGTGTAAGGGATAAGATGGTAGCTTTAGTTTGTAATCAATGGTATTCCTCCGCCAAAAGAGAGGGTATTAATAATAAAAACTATTTTTAAAAAAAAAATTTGTTAACACTCTTACTATAACTCTTTTACTCAAATGTCATTGAATATAATCTAGTAAACCCATATAAGAAATCTTGCATTTTTGGTATTATTTTAGATGTGACACTTTCTTCGATATTGGAAGCCATAAGGCAATCTCTTCTCTATGGACATATAATAATGACAAAAAAAAAAAAAAATCCAATCCCGAGTTTCTAGATAGAATATGAGTGAATCTTTGGTCGAGGAAAGGCCAGAGTTAGCCTCTATCATTAATATGAAAATAAAACTCCCATGGTATGAGTGCTTGCTACCATCTCATACTTTTTCTGATATTTCATCAGACATCATGTTTATTTCTCTCATCATTGAAGAAATAATCTTAAGGAGTAACTCTTTCATATCTAAGAAGAAGATCACTCTAGATGGTATATTGATCATGAAAATATAAATAAATTAGTTACTCCTAGAATATGATGAGAATTCACAAATAAGATACATATATTCCAAATAATAAAAAGAGTAAATGCTCTAGGATGGGACCAATGGATAAAAGTTGTTCAAAATAGGCCCTTATGCATAATGGAATTGATTAGAGTTTTGGAAACAAAGTTTTTGAGTTCAAAATGTTTGAATCATCTTTGCAATTTGAAGTATCTAGTTAATTTGTCAAAAAGAGTTTTAACAAATTTTTTAAAAAATTAATTATGTGTTGATGAATTTGAGGGTGACCAAATATGGGTCTCAGTGATAAACATGTTTGTAATTTTAGGAAGCAATTTTTTTTAAAAAAAATGTAGCAAATCTTTTATTTGTGCATGTACAAATGTAACAATTAATGTCATTTACTTTTTAATTATGTTTTTAAATAAATTGATCTATTGTAAATATCATCTTTTTGTTATAGTTTAAATTATGATTGTGAAAATATTACTTATTAATGTTCTTCTTAATCAATTTTGTCTTACTCATAATAATTTTTATAGATTTTATACTCTTGATTATTGGTTCTTTTTTTTGTTATAGGGAAAATTATATGTTTTTGATTGCAAGGTTACATCTTGTATTCTTTTGGGATTATAATCATCATCTTGAAGAATATGCATGACTTATTTTATTTGATGATGCACAACTATAATTGCTATTTTCAATATTTTTGAAATTGTTAAAATGTATTTGTACATTAACATTTTTAATTATTGTTATCTCTAGTTAGTTTACTGTTGAAGGGTGCTTATGAATTTATAATTGGTATTATTATTGTTAATTCTTTGATTATAGTAAAAGTGCATTTGTTGATTTATGTTTCTAACCATTTTTCTATGTTTCTTAGTTAACATCATTTATCATTTTTGGTGGTGTTTATTTTTTGGGTTTTGTTGAAAGCTAATTAACTTTTAGATTGTAGGTGTAGCTTGTTTGTTTTTCTAAAATTTTCTTGGTTTATTACTGATTTTTAAAAAAATTTAGCTGAATAGAAAAGGTTAAAACATTTGGCTTTTTCTAAATAGAAAAAAAAACACATTATAAAATTTATAAACATGCTAATGTTAAAATAAGCTAATGTTAATATAAGCCAATGTTTTAAGGGGCGATTCCAGTTAGAGATTAAAACTTCTATTTGAGATACTACATGTGGTATTTAATCATTTTGGATTTTTTTTTATTTTGGGACGAAGATTAACGTAAAATAATTGACTAAATACCTTATTTTCATGTACTCCCCACATAACCAGATCCTTATCCCATAAATCTTCTTCCAATTTCGTGAGGAAGAGGAAGAATGGTGTGGGCTATTTTCTCCTTAACTATTATAAACTGAAACAAAAAAATCAAAAAAGCATGTCACATCACTTTTTCCAAAGCAACATGATGTTTTATCTTTTATTTTATATTTAAATTATTGTTTTAAAGATTTTCTTTATTTTATATATATATATATATAAATAAAATCAATTAATATAATTTTAATCAAATTAATCATCCCAATTTTATACATTTATACACTTTAGACAAATAAATAAAATTTTTAATTATGATTCAGACATTTTTTATGGCACTTAATTACGCTACGGAAGGAATTCTAGCAAAAATAAGATTTTGGGCTCCTATTATAAATTTAATTATCCCATTTACAATAATTATATAATTTATTTCATTATAGAATTATAATTGTACCCACTCATTTATTCAAAAAAATTCGAGCATGTTATTATTTGATACTTATTAAACTCACCATATTAATATTACAAATATTCATCAATTGAATTAAATTACTGACAGTTTAATCCAATCAATTTCTTTTTATCTCATTGATATATTTTCCTTAACTTCTTTAATATGCCAAATGAAAACCAACTTACAGAGTGTGATAATATCAAAACTTATAATATCCTCAAGTGAATATCATTAATCTATTTGACATGATATTGATTTCATCAATAATTAATATTTACAATATAGTTGATAAAGTTATTTAACTAAGTTTATATATCTTTTTATAAATCTCCTCTTTATGAATCAAGATAACTATTAACAAATATGCATATTATCAATTATTTCAAGATTAAGAGAAATAGTGCTCACAATAATGACAGTATATTTTTATTTTATATGTCAGTATAAAATAATCATACCATGGAGGTCCCATTCAATATACATAAGTGTATTAGTACAAGAAGTTAGAATTTCACTATTCATTATAGTCAAGATAGACCTACTAAAATCTTATAATACAATTTTACCAATAGTGTATCCAACTATATCTAAATTGTGAATATTAGACTTATATTCTATAAAAATTGATGATTTGATCTTTTGTACATAAGTCAAAAATCTATGCACCAAATCATTTACTATGAATAATAAAAGACATGCATATTTATATATATTCAACTCATAATAAATTTATTTATTACAACAATAAAATGAATCAAGAAATTTAATAAAAAATAGCTTTCAATATAAACATAGTTACAACAATTCCAAATAGGAAACATTACTTTTAATAGAACTAATATTTACTTTTTGTATATAAAAAACAAACAAAATTCATATAAAAAGTTAGAAACACAAACAACGTACTTTGGACTATTTAACTTCTATTTATCTTTATGTTCCTATTTAGAATTAAGCAACAAAAAAACAAACACCACCTTATTTATTGAATATATGATTGGCTATTTTTATGCATATTTATTGTTATATTACATATAGTGTTTAATTAGGGTTGATTTAATTTATCTTTTTGTTGACCTTAAACACTAGTTGGATCAATCTGTTTCAAAATAGTATGAATCCTAAATATACGAATAATATATAAACTAAAAGCAATGAACATGACTAGACATTTTTTAGTCTTAAAATAAAAATTAAAATGTCATTCAATTACCATCTCATAGTATTCTTTCTCATTGTCTTCTTTATATTTGTTTTTTTACCTAAATTTGTTCTCTCCGATTATTTTCTTCCTAAATGTATTCTCTCTAAATGTATATTGTCCTAGTATATTTTTGTCATGAATAAGAATCATTTTATTAAAAAGAGTTGATTATTTAAAAGGGAGGTAAAAATCAAATTCTATTGGACCTAAGATATTACTACAAAAAATATTAGATGGAGAATAATTCATAGTTTTAAAAAAGGTGATTATTTTTCTTTATTACTTATAAAAAAAGTGATTTTCTCCATTACTTTCTAGCCAAAAAAGAGTGAAGAAAATACACACTCACTCACACACACATATATCAATAAGATGGTAAATTGTATACAAATTAGTTTCAACTGTTGTTAGAATCATTGCATTTAGATTATACTAACAAATATAAAAAAGATAATTTAGGAAAAATTAATTAATTCTATATGAAAATGCTTAACCCCCATTCCAATCAAAAGATAATATGCTTTTATTGTTTAAATGATGGAAAGTAGTACCTAGAGAATGATGCAAATGTGTAACTATATACAAGTTTTAGGTGGAGCTTAGTTACTTTTATTTAAATTTCAAAGGGGCTTTATCTGCAAATTACCAAAGGAATAGATTATGAGTGCACCGACAGGTTAGAAATCTTGGACAAAAGACCTAACATATCTTATACATATATTTCCAATAATTTCTTACCATACTACTTGTCCATAAAAATCAAATTTGCAACTTTTCAAGAGCCCATTTAAGAGCTTAGAAATTGATAAACCTAAGTCAACCATATTCAAGATGAAATTTTATTAAAATATTTAATAATCAATTTTTAGATCAATCCAACTCAATTTTCTATAATTATTTTCATAGATCAACATTTTTTTTATGATATAAATACATCTTTTAAGGTTTCCAATAAAAACAAGATCCAACCACCACCACCTCATAGTTCTCAGCTTTTTTTCTATATCAAAAAAATCATTGAAGCATAAGGAAATGTTGTCTTACTAAAAATATAAGTTTGAATTGTTTGGAAAAATATTTTCATATAGGGAAACATTGATTAGTGTTTAGTCCAAAATCAAATCATTTGTATTTTATGCAATTAATATTTTTCAATGAATGATCTTTTTTTGAGTCAACTCAATCACGTATGAGAAGGACTCTAAGCATTTTACAACTATATTGAAAAATTATTCTTGAAAGGTAAATGTTTTCCTAAGTAATCCACAAGGTATTTGAAAACTTGAACAAAGTAAATTCTTCTACTTTGTGAGTATTCTTAGTTACATGTTGCTAGCTAAAGTTCTTTGAAGTTTCCTTTCTAGAAGGGTTTGCATGCAATATTTTATCTGTATCTTAGTTAACTTTTTCATTACTTGCTGATAGTATATCTTCTATATTTTAACATATGAAAGATATTTTTTGGGTGTTATTTGGTGATCAAAATATCAACTATTTTTATATATTTTGGTGAATTATGATGTTGTGTATATATGAAAATGAGATAATTATGAATCAATTGCATGAATTTAGAATTTTGGTGGATTTTGATGAATAATAGTGAATTAGATAAGTTTTGGAGGTATTTGGCTGAGGGATAGAGTATGGAGTCTCACATAGTTATGACATTCATTCTTGGCTGAAACTTTACCTAATTGATCATGATAATCTTTGCATGCCACAACCCTACCAACTCATTAATACAATCCTTCTATCATGTGACACATTCTTTGTAGCTATATAATTATCATAGAGTCATAATCATACTTAACTTGAACATTTTAAATGGTCATGACATTAATTTTTTGTCATAGCAACCAAATATCCCATTGGTGCTAAATGTTGTGGCTATATTTCAACAATATAACTTTATCTATAATATGAATCAATAGGCTTAAGTTAGAGCCATAATCTTTTTATATATCCATTACTTTTGAACTTTAGAAAATTATTGAGTCAAAATTACTAAGGCCAAAGTCTTGGCAATTATTCAATGTCATTACTTTGGGACAACATGAAATATTATGGAGGAGATTACTTAATATATACCATTTCCCAAGATAATTACTTCTATCCTCAGAGAAGACAAAACCATAACTTTTATGTTCAAACTAGCTACAAGTGATATGACATCTTTGTAGTATCATAGTAATATAATATATGAGAGAAGTAAGGGCCATTGCCATGGCCACTCACAGCACTGTATATACATGAGACACATGAATGACCAATTTTTATTCTATGGCCTTTTCCTAGCACCACATCCATATAATGATCAAGAGAGACTAAATATAAATTTTGTAGCCATTACCTTTTACCTCAACTATAATATGATACGAGAGACTATTCACAATGCAATGACCTTTCCTAGTGCCATAGCACTTTATGAATAAAAAGAAAGATAGTTGCACAAAGCAAAGCCATGACTACTTCATACCATCATAACTTTATGTTATAGAAACATTAGGCCCAAGTCATGATAATTGGTCAGTACCATTACTTTGTGTTATATAAAGATTAGGTTACATTCTATAAACATAGCCATTTTCTAGAGTTATGACCTAAAGATTGAGAGATGAAAGACAAAGTGATAGTTTTTTTTGAAAGTCACAAATTCCTTTTTAAAGTAACATAGAATTACCTGAGTATAAAACAAGAAGAAAGAAAAATTCTAGTGAGCTCATAATTTCTACTTCTTTCATCATGCAACAAACAAAGACACATTGCATCCATAAAATTCTAGTGGTGAATTTCATACTCTCTACAAGTAATCAAAGTATACAAGGCTTAATATCAATCTCAAGAGTTAGGAGAGATAACTTTAAAACCCCCATCTCTAGAATATATTCAAAAAATTCTATCAAATTAGTATGTGGTCGAGAGTTTGTATAACTTGGTTTATGTAATGTAACAATGTTTTATATTAAGGGATGTGTTTTGATTTATATTGTGTTATGGATATTGATGATAGGTAATTAAATATGTCATAGTGGATGGTAATAGGTAAACCATGAGACTTACTCATGCATATGGTAAGAAATAAGTGATATCCCTTTTGACTATGATGTGTGAGATAACCTTATATATTAAAACTCAAAATTTGTGTATATTAATCATTATAAGTATGATACTTATGAAGCTAAAAGTGTGAATACTTTTACACACCAATCTATTGTACATGTCTTATAATAACTAATTCTTGATTTGGGATAGATATTATATAGATCATTCTCCTAAAAGTTTTAACTTAAGTAAGTCACATCATCACCGAGGAGATGGTGGCAAGCAATCCTTGAGACATGCATGAGTATATTGTGACTCATAAGGTAGTGATAACCCTTATGAGTTGCTTTCGCTTGTATGATATCATTAGTGAAACTTGAGACAAATATATGTTTATTATGCAAGCATGATGCTTATTAAGCCAAAAGTATAAATACTTACAAATCATATTAATTCTTAGTATTTATAATACTTGAGACCAATGAATAAGAATATGCATATAAAGCAACCATCAAGAATGGTTGATGAGTTACTTAAAAAATATTTGACAGTGAATAACTCTTAAGTAGAAATAATTTATTGTCTTAGTCATGAAATACTAAGGGAATAACTATAAGGAGACCATCATTAGGATGTGCTATATAGTAATAACCATCTTATATGCTATTAGGAAAATGAGTCATTATATAATACCCAACATTTATTATATATCTAAACATAATATAATTCAAACCAATTCAAATATATATCACATACATTAAATGAATAAACTCATAGATATAAGATTGATCCTACTATCAAAATAAATATTTACTAGAATTAAGTTGTCTCATAATGAATGACCAAACTTTTGATATAATTCCCATGAGATTGATATCTGATTGAAAGTTCTCTTTACTGTTTACATGACTCATGTACTTGTGGATCTCTATTGATGAGACACTCTTAAATGAGCTTTTGGATCATTACCTAATTAGCAAAATTAGATGACATAACAAAATCACAATAACATTTTGATACCATTAGTAAGGATTATTTAGTTTAGTTAGTCAATATGCGATGAAATAATTATCCTTGTAAAAAGATTATTTTTTATAGTAATTTAGATGGTATTGAGTTAGATAAATCTTTTTGAATCTAAATACTAAAATTTGTTAACTTGTTTAAAGTATATAGTTATATTTTAGTATTTTATTTGTATCATTTTTCTTATTTTTTTAGTAGCAATCAATAAAATCAAAATATTTAGCCAATCTTTACACTAAATCCAATTGAAATGTCTTAAAGTAGAGGTGTCAAACGGGGCGGGCTGGCCCGGCCCGGCCCGAATTTTTTGAGCACGAGCATGCCGCCGTGCCGAGCTAGGCATGGTTTAAAATAGTCAAGCCCGGCACGGCCCGCCGTGCTTGTGGGCCGTGCCGTGCCTTGCCTGGCCCGCTCAGGCTTGCATGCCCGTACAGTTCAGGATTCGGGGGGACCGCGGGTCGGGTCGAATTAGACATGACCCGAGGTCTTTTTTGCGGGAGGGGCCATCATGGGGTCGGGCTCATGGGACATCCAGCACGGGACAAACCTGTGCCGGTGTGTCGTGCCGCGGGCCGAACCATGCCGGGTCAGGCATGACACGGCACGGGCCAGGCACGGCACGTCACGGTTCATGCCTAACCCGGGCACAGAATTTTTCCATGCCGGGCCGGCCCAGGCACGGCTGAACCATGCCATTCCTCATGACGGGCCGGCCCGGCCCGGCCCGGTTGACACCTCTATCTTAAAGAGCTAGAATAAGAATGACCTAGATGAAATTTGCTTTGAGAAATGTGAGACCAAAGTGACCTAGAACATCCCAAACTATATGGTATAAGGAAACATATTATGCTCAAAGTAGAGACTTTTATTATGAACCTTAGAGAAACCATTATCAATGTAACTATTAGGTGGAAGAGACTTATGGAGACTAAAGATATGGAAGTCATGAGTAGAGTACATTTCATGATTCTTACAAATCATCTAAAATTTCATTCATAACTAAACTTGAAGAAATACTGAATGAATTAAGAAGATCTAATACTATTATAGAAAAGAATGTGAGATAACTGGAAAAAAAATTTTAAAGTCATGGATTTGGTTAAGTCTGAAGAAAGTACTACATCAAAAATCTCTATAGCTAATATAGATATTGTTATGGTTGAGAATCTATAAAAAAATTGAAATTTTAACATTAATTACTCAAGAAAAAAATGATAAAGTGAGTAATAAAATATATGTGGCTAATATAGACATAGTTGTGGTAGAGAATCTAAAAGTGTAAATTGAAAATATAGTCAGTCTCAATTATTCAAGAAGAAGAAGATAAAACGAGTGATAAAATTTTTATGACTAATAGTGGCTAATACAAAGATAATTGTGGTAGATAATATAGAAAAAAAATTGAAGATATAGCCTTAATTACTCATGATGAAGAAAATAAAGTGAATAATGATTTTGGTGGTTGATATGGAGAAAGTTGTAGAGGAAAAGCATAAGAAAAAAGATAAAAAAGTTAAGATATTTTGCAATGTCTAGGCTAGAGAGAAAAAAAATGAAAAAAAAGCATCTCTACTATCCTCATGTATAGAAGTATAGGGATGTTCATTTATTCAACATCTATGATTGATACCAGAAGTACAAGAAGGAATGATATAAAATAGTATACTGAGAAGCTAGTATGGATAACAAAGTTCTCTGATGGAGAAAAATAGTTTTGATGGTCTAGCTATAAATATTAAACATCATACTATTTGGGAGGTAACCCTATAATTTTTATGTGCTACTTGTTTAATGAAGTATGTTTGTTGTGAGTATAAATATTACGTGTACATTATTCACACTAAATCTCCCAACTTAAAATAATCACATATTCAAATTAGTTATGATTCTGAAATTTTTTAGCCCAAAGTTACAATCATTTTTTTTACCATAACTTTGGTGTTATAGAAAGAAAACCCCATCAAAAGTTTATGTAGTTTTTTAGAGCCACAAATTTGGTATCATAGCAAAAAAAATATCATAGAATATATATGAAAAGTAATGGCATTGACCAAGTGCAATGACTTTTGAAAGAACTCTTTGATCAAATACCTTGACTTTTCATTTACAGAATAAAAATAAACTTGTAGAGACACAACCTTCATTAAATGGGTTGCAACTATAAATATATAACTTTAGAATTTCTTCCACAAAAATTTCTAATCCACTATGGATGCCATGAAAACCAAACCCTAAATCTTTTAAGTTTGTTTATTCAACAATGAAAGGTAGAATATATTCAAAGAAAAATATCATAGAAATGAGCCATAATGAGAAATAGAAGAGATAGAAATGTAGCTACATAGAAATACCATCTAAAGTCATGGAACCTATGATGACTTTTCTTATAGATATTGGGCAGAGAGGATAGATATTGTGCTGTTCAAAAAAGATTTATTGGAGAGTGGGGATTCATTGAATTCATTCATCTTTTTTGGAGATATTAATAGAAAGAGAAACTAAATATTTTTCTTGAACACAGAATAGAGGAATGTTTTGAAAGAAATTTATGCAAAATTGGAGGATAAGTTGGGAAAAATATGCTATGTTGAGATGCGTCTAGATGCTCATTAATTCATCAAATTAATGAACTACTTGTATTCCCAGGCACCAAAAATATTATGGATTTTAAATCCATCTATAGGCAATCTGATTTTTTAATTATTGCTAGTTTGTTGATGGATGAAATGGGCACATGTAGGGTGACTTCATAGAGTGCATATGTATATTTTCTGAGGGAAGAACCCATGAAAGTAAGTAAAGTTTGGTTATATTTCATATGCTCATTCTAAAAATGCCTCTCTATGTCTCATTGATCATTCTTAGAGAGAAATATTAATATATGCAATCCTTTTTGGGTAAGATTTTGATGTGGAGAAGATTCTGGAGAAATTAATTCTTGGGTTCCTTGATGGTAAATTTTTGGCCAACTAACTCACCATTCCCTTATTACTTTAATATGTCTAACCGAGGAAGTCTCTAAGAATGATTAGGTTGATGCTATGTATCTAATGGTATCCCCTCTAACATTATTGGCCATAAAAAAATAAAAAAAATAGAAAAGTGAAGAAGCTAATACATGAAGGTAAAGGATCAATATAAATTTGGGAAGAAGATTCATCTTTCACTACATCTGACATACAAAAATGAGAGACAAAAAGAATGGGAAGTGTTCGATATTCAAACTACCAAATATTTTTTTAATATTTTGGTTATTTATGATGATGTATAGATATGAAAATAAAGATAATATGAATTAATTTTATGATGATGTGTAGATATGATAATAAAAATAATATGAGTTGATTTTATGACATTAGTAATTTGGTCAGTTTTGATGAGTATTTGTGAAATCAATAGGGTTTTGGAGATATTTAGTAGAGGGGGTAGAACATTGAGTCTCTTATGATTTTAGCATTCATTCTTGACTAAACCTTTTTCTAATTGGTCAGTATAATTCTTATATGTCATGACCATACTAACTCATTAGCATAATCCTTCTGCTATGTAATACATACTTAGTAGTTATGATATTATAATGGAGTCATTGCCATACTTAACTTAAAAAATTTAAAGATTATGAAATTAATTCTTCATCATTGCAACTAAGTAATTAGTTGATGCGCAAGGTCACAATCAAGTTCAAGTGCTGTAACTTTATCTTAAATATGGCAAGGTAATCTTATTTATAAGCTATAATTTTTTTACAAAACCATAACTTTTGAGCTAAAAAAATTTTAGAATCACAAATACACATGTCAAAGCCATGAAAATTATTCAAAGTCATGACTTTTGGGACACTAAATGTTACAAAGGGCATTACTTGAGTATCACTATTTCCATGGCCATGACTTTTGTCTTCAAAGGAAAACTTAGTCACCACATGTATACTCAATCTAATTGCTAGTTCATGGTATTTTTGAAGTACCATTATATATGAGAGAAGAGAGGATTAGTATCATGGCCACCTATAGTGCTATGAACACTTGAAAGATATGAAGGGAAAATAATGTATCATGGTCATTTCTCAATATTACGGCCATGATCAATTAATGAGGGACCTTCTTAATATTGTGGCAATTTCTCAGCACCATGATCATATAAAATTCAAAAAAGACTATTGCAAACATTGAGCTTTTTACTTAATATCATGATTATACAACAAAATGAGAAACTATTCACCACTTTGCAGCCACTTCTTAGTATTGAGGCCCTTCATGGATGACAAAATAATAATGACATAAAATTGTGACCATTTCATAGTATCACAACTTTGTGTTATAAAGATATTAGGCTCAAGTCATGGTCATTTCAAGTGCCACAACTTTGTATTACAAAAATATTATAATGTAGATTAGAGTCATAGCTATTTTCTAGAGTTGTAAAAT
Source organism: Sapria himalayana (assembly GCA_029783825.1). Lineage (NCBI taxonomy): Eukaryota > Viridiplantae > Streptophyta > Magnoliopsida > Malpighiales > Rafflesiaceae > Sapria > Sapria himalayana. The sequence continues at coordinate 3,770,771 of JAREIK010005719.1, read as the reverse complement.
CATTTCAAAGAGATGAAGATTGAAGTTGTGACATTCTTCTAAAATTCATGACTTTCTACTAAGAGTAATGCATTATTGCCCGAGTATAAAAGTAGAGGATAAAAACATTTTAAAGATATATTTCATATTTTCTATTCTTCTCTCTCAGTAACAAGAAAAGCCATGACAACCACCAAACTCTAGAGGTAAATTTTATACACCATACGATTCAACAAGCAAGCAATGGATGAAAAGATTAATGCTAATCTATAAAGTTAAAGAGCATAACTCTTAAAACACTTTTTACTAGGGTAGATTAAAAAATTTATACCAAACTAGTGTGGGTCTAGGATTTGTATAAATTGATATGTGTATATATATATATATGATGTAAATTAGTTTTTAATTACTAGATGAATGTGTTATATTTATTTTATGTTATAGATATTGACAGATGGTGATTAAATAAAACTTGAACCATGATTTTTACTATCTGTAGGTTGTATGAAATTTTCATGGTGGATAGTGATAGGTAAACCATAAAGCTCACTTATGTATATGGTAAGATTGAAGTGATAGTCCTTTTTTCTATGATGCATAAGATAAATCTATATGTTGAAATTTGGGGTTTGGGTATGTTATTTATCATGATTATGGTGCTTACGAAGATAAAAGTACGAATGCTTTCACACTTCAATCTATTATGCACATCTTAAAGAATTGGTTCTCAATTGGGATGGATTCTATATAAAACTTTTTCCAAAGGAGTTCAGCTTTAATGTGTGAATCGTCACCAAGGAGGATATTAATAGGTAATTTTTAGGGTTATACACAAGTATGTTATGATTCACAAGGTAGTGACATCCCTTGTGAGTTACTTTGACTTGTATAGTTTTCACTGGTGAAACTTGAAAGAAACATATATTAATTATGTGAGCATGAAACTTATGAACCAAAAAGTATAATCACTTACAAATCATGCCTAAAAGGTATGAAATTGACATTTAAATATTGAGTAAAGATAAATTATTGTATTGGTGGTGACTTACCAAGGGGATAGCTATGAGGAGATTATCTTTGAGATGAGCTTAATGGTGACAACCATCATATATGACATTAGAACAAAGAGTCATTGTATAAAACCCCAACCTATATTCTGTGTCCAACATAATATAAGTCAAATAACTTACATATTATCATATAAATTAAATGAATAAACTTTGGACATAAGATTGTCTAACATTCCGAATATCTTTTTTACTAAAAATAAGTTGTCTTATTATTGAATAACTTAACTATTGATATAATTTCTATGAGATAGATATATGGATGAAAGTTTATTCTATTATATGTATGACCCATTCACTTGTAGATCTCAATTGTCATTAGTGAGCTTTTGAGATATTGCCTAATCAATAAAATTAGGCACTATAACAAATTTACAACAAATATTTAGTATCATTACTGAGGATTATTTAGTTTGTTTAGTCAATATAAGTTGACATAATATTTCTTGTATAATGATACTTTCTTTTTAATATATTAGATAACAATGAGTTAGATAAATATTTTTGAATCTAAAAGCCAAATCTTATTAACTTGTTTGAACATGGATAGTTGCCTTTTAGATTTTATTTTTTATTTTTTATTTTTTATTTTTTATTTTTTTTCTTTCCAGACTCCAATCTACAAAATTAGAATATATAGCTAATTTTTCTAAGTCTTTCTAGAAAATTACCTTAAAGAGCTATGTGAGCAAAATAAAGTAGATGAAATTCATTTAGGGAAACATGCAAAAGAAAGTGAGACAATCCCAAACTATTATTACAATGACAAATTTATCATGCTTAAAGAAGTGACTTCTATTATCAACTTAATAATGAGAATTTATATCAACCCTATTATCAACAAGAAGTAAGTTACAAAAACAAAGGATATGAAATTCATGAAGAGAGAATATTTTATGAATCTTAACCATCTTCAAGATCTTATTGGACAACAAAACTTGATGAATTCATGAAAGAATTAAGAAAAGATAATACTTCTAAGAAAGAAAAAATGAGACAATGAGGAAAGAAATATGAAATCATGAATTGGGTTAAGTTTGTAGAAGGTGTTGGATTAGAAAACCTTGTAGCTAAGTGGGAAATGGTTACTATTAAAAATTTAGAAGATAACATGGAAGATATGGATTCAATTATTCAAAAAGAAGAGGAAGAAGTAAATGATCAAAATTTTGTGACCAATATGAAAATACTTGTAGAAAAGCTTAAATGAGAAATTGAAGATGTGGCCTCAAGTGTTCAAGAAGAAGAAGCTAAAGTAAATGACAAAATCTCAGTGGTTAGCATGGAGATAGTTGTGATAGAAAATCTTGAAGAAGAAATTATAGATTTGGGCTCAACTATTTAAGAAGAAAAAAGCTCAAGTGAATAATAGAATCTCCAAGATTAGTATGGAGATAATTGTGGTAGAAAATTTTGAAAAGGAACTTGAAGATATGGCCTTAATAATTCAAGAAGAAAAAGTTAAAGAGAACCATAAGGTTCCTGGGGCTGAATTGGAGAAAATTATTGATATGTATGAGCAAAATATTCAAAAAGCCAAGACATTTTTCAACATCAAGGCTATAAGAAACTTAAAGAAGAAGAGCTTGATGACAACTTTATATGTGGATGAGAAAATCAAGACAATCATTCATCTATCAATCATGATTGATACTGAATGTACAAGAAAGAAAGAATTCAAACAATATAATGAGAATATAGCATAGATAATAGGGATCTTTGATGGAGTAATAGAAGTTTTGAAGGTTTAACTATGGATATTAAACAGAGCACTACTTGAGATGGAACCCAATTTTTTTGATACTTGTGTGATGAATTGTGATTTTTGTGAAAATATAAGTGGCATGCACATAGGTATGCATAAATTGTTGATGGAACCCAAGTGCAAAAGATAACGTAGAATTCAAATTTTTCCATATGCAAATATATTTTCTACCTATTACTAAATTGTTGATGAATGGAAAAGGTAAATAGAGAGCCAATTTGAAGAGCAAGTATGGATATTTGATAATGGAATAACTTATAAAGATGATTAAAGTTTAATTGTATTTTATATGCTCATTTATATTACATACTCTCTATATTTTTATGATTATTCTAGAGAGAGAAATTCTATTATATAACAATCTCAATGGGTACAATTTTGATATGGGAAAGATATTTTTAGGCCAACTAATTCACCTCTCCTTATTATTTGATGTCTTTAGCCGAGGGAGTTCTTAAGAATGAACAAGTCAATATAATATGTCTGATGGATCTTTCCTAACATTCTCTAGCATAAAAAGGAAAATAGAAAGATAAAAAATGTAAGAAGTCATTACTTGAAGGGAGAGGACTAGCCAAAATTAGGGAAAAAGGCCTATCCTTCATTGTGGCTGACACATAAGAGATGGAAGATAAGGAGGAATGCAAGAATAAGAGCTAACCCACATTGAGCATTCCTTAGTTGCACATGGTGGTATATTTATGAATATTTTGTATATTGTAGAAAATGTGTAGTGAATATAGAGAAAAACAAGAAATATCTAAAAAGGGAGATCTATTCACTATCCACAAGAGTAAAAGATGAGGTTGGAAAGTATGATATGAAGTGAGAAAAGTATCTCCATCAAAAAAGATGACTTTTGTGCAATAGAATACAATTTTGAAGACTGATCTACAAATTCTTAGAGGAAGGAATGAGACACATGAATATTGAATTGACGTGAAGCATTGAATCATTTGGAATTATAAACAAAGTAGTTGTGGGAGGTTATAAAAGAGAAATGAAGGAAAGAAACAAAGTGAATGAAAATGAAATAACATATAAGAAGTTCCAGTGGATGATTGAAATAGGAAAGTGAAATGCAAGTTAAAAAGATTTATTCTTTATGATGAGATATTTTGAAGGTGCACTAAATTCAACTGAGCAAAGATATGTGGATCTTTATGACATTTTGGTGAAGATATTGAATAAGTTATCTACATAAAAGAAAGATTCAAAAAGGCCATCCATTTTATTACCATTGTTTGAGCACTCAATGTAAGATTTTATTTTTATGGAGTATGATCATAAAGAAAAATCATTCCAAATATTGTGTGGGCGTTTATTTGGTGATCAAACTACCAAACATTTTTATGTATTATGGTGGGTTATAATAATGTGTAGACATGAAAATGAGATAATATGGGATGATTTTATGACTTTGACATTTTGATGAGTTTTGATGAATAGTCATAAAATCAATAGATTTTTTAGAAATATTTTAGAAGATGGGGTAGAACATTGAGTCTCTAATAATTTTAGCATCCATTCTTAGCCAAAACTCTACCTAATTATTAGAGTAATTCTTGTATTCTTTGAATCCACCAACTTATTAGGACAATTATTTTAGTATCAAATATTTTTTTAGTAGTTGTGATATTATTATGGAGTCACAATCATACTTAGCTCGAAAAAGTTAAATAATTATGATATTAATTCTCTATCATCACAACTAAGTATTTCATTAGAGCCCAAGGTTATGACAAAGTTCAAGCACCACAACTTATCTTTAATATGACTTAGTAGTCTCAAGTTAAAGCCATGATCTTTTTAGAAAGTTGTGATTTTTTGAGCTATAGGAAATTACATAGCCATAACTTTAATTCTAAAGATGTAATAATTAAATAAGCCATGAATTTTATGATACTAAATATTACATAAGAGATTACTTGAGTATGACTGTTTTTTAAGCCGTGACTCTTATCCTCAAAGGAAGACATAGCTGTGAGTTTTATGCTCAAGCTAATTGTCACTAGTATGACATCCTCAAAACATAGTAGCAACATGATATATGAAAGAAGAGAAGGTTAATGTTGCAACCATCCATAGTCACATAGACACTTTAGAGATGTGAAGGAAAAAAGATATGTCATGCATATTTTCGAGTTCCATGGCCATGACCAACACATTATGGATATTCTCAGATTTGTGGCTATTTCTCAGCACCATGACCATATAAATTTCAAGAATGATCATTATCAAAGTCATAGATTCTACATAGTACCATGACTTTATAATAAAATGAGAAGCTATTCACCACTCCGTGGCTACTTCCTAGTGGCCAGCACTGTGACCCTTTATGAATAACAAAAGAATTAGGGCATGAAGCCATGACCATTTCTTCATAGTTTATTGATTTTAAGCTATAGAGGTAATAGGTCTAAGTCATAATAATTGCTAGTACCATAACTTTGTGTTATATAAAATCAAGATGTAGATCAGAGTTTTGGCCATTTTCTAGAGCCACAACCTCAAGCTAAAGAAATTAAGACTAAAATCATGACTTTTTTTGAAAACCACAACTTTATACTTAGAGTAATACAAGGTCACCGGAGTATAAAAGTAAATGATAGAGAAATTTCAAGGATATCCCTCATTTTTTATTTTTTTATCCCTTAAGTAACAAGAAAAGTCATAGAAACTACCAAATCCTATATGAAATTCTGCACTCCCTAGGGGTTCCACAAGCAAAAAAAAAATATGCAAGATTAATGCTAATTCCTAGAGTTATGGAGCATGACTTTCAAAACCCTTTTCTATAGGGTGGTTTTGGGATTTTGTAAAATACTAGCATGGGTCTAGAGTTTATATTAATCGAGACGTGTGATATTAATTGATTTTTAATTAATGATGAAAATGTTTGATTTATTCTGTATTATAGATATTGATAGTTGGTAGTTAAATAGAATTTGAACTAGTGTTTTGATTATTGATATGTTTGTGCGAGATTTTCATGGCGGAAAATAACAAATAAATAAACCATAGACCTAAGATTGTCTAATAATCCAAAAATCTAGGTTACTAAAAATGGAGTCTCATTATCGAATAACTTAACTACTGACATAGTAACTATATATGGAATCAATATTTGGCTGAAAGTCTATTTTACTAGTACTATCCACTTGTGGATCTTAGTTGAATAGACACTTACATTAATGAACTTTTAGGATATTGACTAACTAATTAAATTAGATAGCCTAACAAAGTCACAATATATAAAAGATGAAAAGGAAAATAGACATCATAATGAGACATTGTAATTAATGATGCAATGTGTATGATGGTATCCCTTTGACATTATTAGGTTTATAAAAAGAAACATGAGATACAAAAGAGAAGAAGCTAATGCTTGAAGGGAAATAACCAACAAAATTTTGAAAAGAAAGCCAATTCTTCAACGTAGCTGATATATGAAAGATGCAAATAATGAGAAGAATGCAAGAAGATGAGCTTGCCCACATTGAGCATTCATTAGCTACACATAAAGGTATGTCTGTGGATATTTTGTAATTTTTGGAAACTGTGTAGTGGAATTCCAAAAGAAATAATGAAAAACTAAGATTAATTCCTTATGCACAATAGTTTCGAAAAAAATTACAAAAATTGATGCAATATGCAATATTAGAAAAGCATATCCATCAAAAAGAGATCTTTTATCGCAATAAAATAAAAGTTTGAAGAGAGTATCTATAAAACTCTTATTGAAAGGAATGAGATGCATGAATATTAGACTAATGAGGAGTGTCAAATCTTTTGGAATGCCATATGAGATCATTGTAACATATTAGAAAAGAGTAATGGAAAAATGAGACAATAAAAATAAAAAAGAAACAAAGTATTAGGAGCACTAATGGATAAAAGAAATAAACAAATATAGCACAACTCAAAAAGAATTATATTTTGTGATGGGATTCATTTAAAATGTAATAAATTTGAGTGGGTGAAGAGCTGAAGACAAAAGGTACTTTTTGACATTCTAGTAAAAACATTAGGTTTGTTAGTTATATGTAAGGAAGATTTATAATTCTTATGTATTTTGATGAATTTTGATGATGTATAGGCATATAAATGAAATAATTATAAATCAATTTCATGAATTTGAAGTTCTGATAGATTTTGATGAATATAGTAAAATTAATAAGTTTTTGAGATATTTGGTTGATAGGTAGATATAGAATCTCTCATAGTTTTGGTATCAATTATTGGCTAAAACTCTACCTAATTGGTCGTAGTAATCTTTGTATAAAATGACCTTGCCATCTTGTTAGTATAATCCTTTCACTATGTGACACATTCTTTGTGGCTGCAATATTATCATGAAGTATAATCCATGCTTATCTCAATAAATTTAAATAACTACGAAATAAATTTTACAATGCATCAACCAAGTATTACACTAGTGCTAAAGGTTATAGTCATATCCTAGTATTATGATTTTATCTTTAATGTGGTTTGGTAGGCTCAAGTTAGAGATGCAACCTTTTTATAAATATGTGAATTTTGAGCTATATAAAATTATAGAGAAAAAACTACTTGGGCCAAAGCTATTGCAATTCTTCAATGTAATGACTTTTGTGACATAAAAAATAATAGAGGGCATGATGCAAGTATGACTATTTTCCAAAACTATGACTCTTGTCCTCAAAGGAAAGTAAAGGCATACCTTTTATATTCGAGTTAATTGTTAGTGCCACAATATCTTTGCAATGTTGTATTAATATGATATATGAGAAAAGTGAAGGCCAGTGTCATGACAACTTATAGCATCATATACACATGAGACACATGGAGGGCTAATTTTTGTGTCGTGGTAATTTTCTAGTACCATGGCAAAATAATGAACAAAAGAGACCAATGCTAACACTACAATAATTACTCAGTACCACAGCTATATTATGATATGAGAGACCATTCACAATGTCATGGTATTTCATAACACTATAACATTTCATGAAGAACAAGAAAGATAAACACATGAAGTTATTACCACTTCATAGTACCATGACTTTGTAGTATAGAGATATTAGGCTCAAGTCATGGTCATTGCCTAATTTCATGAGTTTGTGTTATAGAAAGATTTGAATACATTCTATAGTTGAAACCTCAAGCTTAAGAGTTATGGATTTCTTCTAAAAACTATGACTTTCTACTTAAATTAATGCAAAATCGCCTATGTATAATATAAGAAGATAGAAAAATTCTAGGGAGCTCTCCATTCCTTTTTTTTTCTTTCATACAATAAGCAAAGCTATGATATAGCTAGAAAACCATAAGAGTGAATTTCACACTCACTAGGGGCTCTACAAGCAAGCAATGGATTCAAGACTTAATACTCATCCTTAGAGTTGGGAGAATAGCTTTCAACCCTCATTTTCTAGGCTAGATTCAAAAATTTCTATCAAAATAGCATGTGGTCTAGTATTTGTACAACTTAGTTTATGTGATGTAATAATATTTTTATATTAATAAAAATATTTTGATTTATGTTATGTTTTTGATATTAATAAATGAGTGATTAAATAGAACTTGAACTAGGATTTCAACTATTGGTAAGTTCGTGTGAGATTGCCATGGTTAATGGTGATTGGTAAATCATAAGGCTCACTCATGCATATGATATGAAGTGATAACTATTTGAAAATGATGCATCATATAAACTCATATTTTACAACCTAAAATTTTGGATATGTTAATCATTATAAATATGATACTTATGAAGCTAAAAGTGACAATACTTATACAAGCTAATCTATTATACATATCTTAGAAAAACTAGTTCTAAATCAAAATGGACATTATAAATAATGTTCTCCTTTAGATCTTACCTTTAGTATGAAGTTTCATCATCACTAGAGGATGGTGAAAGGCTATCCTTGGGACATGCACAAGTATATTATAACTCATAAGGTTGTGATAGCTCCTGTTAGTTACTTTCTCTGGTATAGTTCATATCGATAAAACTTTAGGAAACCATATGTTAATTATATGAGTATTATAGTTACAAATCCAAAAATACAAATACTTATAAATCATATTAATTCTTGGTCTTTATGATACCTAAGGAAAGAAAATAAGATTATGCATACAAAACATAAACAACCAATAAGGACAGTTGATAAGTTTCTTATAAGTTATAAGATTGTGATTGACTCTTGAGTAGAGATGATTTATTGTCTTAGTGGTGACTACCAGTGGGATGAGTTCAATGATGACAATTACCTTGTATTCTATTAGGGCAATGAGTAATTGCACAAAACTAAAACCTTTAATATATGTCAAAATATAATATAACTCGAGCTAATTTGAACATACTTCATATAAATTAAATGAATAAATCTTATGGATCTAAGATTAATCTCATAATCAAAATATCAATTTTACTAGAATTGAGTTGTCTCACTATTGATTAACTAAACTATCAATATAATCACTATATGATAGATATCTTGATAAAGTTCTCTTTACCACTTCTTGCTACACATAATTTCATACCATACATATTTCCATGCCACAAATATGTGATGACTAAGCATCACGCATATCTAAATGTCAAGCACCCTAGCTATGTTTGTTAAAGGGTACCTCACTTCTAGGAAGTGCCTTATTTGATGAAATTTACTAGGTTTACTACAAATGGATTGGGTTGTATCCAAGGTAACAAAAAAAAAAGAAATATACCCCAATTTTTCTACAAATGTTTGGAATTCTAGAAGTGTACTTTGTTGATATTGGTGTCTACCACAATGAGTTCTAACATCACTAGTTTCTACCACCATGAGATCCATCATATACATTACTACTAGCTGCAACCACCACAAATTCTTCTACCATCAACCTTGTCAACCACATCAACTTCCAACATCATGGTTGGCAATGACAACCTCTAAAGTGATTGTCATTGGCAACTTATATCATCACTGGCATCACTATTGGTTGTGACTATTTCTAAACTCACCATTGCTAACAATAGAAACTATAATTGGCACTACCATTGATTGTAACAACTTCCATAGTCATCATTGCCAAAAACTAAAACTACCATGGGAACTACTACTAGCCGTGATTGCTTCAATAGTCACCATCACTAAACACAAAAACCTTCACTAGTGTGACCAATGGTCATGATAGCTTCCACAATCACCATTGTTAGTAAATAAAATTACCACTAGCACTATTTTTGGCCACAACAACTCCCATCATCACCATCAACTAAAATACCACTAGCATTGCTACTGGCCATGACTGTTACCATGAGTACCATCATCAGCTGCTTCAACCAGCTTCGTCAGCTGTCTTAACCACCATCTCAGCTACCATCATTAAGGAATAATAATCATATAAAATTTACAACTCCATGTGTAAGAAACACACAAAAATCAATTGTAAAATACATCTCATAAGCAAAAAATCAACACCACAATCTATTAACATAGCCAAGTTGTTTAACTTAGCCAATAGAGGCTTGATTGCTTCTAAGTAGGTTGGTCATTCATGTATTCACAAAAAATCTTTAAGGGCCAAACATCCATGAAAACATATCACAATAACCTTTCTTTGATACCATAGTTAGGGACTCGGGAACTCAAGAAAAATTGAGTGGATAATGCTTATGGGTTAGGGTTTTTTTGTTACAATCATATTTTTATGAATACTACAAAAAAAAAAGATACCTCAAGCTTAGCTCCACCAGTGATCTTTTCTCACACATCCCACTATTCAAGATGGGTGCGAGGAAGACGATGACACTAAAGTGGATTAGCATTGTCAAATAGAAGTCTCGCTCATTTTATTAAAAACTAGAAACAAAACATTAATTATTTTCATTAAAATCAATCCATTTGACTTCTTATATTTTTAAGATTAAATTTATTACACACACACACACACACACATAATCATAATCAATTTAATGCAAATCAATTAATTTATTTTAAAAGAAAAATCAAATTATCTGATTACAATTAAATTAATTGTTCTGATCACACATATATACATATTCTAAATAAACAAAACTCCTAAGACTTATTTTATCATATCTAGATAAAGCTCCCAAAGGGATCATAGCTTAAATAAGATCTCGAGTTTCCAATATAAATTATTTTACATAATAATTTATAATAATTATAATTAATATCACTATAGAATTATAATTGTACTCTCTCATTTATTTAAAATACTTTATGCCTTTTATTACTTAATATTATTTAAACTTCTCATATTAAGATTACAAATATCTATTAATTCAATTAATACACAAACAATCCAATTTAATCAACCTCTAATTATTATCTTTATAGTTTCCACTTAATTTATTTGAATTGCCCGATTAAAATCTATCTAGATGGTTTGACAATATCAATATTTATAAGCTTCCTTATAAGGGTATGATCAATCCTTTAGAAGGGACAATGATTTCATCAGCAATCAATATTCACAATTTACTTGATAAAGTTATTCAAATCATAGAGTTCTCAAATTTATTTCTAAACATCACCTTTTATAAATCAAACCAACAATTAATAAGCATATTTTTTTAAACACACAATTTTATTATCATAAGCACACACAGATTTAGGCCAACCCACCAAATCCTATGCACTCTTTGGTTCTATGCTATGAATACACATAAAACCATAAAAAAGAAATTTTCCACCAAAAGGGTACGACTATTATAAGAAATCAAAGCATAAAAAATCTAAAATTTGAAGAACTACTTTCCCAAATACTCTTCTCTTGCATCGCTCATCTACCAACGCTATACTAGCCCTAGTTCTCCTCTTATTTAGCATTGCAAAGCAAGAGATACACAAAAAACCAATAAGCAATATATCATAAAATACCTAGGTTCTTGATGCAACAACACTAATCTCATGCCATAAAAGTAATCCGATTGACCTACAAAATGGAGCTCAAGGGGACCATTAGATCAGTAAAACTAGAACACCTATGTCATGAAGCTGTCTACCTCATCATCTAACTCTCTGTCTATGCTAGTAGTATATTCTCGACTAATATTTCAACCTGAAAATAATTTTGTTGGCTATAAATTATTTTTCCCTAAATCTGACATTATTGCATTATTTCCATATCTTCCACATTATCAGTAGGGAGACGTATCTTATAATCCATGGTAAATTAGATGAGATTTTTATGTTCTGTAGCTTATCCAGCTTGAATGCTTGTTTAATCATAATATTTAGGGTATTTAGGGTCTAGAAGTATTCATATCAAACGTGTTGTGAATCATCATAGTAAAGTATATAGTGTATACATGTCTCTTTATTAGAGTAGTTACTACACTTGGATGTCATGTAGAAACTCTTCCTTTTTAATATGTCATCAATAGGGATAAAATCATTTGCCAAGTACCAACCAAAGAAAAATTTTTACCTAGAATATGCTTATGACATATGCTTATAGGATCTGACGTCGGGTCGCCCCTTGTGCGAAACATATCACAAGCTAACTTGAAAGTGAAATCACCTTTATTTGGAAGCCAAACTAGTTTGTCTATCAGTTCCCTCATGATTTTTTTATTCTTTCCATAATGCCAGGAGGGACAACTGTAGTAAGCTTATTGATGTCTCATTCACCTCCTTTGAAATGATTCTTTGACTAGTGTTTCTATGGGATCAATCAATCCAAATGAGCTTAGTTTTTTTGACTCTATCCACTTATCATACCAAAATGATATATCACCAGAACCCAGCTTCTAGGCAATGTACTACTCCATTGTCACACTTTCTTAATTCTCCTCCACATCAGCGTGTTGATATATCTTTTCCTCATGCCGGGGAATCTCATTCCTCAATACCTATCTCTTAGGAATCTATTGAGGAGGGTCTGTTTGGTGCTGAACTCTCACCATAGCTTTACTTCCATCACACTCGAGATATCACAAATATTTCTGAACCCCATGCCCCTTTCTTCTCTTGGCTTGCAGAGGTTTATCCATCTCGTCCATCTCAATTATTTCAAACCTTTCCATGTTTCCATAGGAACTTCGACATGTATCTCTCTATCATCTTGATCAACGTGAGTGTGGATTTCATCGCATGGATTAGTTATGTAGGGAGTGAGGCAAGCACATGTTTTATCAATACGATCTTTCCTCTCTTAGACAAGAGCTTATTGGACCATCCTTCTATATGAGATTGGAACTTAAGTGATAGGTAGATCATGTTTATCCATCCCAATATGTATCTTGAGCTCTACCACCATGCTAGGTTTATTCTTTGCTTGATAGTAAAAACCACTCTTTTGGAAATTAATAACCTGGTTAGAGACCCACTCATACCTCTAGAGCACCTCCTTTACCTTTTTAATGGAGTTGCTCAGTCCATTTGTGAAGATGATTGCATCATCTACATATGTCAGGTGGATGACTGATACTTGACTACCCGAGAGGAAGCTAACTCCTAGGTGCTTCTCATAGAGGCCGTTGATGCTTCTGGAGAATTACTTAGCAGCTAGCACGAATAAGACCGGTGAAACCAAGTTACCTTATCGAATACCATGAGATGATTGGAAGAACCCAAATGTTTCTTCGTTAATCATAACTAATAACTAGTTATCTGCTACCCATCAGCCGATCATGCCATCACACTCATCGGGGAATTTCAAACATAGCTAGTATCTTACTCAGATATGACCAATCCATCCTATCATAAGCCTTTTCCATTTCTAGTTTGATAATCATGTTTATGCCTTTATTCTCTTTCATGATGAGGAGGGTCATCTCTCATGCTAGAAGAATATTATTCAAGATATTCTTCCCTGGCATGAAGCTCGACTAGTTCTTCAATATGCATTTTTAGAGCACCATCTCGACTTTAAGAGCTAGTATATTTGAAATTACCTTATATGACACATTACAAAGGCTGAGAGGTCTATAAGTCTTTCCAGCTCGAGGGGTTTTCCTTTTTGGGGTATAGTGAAATCATGGTACGTAGAATGATTTTAGAAATTTCTCTCCATTGAAAAAACTCACCCAACCCTACCACACGTATCTCTTCACTATATCCCAACAAGACTTAAAGAAGAAAGAAAAGAAGACATTTGTACCTGGCATGCTATCTAATTTTATGATGTACAGTACTTTCTTAACTTCTTCTAATGTAGCACCTCAAATTGCTCCTGACCTTCTTCTGCCAAAATTACATGGGAGATGCAGTCCAAGCTGTCTACTTCTACCTCCATCTTGGTCAGGAGTTTAATGTAGAAGTCTACTCCTAACTATTTAATCTCTTCATCATTAGTTGATAGATGATCCTTTTCAGTCCATATCTAGTGGATATGTGACTTGATGAATCTATTCTTGACCAAAAAGTAGAAGAACTTCATATTTTTGTCACACTCTCTAAGCCATTTTACTGATGACTTATGTTTCTAATAGATCTCCTCCTTCATAAGTAGGTTATCTAGTTCTCTTTTGGCCTCATTTAGTTTTTCTTTAGTCTCCTCTGTCTTGTTGGCATCCCATTTGCTCTTCGATTTCATGACATGGTCCTCTGCCTTATTAATATTTTTGGAGATATCTCCAAAAATATTCTTGTTTTAGGATCCGAGGCTCTACTTAAGTCGAAATAGCTTATGCACCCATTTCTTCAATCCTACCTCATTGGCGGGGTAATTCCATTTTGTTTTTACAACCTCATGAAAATATTTATGTTTCAATCATATGTGTTGAAATCTAAACATCATCTTCCTCTGGATGAAAGCATACTTAAATAATAACTATTTTAAGAATAAGAATAATAGTATTTATAATAACTATATGATGTATTTTATTCTATAACTTAGTACAAAATAATAATATCATGTTGGTTTAATTCAATACACTCAAATGCACTAATACTAGAAGTTAAAACTTTACCATTCACTATAGTGAAAATATACCTACTCAAATATAGTGCTACAATCTTATCGATAGGATATCCATTTCTATCTAGATTATAAATAACAAACTTATATTTTAGATTATAAATTATGAAAATATACCTATCTATTTATAATTCAAGGTATTATTACATGTTTAAAATATGTTCAAAATAATAAAATAACTCATCCCATGAGTTTTATTGCCATGTTAAATTTTTGGTTTATGATTTTCCAACATATTTTGCCTATTGCATGTTCGGGTCTCTATTATCGCCCATAGTAAGTAGAGGATCGATAGCTAGGATAATAACTATGACCTTTTCCCAAAAGTTAATAACCAAAGGGTGTAATTGGACTAAGCTGTAGAATCATATATATAATATCACAAGTTTCAAAAGTTCAAGGTGTGCAGGAAAGACTTTATTAGGAAAATATTTTAGGCTCGACATAGAGAAGAGATTTAATTGGATTATCTATGATGATACATTTTTCACTCAACCTCATCTTGTCTTGTAGAGGTATCAAGTTGGCAAGGAATCTCGAACATGACAAGAAGCACAACCCATATTAGTTGTGTCAGGCTCAACATGACACGATCCTGAATCATGCATTGATCGAGGTCATACCGATATGAGGACAACTCATGCCATTTTGGGCTTTGCCAAACATATCTCATGTTGGACCAGGCATGACCCACGTGCCTCACCCATAGGTCACAGGCCACAAACTCATGCGGCATAGTACCATCTTAAAAAAACATTAGGCCTCAGCCGACTTCCAATTCTGTTTTCACATAATGAGCACAAACATGAAAAAAGATAGGCATGACCTATAGCTTTCCATGTCATCTAAAATAAAAAAAAGTATTACTTACAAAATTCTTTAATATAACAAAATAATAAAAAAATAATATTACTTTAATATAAAAATTTATATAAATAGAGAATGAACATTTCTTGAATTTAATTATCTTATCTCATAATCTCTTTCTCTCATGTCCTCTCTTTCATCTCCTCATTTGAGTTTAATGCCTATTTATAATTTTTATTTTTCATTGTTAATTATTTGTTTTGGTGGCTGACCTAGCCTAACAAGTTTAGAAAAATGGAACAAGTGGTAAAAAGTGGACTATAACTACAAGTTCCTACTCAAATAAATTTATATAGTTGTAATTATGATACATGATTTTTTTAGTTGTTTGTTATATTTTGTTATTAAATATTTTAAAATTCAAATATAAATAAAAAAATTACAAATAGTAAGTTTAATGATAATGAATTTGATGTGAATATTGATAATAATGAAAAATTGATTGAAAGGTCCTAGGCTAAAAATAGGTTCTCTCCAATAGTCTCGAGCCAAATTTATTTTCCTAAAAAATATAAAACTAGGAAAACTTTAGTTGTATAGACTCATTTTAAGATAATAAAAAATAAAAATTCCATCGTTGTTGAAAAATAATCGGCATAAATAATTATATTTAAAAAAATATATATGTAGAAGTACATGTAGCACTGGCTACATGAAGGGGCATGCCAATTAATGTACTAAAAAGTATGATACATTATATCCACAAAGGCAATCCACATTTTCTAGTTCTATACCTACCAGACAAATCTAACTAAGCCATAGAGTGTTTGACCCCCCACCCCCATCTCATAATACTATAATGACGTTGGGAGGGAAAACATAATAAAACTAATTATGATCATTAATCTTCTGATTATATTTTCATAGGATCCTAGGGTAGCCAATATTATATATACCTACTTCCATCATACTTATTATATGATTCCTATGTCCATAAATTGGAATATTATAAAAAATTATAAGTTACAAAAATAATTAATAATTAATAAATTTAGAAAATATAGTAGGGTGATGTCCATGATATTTGATATCTAGACTAGTTATGATGATGTATCATTCGCATGCATCACCACCCACTATATAGATTTAAAATGAAAACTTAAAAAATTTCAGAATTTCCTAAGATCTTTCATTATCATGACGACCGTGTTATTTATGAGTGTTTAAAATTTTTAGTATTATATTTAATAAAGCTTTTAATAATAGATTTAATATTAGTATGTTTCTTAGAACTATTATGGATAGGCTATTATTGGTTAAATTTTTTATGTTAGATATATGTACGATATAATTAACCTAATAGCATAGGTAGGATTGAAAGTTGTTTTCTCTATATTGAAAAAATAAGAACTTCAATAAAATTTCTTAGAATACCTTATAGATAACAAAAGTTTAGTTAGCAGTTTCTATTTGTCAAAGGGTTTGATAAAAAAAATTTTTAATGGATATGAGAAAGCATTGAAATTATACCTGTTTGATATTAAAGTTATATGTTGGTGACCAATACCTAATATTCAACTATATCAATACCATGAGTGATGAACTTTATATTTATGATTCGGACTGAAATACATGAATTTTTTTTATGAAATTTCAAAAAAAATTTTGACATTATGAACATGTGTTTATTTATGCACACTCCCACCACTAATATTTTACTTGGGTGTATATGCAATATTATTAGCATATTTAGTAAGTATAGAGGATACTCAATATTTAGTGTAATCGGTATTGAGTTGGAAACAAAGTATTTAAAATATTGGTCATATATTCAAACTCTTTATTATGTGGTTGCCTATATGGATCCTAGGGTTAAGTTGGAAGGGATAGAAAAAAATATTACGATACATATCCATTTGCATGAACCAAGTAAATAAACCTAAATATTTTATTCACATAAAATTAACTAATATGTTTACATATTATAATACTAGGTACAATAGTTGTAGTGAGACTCTAAGAATGGACATCAACACCAAATTCAGAGATGACTTTTTCATTTAGCTAGCCAGGGACAAACAATGAGGTGGTCCATTGAATAGGAATGAGTTATCTTAGTACTTAGATACTAATTACCACTCTATCCTATCACATGTTGATAATAAGTATTTTAATATTTTTAATTTGAGTTTGTGGTAATTATATGAATCCACTTATCTTGTGCTATCTAAGATGACATGTGATCTATTAACTCATGATACCTAGCATAGTATCAAAATCTACTTTTTATATGATAGCCAATATTATTTTAGATAGGAGATTAAAAATATGACCAAATATCATTAGAGGCCCTTGCATGTATGAAGGATTAAGAATATTTTAGGCTGATCATTTAGGATTTTGAGATCTAGGATTTTGAGATTTAGGCTAACCAAATATCTACTTATCTTGTGCTGGTGAATGATGACTCGTGGAACATTGAGATCTAGGATTTTGAGGTCATCATTAATGATACAATTAGATTCATACATGATGATGATGATCTATATTCGTATTACCATATTATAGACATGGATTGATGACTTGTGCTATTTTAGATTGATTTTTTTCATATGATATGATATTTTCTTTGTTTTTGGATTTCTATCGGTCATGTTTTATCTTAAGTTTTGTATTATATTGTACTTATTAATTATTTTTGAGTAGGTCCGAATGTCAAACACTTTTTTTAGTTATTCATTTAATTTTATAATGCAATATAAAATGTAATGTATATTACACATGCACATTTATTTTTTTAAATATATTATTTTGATATGAAAATGTAATATTTTGATTTTTGAATAAATATAAAATTAAAATATCAAAATATTTCAACTATGCACATTCAATCCACGCTGCCCACTACCATACCCATAACTGACATGATCCTGCATGATTGAGCACCACCCAAAGATTTGCATGACTATGGCCCAAACAAGCCATGTTGGGCCTAGTCATTTGCATGTCATTCCATGTCAGCATGACACAAATCCATCTTGTGTCAAGCTTGAGCCACAAAAGACATCATATTTGACACCTCGATTTCCAGGGCATGTAATTGGAGTATCTTCATAATATTATTTAGAAATATTATATATACATTCTTGTGTGTTAATTTTATTAATATTGTTATTAATATTATTTTTTAAATATATGATAAGTTCATAGTCCTATTTCTATGTGAGCTATGCTTACCTTGTTGGTCCCAAACCCAAATAAAAAAGGAGGGTAGCATCAAATAAATGACCACTCTTAATAAGCTTTTCACTAATTTACTATAGATCCTAAGTTATTGATACATGCCAATGTTAGAAAGTTGTCCACTATAAGAAATGTATCATATTATTTGAGTATAGTAATTTGGTAAGGATTGTTGTGATACTTTATAGTCACAATATTAAAAAAGTAAGAGTTCCCCCATTTTATTGGAAGATGGTGGATAAAAATGTTAATCTAAGTTATTATATTTAGGAAAGGTTATCAGAATATTGGATGGTAAGAGCATACTGTTTGTTGATGCTGTAAAGTATAGAAATGTTGATATATGACACTTAAAAGATATTAAGTGAGATGATGAGAAATCTATGTAGATAAATAATTATTAGCTTTGGTATTTGTCGAAAGAGATAAATAGGAAAGATGTTGAGATATTTATTGATGAAGACTTAAAAAATAAGGTTGTAGAGGTCATAAGAACTAGTAGTAAACTTATATCAATAAAACTAATTTTTGGTTAATACACTAAACATGATTAGTGCCCCTGGTCCACAAAAAGGATTTGGCAAAAAAATGAATAAAAATTATTGAGAAGATATAGATGGATTAGTGCGATATATACCAAGGAAAGAAATAATCATAATAAGTGCAAACTTAAATGAGAAAATAGGAATAAGTAATATGAGTTGTTAGAGACACTATGAATGATATTGGCTTGCAGAAATGAATGGAAAGTGAAAAAAAAAATGCTTTGATTTTATTTTAATTTATGAAATATCTAAAGTTAATACCTATTTTAAGAAGTGAAAATACTTTGTGATATTCAAAAGTTGTTCTAATAAGAACTAAGTAGACTTTTTCCATATCAGGATATAAAATAAAGCATCATGAAATGATCATAAAGTGATACTAAGTAAGAGTCTAGATGTGTCAAACGGGCTAGGCTAGCCCGGCCCGACACGAAGCACAACATGGTTCAGCCATGCTTGGCCTAACACTGCATGGGAATGACCCGTGCTCGTGCCCATGCCAGGCCTACCCTCGGCACTGGTCATGCCGTACTAGGTTGAGTAATTTCGGCCCACATGTTGTGCCAGGTACGACACGAATGCTGTTAGGGATAGTGCCCTATAAAACATGAATTTGTATTTATGTTTTATGAAATTAATAAAAGTATCGTATTTATTACATTTAGCTATTTTGTGCATAATGTACGAGTGAAACATCAGAAAATCCTAGATTTATTATTGTAATCATAACGTCAGTGTATAATAGTTATACACGAGAGGATTGAGGTTATGAATTATAAATCAAATTGTCTGTAATAAATTAATTGAAGTTCGGGGATTTTCAAATTAAATATTACTGGGGCGGTTTGCTATCATTGAGAATGAAGTGACCTTAATCCGGGTCACTAATGTGAAGACATTAAAGTGGAGGCTCCATATATAATAAGATTATATAGGCAGGACCAATGCATAGTTTTTGAATTCTTTTAAAACCATTTATCT
Source organism: Sapria himalayana (assembly GCA_029783825.1). Lineage (NCBI taxonomy): Eukaryota > Viridiplantae > Streptophyta > Magnoliopsida > Malpighiales > Rafflesiaceae > Sapria > Sapria himalayana. The sequence continues at coordinate 3,750,462 of JAREIK010005719.1, read as the reverse complement.
CAAGAATTAAAACAGCACCGATAGATGAATATATCCAAATCAGTCTCAATCCTGAGTAATCATAGACTCCTGTTTATCTCAACTAGGCCTTTTAAGTTATGGATTAAAACTTATTATGAAATGGGCATAATACTTGTGTCTTGGAGGCCTATTAATGTATGCAGCTGAGAATATAAACTATGGATATGGAATCCAACACTTCATATGGAAGCTGGACAGTTGGTTCCCTTAAGTATTGGTTCTGGAACTGAACAGTTTGAGTGCTCTAATTTTATAACAAGTTTATCAATTAACTGTTCACTAGTTGATTAATGGAACTTAATGATCAAGATATAATTAGAGGGGCAAATGATAATTTCACCCGACTCTAGTTATGAACTACTTCTTGAAGGATAGAACTGCATATAATGATTAAATCAATGGACAATCTAAATTTCTGAGAAATCTATACTGTATGGACAAGAGTTCAATTTCAAGTTTTTAGTGGAATAACTCTGAAATTAATAAATTAAAATAATTGATTAAAGAGTTTAATTAATTATTAAATTTATTGGAGCTTGAAATTACAGGTCCATGGGTCCCAATTCCACCTCCTTTATTACTATAATGAATAATTCATGATTTAGAATAAATTATACTCTCTTTAACAATATAAAATGATGAGAATAACAATTAGTTGTTATTTTAATTCGAATTATGTTAGTTTGCTCATTGAATAAGGAAATAATCTGTAAAGGGTAATAATATTAAATATCATTAATTCATTTCGTTATTTGATAAGGATTTGAATTTAAATATTATTAATTCATTCTTATTTGATAAGGATTTGAATTAATGAATATTAAATGTATATAATTCATTTTCTTATTTGATAATAATTTGAATTTAAGAATAATTAATATTATTAATTCATTTTCTTATTTGATAAGTATTTGAATTAAAGAATATTAAATATAAATAATTCATTTTCTTATTTGATAAGAATTTGAATTTAAGAATATTTAATATTACTAATTCATTTCCTTATTTAATAATGATTTGAATTAAAGAATAATAAATGTATATAATTTATTTTCTTATTTGATAAGAAAGTAAATTTAAGAATATTAAATATAATTAATTCGTTTCCTTAATTGATAATGATCTGAAACGTCTATAAAAACCAAAGAAGATTTGTTTCCTTATTAAAAACCCTAGCCTTCTAGAGAGTTTATTCTCCTAAGATACCCCTTGTATCAAGTGTTGAGTATGCAAGGCAAATCTAGAGTATATTGTTCAAGATCTGAATAATTGGTGTCCACACACCTCAAGGAAGGAGGGCAAAATTGAAGACTAGTACATGGAGTTCTTTCAATCTGACAAAGTCAACAAATCTTTTATAACAATAAAAGGTATAGATCTGATCTTCATCTTTTGATTTTAATATGTGTTTGCATGGATTCCTGCTAAAATAAGAATTCATGAAAAATATTTTAAAAACTAATTCCGCCGTTTTTTCTTATTTCATTCCCTACAAATGGCTGACATGTTGGTACGATATGCGGGACCATGCACTGAGTGTGGTCACGATGAGTCGATGCTGACACGTCGTCGAGCCCCAAAAGGGTGACAGTGGCATGGCGGCGTGCCGCCAAAACCCTATTTTTTTAAAAAAATTAGGCTTACAACCCGACTCAAACCGGGTCGAACCCAGTGAATTTTGGGCCGCAAGCTCGTACCAGGGCCTAACCTCCACTGAACCATGTTGGGCCAAGCACGGCATGGCTACTGTATCGTGCCAGGCCAGGCACGGCACGGTAGCTCGGTTGGGCGACCTAAAACTAGGATGGGCTAGCCCGGCCTGGCCCGTTTAACACCTTTATAAGAGTTTAACCATTCAACATAGACTCGTGGTAATTAATATATGATGGTGGTGTATAGAGAAATAAAGTGATCATTGAATAAAGTTATGGGCTTGTAGTCATTATAATATTAGAATGTACAATCATATAAAATCGTCAAAAAAGTATCTAAAAACTAAATGATGAAACTTAAATGGATAAAAGTTAAGTGGCTTTAGGAAAATACTAGATTATAAATTTAATTGATCATTGAATAGTGATATGAATATTATCTAGAATAAAGTGACTAGTTATATAAAAATATATCTAAAGAAAGTTTAAGTGTGTCAAGAAAAAAAATTTAATGACATAGGAAAACATGGTGATAGAATTATGAGTTTCAAAAGATGATAAGGAGAAAGCTTGTTGTAAAGGAATGCAAAAAAGTAAGAATGAATACACTATGAAGTATAAGGAGGCAAAAAATAATGATAAATATTTGGTGAGTGACCCTAAGTTTAAGATATGTGATGAGTTGTATGATAAACTACTAAGTAAAAAAGAGGAAAATGATATTTATATGCTTCATAGGATGAAGGAAAAGAATTAGTGACATTAATCATGTAAGGCGCATTAAAAATGAAAATAATTAGATCCCATTAAAAGTTGAATAAGTCTAAAAGTTATAGAAAACATATTTTAATGATTTTTTAAATAAGTTGACTAATAATGAGAGTGGTAGCGAGATAAACAACCTTAGATATGTAAAAAAAATAAAGCTCATGAAAGCTAGAGAAACCACCATGGTGATGAAGGTAAGAAAGGGGTCATAGGGCTGATGGTATCTCTATTTAAATTTGAAGGTTCGTGTGTGAGAAAGGAGTCATGTGGTTGGCTAGGTTCTATAATAAGTTTATTAGGACTAAAAAATGTCAAATGAAATGATATTAAATATTATAATTCTCATTTATAAGAATAATTATGATGTTCAAGATTGTAATTATGATCAAAATATTAAAATCATGAGTCACACTAATTTGGTAAATAGCAAGTGAACATTGAATAAGAAAAGAAATTAGAATTTCAAAAAATCAATTTAGATTTCTGCTAGAAGTCTGCTATGGAAGTTATTTACTTAAAAAAAATAATTGAGAAATAAATGGAGAATATCAAGACATGTGCATGATCTTTATCGATTTATAGAAAACTTATGTTATAGTTATGCAATAAAAGAGCATCAAATATGCATATCGGAGAAATAAACGATATATATGAGGGAGTGATGTCTAGACTTATATTGATTTAAGACTTCAAGTGAGTTTTGAATAGTTGTGGAATTTTCCCAAGGATCATCATTCAGTCCATATATATTGTTTGCTAATTATAAATGAATTGACATGAAATCTTCAGGAAGACATCCCTTGGTGTATATTCTTATATATGACATAGTGTTCGTTGATAAGATTGAAAAATAAAAAGATAAGAAATTAAAAATTTAAAAGATAATACTTGAGTCTAAATGATTTATGATTAGTCATAACAATACATAGTGCTTGGAATATGATTTTATTTATGTTAATAGTGGTAATGATTTGATAATAAAAAATAGAGAAGCAAGAAGTATCAAATATTAGTCATTTCAAATTCTTAGTTTCTATATTTAGACTAAGATGAGGATATTGATGATGTATCTTGTAAGATTAATAATGGATGGACGAAATAGATAGATACTACAGAGGTTCATTGTAATAGATGAATACCAAATAGATTAAAAAAAATAAGATTAATGATAAAAGCAACCATATTTTATGGAAGTGAATAATGGGGGACCAAGAAGTGATTGTTGGGGTAAGATATTCAGAAAGTAGTTCATTTGAAACTATACAAAATCAGGAATGAAGCCTGGTTCTTAAGCAACGGAAGAAATAAAGTAAATAACCTAAAAATGAAGAAAACCTTAGTATATAAATTCTAAAAATCTAGTATAGTGTAAACAAAGTCCAAATACAATACAAACAAATCAAATAATATATGCTAAAGACTTCTTCACATATACATTAAGTACATAAAGCACATATCAGCTAAAATTATATTTTAGGCTAAGATATATTTTCTAGGATATAAAATTCTAGAAATCTTTAATCTAGTACAAATTTGTAAAGCTAGGATTTTTTGATGAATATTTCAGATCTATTTCCATGTTATTCTTTTATTGATGGTATCGATTCATTAGATTCTTGGCACATAATAGACAACGTGGTTGCATATTGATTGCTAAATCAAAGAATAGATTTTTTGGCATCTTTTTAAATCTCTAAACATTATCCAAGCTCCAATTCCTCGTGACATACAAACTAAACAAACAAAAATAAATAACATCACTCATGCTAAAAAAACATATCACATACACTGCATAATCAAAGCATTAATTTTATAAATCACACATGCAAAATAAATAAATTATAAACCAATAAAAATACACATTGCACAATATATATAAATACACTATAATTGTACAATATGTATATCAATAAGTTAACAATTATATAGCATGCTCCAAAAATAAAAAACACTTCCAAACCAACTCACAGCAAAGAGAGTATGGAATGAGAAAGTCACACAGGGCAAACCAAAATATCTAAACAAAAATGCTCGTGCATGAAGGAGAGAAGAACACAGACTTTTCCAAATTAAAACTCACCTAAGAGCAACTCCAACGGGAGTTGCCAAAAAGGGAGTTATAAATATCATTTTGCAAATTAAATAGTATTTTAGCCCCCCTAAAACAATAATTTTGCTCCAACGGTAGGTGCTAAAATGGGGTGCTATTTTAATAATTAAATATTTTTTTATTCAAAAGTTATTTTTTCAACCCCTTGAGAGAGTTATAGGAGATGCACAGTAGCCATAACTGCTATTTTGCATCCTCTATTTTCTCTCTCCAAAGTTGGCAAATATGGCACCTCTATACCATGGATGGCATTTTGCAACCCCATATGCCACCCACGTTGGAGCTACAAAAATTATGATTTGGGTGCCATTTTGGCAGTTACGGGGATGGCACCCTTGATGGCAACTCCCATTGGAGTTGCTCTAAGAAGAAAAGAAGAAAAGAAGCGACCACATAGAAACCTTTTGGACAATATGCTCTCCCTTGAAACTTTTGTAACGTCCAACAAAAAAAGATGTCAATGTAATCTTTTTTCTGTCACTTGTTTTTTCTACAAAACGTGATGGGGGCACTCCCCCCATCTAGAGGGCACAATGCATGCCATCTTGTGAAAATAGGAACTTTTCCATTTTTGCCACTTTTGATTTTTTTTATTTTTATTTTTTTGAAAAAAATTAGAACAATTGATTTTATCTCACATTCTCATTTTATCACACTTCACATTTTCAAAATAATAAAACAAAAAAACCAAAATGATCTATCCAATTCAAAGAGATGCTCTCAATTTTAAGTGGAGAGATTCACAATAATATACGACTTAAAAGAAAACTTTATCGATGATAATAATTTGTGATTATATCAATAATTTTTTTTTTCATGTATATTTTTTCAAGTACAACTAACTTTTCATCTAATATATCCCATATTAAATTATATCATATATCAATGTGTTTCGACATATTGTGAAATATCAAAATTTTAGAAAGAAGTATAACACTCTAACTATCCCACTATACAATATATATACTGATGCACATCAAAGTCTATAAAAAACTTTTTGATCCATAGTCTTTTTATAAGATTTAGTAGTTGTATCGATCTTAGCCTTAATGTTGGGATAATATTATGCACTTATATAGCTTGGATTATAGAATACAACCCCCTTCAAAGGTTATTAGATAACCTAAGATGAATCTATTTTAATCCAAATCACTAGCCATATTAGAATTATTGTATTTGAGAATGTGAGTTTTAATCCATCTAAGCACATAGAAATCTAAATAATTTTATTCATTGATGATATGGTGATCATTATTCATGATCATTATTTATTATTATTATTATTATTATTATTCTTCTTCTGATTCTCCTCCTCCTCATTATTATTATTATTCTTCTTCTATTCTTCTTCACCATTATTTTCTTATTCTTCTACTACTACTACTACTACTAATACTACTATTACTACTACTTCATCAACATCATCATCATTTCTTCTTCTTCTTTACTTTTCTCCTCTTAATTTTTCATTTTCTTATTCTTCTACTACTACTACTACTACTACTACTACTACTAATACTACTATTACTACTACTTCATCAACATCATCATCATTTCTTCTTCTTCTTTACTTTTCTCCTCTTAATTTTTCTTCTTCTTTATGCTTCTCATTCTTCTCATTCTTCTCATTCTTCTTCTCCTTCTTCTCTTCATTTTCTTTTGTTTCTTCCTCCTCCTCCTCCTCTTCTTCTTCTTCTTCTTCTAACTCTTGTTATTGTTCTCTTCTTCTTCTAATTCTTGTTGTTGTTGTTCTTCTTCTTCTTCTTCTCCTTCTCCTTCTTCTTCTCCTTCTCCTTCTTCTTCTTCTTCTTCTTCTTCTTCTCCTTCTCCTCCTCCTCATCCTCCTCCTACTTCTTCTTCTTTTTCTTCTTTCCTCCTCCTCCTCCTCCTCCTCCTCCTTCTTATTCTCCTCCTCATCCTCCTACTTGTTCTTCTTCTTTATGAATAACAAAGAAATATTGATCACAAGATCACGAGATCACAAGATGTGTGCTAAAAGTTATGAGACTCTATGAATGAAAAAATTTATTATATCACTACTTAATATAACCTCTTGTTTAGTTTTGAAATAAAATCTTTATTCTATTCTATAATGAATCTCTCAATATGATCCATTAGATAGTCTTGTGAAAGTCACCATGAAAAAATGAAGTTTTCACATAAAGTAGAATAATTTACAAGTTTAAGCTAGCATCCAATCTTAGAACCACTTGAATAGAAGACTTCTTTACTATGAGAAAAAAATATCTCAACAAAATTGATTTCTTTCTTTTGATTAAACCCTTTGACCACTAACTGAGCCTTATATCTTGGTTGAGAATCATCATCATCAGATTTAGTCTAAAGAGTCATTTGTTCTTCAAAGCATGCTTTCCTTTCAATAAGGGTACTAGATCATAGTTTTGATTGACATGAAGAGACTTCATCTCTTCCTACATAGTCTGAACCCATTCCTTTTTATTCTCAAAAGAAAAGAGCTCCTGAGTAATATGTAATCATAGAATCTAGAGAATATTTGGTAAGACCTAGATGATATTCCTAGTTAAGACTGAGATGCATCATCATGAACAACTAGGTCATGCTCAATTCTAGTTGGAATATGGCCCCTTACCTCCTCAATAGGCATATCTTGGGGCTCAAAAGTATCATGTGTATCCTATGGCCTGGAATCATTAAAAACTACTCAATTCTTTCTCCTTGATTAGACTGACCTTTAGAAAGAATTGACACTAGATTTGTGCAAATAGGAATCTCTAAGGAATTACTCTTCTCACTACTTGGATGATTTCTATTTAATAATTGGTCCTACAAAAAAAATCACATCTGTACTCTAACAAGCTTCTTGGTAATTAGATCCCATAATCTCTACCTAAATTTCTCTTATCCATAGCCAATCAATATGCTTAGATATCTAGTATCATCAAGTTTAGATCATTCATCTTTTGATATATGATAAAAGATTTTATAGTAGAAAGTTCATAAGTGGTCATATAAGAAATCTTTCAAAGTTCATATTTTATTGGGAACACATCAATATAGAGCAAAAGAAAGATACATGTTGATTATATCAATAGTGATATACATGGCTTCTCCTCACAATTCTTTGGGAATATATATGTGTGAAAGTATGCACCTAGCTCATTCTTCAATAGTCTAGTTCATCCTCTCAGTGATGTCATTTAATTGTGGCATCTTTACTAGTATCTTTTCATGTCTAATTCCATTGGATACCTAATAGTTATCAAACTAACTTTGATATTATTCTTCAACATTATAATATATAAAGATCAATTTCCTATCAATCTCTCTTTCAACTCTAACATGAAAATTATGAAAGATAGAAAAGACATAATCTTTCGTTATTATTATATATGCTCACACTTTCCTAGAATGATCTTTAATAAATATGACAAAATAAAAGGATCCACTAAGTTTACATGGAGTACACATTGGTATGATTAAGATCATGGATATTTGATCTCTTTGAGGGTGGATGAGAGTAAAAAAGTACTCTATTTCTAACTATATAGTCTATACACTCATCAAAAAATATTTCTCATCAAATGACAAGATATTCCTTCTAGCTAAAACCTGAAGGCTCTTCTCACTCACATGACCATGCCTCATATGCTAGAGACTATATTGCTCTTTTGTTGAACAACATTTGCCTAATCCCCAAGTAATGTTGCTTGAATGACATATAAAGTGATCTCCTTCTTACCTATCACAATAACTAATCCACCCTTGACTAATTTCTATTGACCATTAGCAAAAAGATTGACATATCCCATATCATCTAGCATGCCAACGAATATCAAGTTCTATAAATATTTAGTATGTACCTAATATGACTTTATTACTCTACCTAATTTTATCAATTAGGCAACATTCCAAAAAGCTCACTAATGAGTCTAATTCAAAATACTATTTAATCACTATCCAACAAGATCAATAAATATAAAATTTAATAAAACTAATATTGTATCAACCATCCAAATTATTACATCACATAAATATTCAGTATGTACCCTAAAATATGAATATTTAATACAAGCCTTAGGATTTATCCTAAGGTTTCTAGATCCTCACCCCCCCCCCCCCCCAAGTCTGTGGATTAGTATTGGTCATGCATCCCTTACTTGCTTGTGGAGGCCCTAGGTTCTGCAAAATTCCCCCTAGGGTTTGTAGTCGGCATTGCTTTTGTTTGTTTCAAGAGGAGAAATAGAAGAAAAGAAACTTTTGAAAATTCATTAATTTTGTCTTTTATACTTGAGCAATCCTGCATTACTCTAAGTAAGAAGTCATGACTTTCCAATGGAATTTATGACTTTGACTTTCAACTCTTCAGCTTGAAGTCACAACTCTAGAACATAATCATGAATCTATTTGACATCTTGATTATTTTATAATATAAGGTCATGATAATGGAAATGACCACAACTTAGGCCAATTCTCATTGTAACAAAAATATGCCATGCTATTAAATGGTTATAGCTTTATGCCTTCATCATTTGTAGTCCATAGATGACCATTACACTATGATATGACCATGGGGAGTATGATGGCTTCCAAAGTTGTTATATCTCCATGATATTGTGTAAATTCCATGACATTAGTCATTCATCATTCTTGTTAAGTATATGGTTATGATGCTGTGAAGTGGTTATGATGCTGTGAAGTGGCTATGATGCTTGCACTTAGCTTACATGTACAAGTTATTGTTATGCCTTCCTTTGAGGACAAGTGTCTTGGCCCTATAAATGGTCGTACTTGAGTAATGCACTATGTAATATTTAGTAACTCAAAAATCATATCTTTAAATAATTATAATGGCCTTGGCTTGAGAACTTGTGGCTCTTTAGTTTTTTATAGCTCAAAAGTCATGACTTTATAAAAAAACCATGACTTTGACTTGAGACGTCCGAGCCATATAAAGATAAAGTCATGGCTCTATAAAATTATCCATGATCTTGAGTATCAGTGGGTTACTTAATTAATATGATGGAGAATTAATATTGTAGCCATTAAAATTTTATGAGCTAAGTATGATTACAACTCCATGTTAATATCACAACCATTGAGAAAATATTATATGGTAAAAAGATTATGCTGATAAGAGGGCATCATCATGACATACAAGATTTTTTAATGACCATTTAGATAGAATTTTGGTCAAGAATAAATATCGAAACTATAAAAAACTTATAGACTCATATTTTCTGCTAAACACCTCTTCAAAAATTCATCAATCTCATACCTATTTATCAAATTTTAGCAAAATATCCAAAATTGTGAAATCAACACAAATTTGTTCTATTCCCAAGCATACACACTATTCTCAACCACAAAAATATGTCAGAATATTCATTAATTATAGTATCAAACAAACACATATACTAAAATGAATATTCTTTCTTAAGCAATAACTTCCCCCACAAGAAAAATAAATTAACATGATCACAATGTTCCACATTTCAATTCCATCCCACTCAAAGGGTACATCATCACGATATAAGTAAGAAAAATAACTATAGTATAAGTCATGCCAGTGATGGAGATGGTAGGTATCATTTTTCCCTAGGATCATAATCTTTAAATGGCAAGTCCATAAATGATTTCTCAATGGATGTCAAAGGAATCGGTGGCCCTTTAGAATCTTTCTTATATGTTGATAACCAATCCTATATATTTTCCAACACGCTATATAATACTTCTTATCTTTATCCCATAAAATTTAGCACAACCTCAAAGCTTCCCATCACATAACAAAAATATTTTTAGTCTGCACTACTTTTTTGTATTTCATCCCTCTAGAAGTGTTGACTAAATATGATTTTCTTCTCATTTGTCATGTCTCTTTTCTCCATTATTTTTTTCCATTATGTTATAGCCATTTGATATAGAACTCCAAAAGATTCAGTGCTTCCTATCAATATAACTTTCATGTGTTCCATTTCTTCCTCAAAAAGTTTGTAAATTTGTCTTCAAATTTTTCAACCTCTTTAGCTACTCCATTGCATAGAGAATAGTCTCCATTTTAGCTATTCTTTGCTTTGCTCAACATTCTACTACACAATTTTCAATTTATGTAAAATATCCATAAACACACTACTATGTGTAGCTATGGAATGCTCAATATATAGGCTAGTTCATCTTCTTGCATTCCTCACATTCTTTCCATCTCATATGTGTCACCGGAAGTGAAGGGATGAGTCTTTTTCCTAATTTTCACAAGTACTTTCCCTACAAACATTGCCTTCTTATATTTGTCTTCTTCAAGTTTCTTTTTCATTCTTGACAATGTTAGGGGGACACCATCAATGAAGAAAGAAGTCATGATAGGAGAAAAAACCACAACATTAATGAGATATAAGGTGCAAGTGGAGGTTGTGATATATTCTATAACTACGAACAAAATTACTCCAAAGAATAAAAGTTGATAGTATGACTTGACATAAAGTCACTATATCAATGAAGAGCATTGCACACAATAATTCCATACAAATTAATAAAGTTAAGATATTCATTAAGAATATGCTAAAGTAAAGAATCATATATATGGTTTGATGTTGAAAAAAAAGTTTGGAAGACACGAAAAGGAGAAATGTCATCTAGAAATGATAGTATGGACTATTGAAGTTACTATTTTGAAAAGAACAAAAAATTGGTCTAATTAAGGATATTAAATATAGTACTACTTGGGAGATAACCCAAAGTTTATTTGTATGCTAGTGTGCTATTTTTTTATTTTATAAACATTCCACGAAGTCAAAAACTATTAAATAAACCAAAATAAAATTATGAAACTCAAACTCAGCCATGACTTCTTTTCATGAAAAATTGAATCATGGTACTAAAACCATATTATGACTATATTTTTTATAAATATTATTTCTATTTTTTAGTTCCTGTGACTAAAACCCTAACTTTATAAATTGCAATAAACCTTAATTTTTGTGAAAATTCTACTTCTTTTTCTCCCACAACTGACCAAAACAGCTACACACCAAATTTTGGAGATTCAATTCCATGATAGATGAAGAAACTCTGATTTATATGCTTAGGGTGAGTAAATAGGAAATTGAAGTCGGTCATAAGGTTAAAGTAAAGCAATAGAAATCAAGTATCATCGAGATTTCTTCACATGTATCAGCATATGAACCTTCATTTTTGACAGAAGATAGAAGGAGATGGATGATGTCAACGCTGACAAAAATAATTTCATGGGTGAGCAGAGATTTAGAGAGTTTATCCCACCTTTCTAGCCAATGATTGAAAGAAAAAATTATGATAGATTTTACTAATATATAGAAAAAAGTAACATGACAGTCATGAGTAAGTTCTACTCAAACCTTGAAGACGTGCAAGACAATAAGTGCTATGTACATGAAGTTTGGATATATTTTGATAGATAATTTATCAAAAAAATTTTGGATTGCAAGGGACTATGGATGGTATATCCTTCAAAACTCCAAAAATATAGCCAAACCACAAAACTATCACTAAGATTTTGATGGATGGTAAATAAAATTGGAGAGCATCATTAAAAATTCTTTTTGAACATCTTGTGAGAGATAGTTGATGGAAGAGAGTAATATTTGATTATATTTTTTATGCCTATTTTGCAGCCAACTTTCTATCCCTCCACTATCATTCAAGATAGGGTGGGTAATAATATTTACTTACAAGAATATTAACTTTTGAATCCATAATATTTACTCCTTAACTTTTGAATCCATAATTCTTAACTTTCTATTTTGAATTCATGTTTATAAGATTTTGGAGAAGTCAAATCTCGACTTACAAGAAGGAAAAGTTTTAGGCCATAATATTTACTCCTTCTTGATTACTATGTTAAGCCATACTAGAGAATCTTAACTTTTGATGGTAAAAATGAATGGTGCCCATAGATGTCCCCTTGTCATTGGTGGGTGTGAAGAGAGGATTTGGAGACAAAAAAAGAAAAGTAGTTCTTGAGCTAGAAGAATCAACCTATATAGGGTAAGAGTGTTTGCCCTTCTCAAAGATGACATAAATGAAATAAATAGATTTGGAAAAAGAATATAGGAAGAATGGCCACTCAAATATGATTTTCCAATAGGTAGACATGAAAGGAGACTCAGAAGAAATCTTCATCCCATTTAAGAATATGAAATTAGAATTGATGAAAGAGATATTCAATTGAAGGGGGATCTAATAATGCTATATAGTTCCTTAGCAATAAAATTGGAAAAAAGAGATAGCAAATGAAATTAAAAATGTGAAGAAAAGGAAGTGAAATACAAGACCAATATGGACCAACACAATGCATTGTGGGAGATGCATTTCAATTTTAGGAGAGCTTATTCATTTCCTTCAAAGAAAAGTTTGAGGATCGAGTTATAAAGATCATGGAAGAAATTATAAAAAGAGTGAATATTAGAGTGATAAGAAGCACTAAATCATTTAAAAAGCTCTATGAATCTACAACAAATAATTGAAAAAGAATGGTAAAGGATACATATATATAAATAGATGGTAACATAATGTATAAAGAGAAATTATTGATGGAGAACTTGAAGTATAATAAAAACTAGAAAAATAAGTATTATGCGGATGGCTCTTTTAAGAATGCACTCGACTCAATCAAGAGAAGACACGATATGCTATGCAACATGATTTTAAATATAATGAAATTAATAATGAGCAATAAGTGAGATGTAAAGAAACATTCCATATCCATGCCATGATTTGAGAAGTTTCAGCAACTTTTCTTGGTCATGGCTATAAATAAGATATGACAATCTTTGTACATTGCTACTCTATTACTCAATTATCATAATCTTTTATTATGTAATACATTCTTCATGACCACAATATTTTCATTAAGTCACTACTACATTAGTTCTAAAACATAAATTCGACCATGATATTATATTAATACCATGGAAACCAAGTGCAAAATTGGTAATAAAAATCATTACATTTTCTAACACTATGACATATTCATTACAGTGTTAAAATTATATAATACAAAATGATTTTTAATTATGACATATTTTTAGCCATGACTATTTGTGCTCCAGGGAGAATTATCTTGGTCATGATATTTCTATCATCATGACTTTATGCTCCAAAAAGGAATTATCTCATGTTAGCATGACCTATTTTTATGCCTATTTGAGCTACTATGCTATGCATAGTACAACATAGTTTTTAGCATGGGTCCTCCCATTTTGGCATGACTTTAAAAATGGTAGCCCAACATGGCTCGTTGGCATGCCATTTTTCAAGGTCATGCTAAGTTGTGTTGGGTCATTCCAAGTTGGGTTAGGCCTTGCATGGGTACCCTAATTCATTCCAAGCTAGCCTAGGTTTAGTCCAGGCTAGACTGGGTTTTGTTCATGCTAGCTTGGGTTAGGCCAAGCTAACATAGTTCACTACAAGCTATCCTAGGTCAAGACCTGGCTAGCTTGTTTTGCTAGTTGGACTAATACTAGCCTACATGAGCCATCATGTTGGGCTATGCCATACCATGCCTTAAATGCTAGGAACATTGAACCAAATGGCTCAAGCCATGCTATGGACTAGCCCAAGGCTAGTCTAGGCATGACTTTGAACTAGGTCATGCTATTCTGTGCATGGAATAATCATAATCAGGCCACCTGGCATAATTGATACTTGTATTCACAATATTCCTTACTTCCATGATTATGTGCTCTAGAGAGAAATTATATCGAATATAACATTCTTGTTGTTGTAGCTTTGTTTTCCAAAGAAAAATTCTTAATCATGAAATTCTTTGCCACCATGAGCATATACTCCAGAGAGGAATTACCTCAATGGTTGCATTCCTTAGCCATCGAGACTTTGTGCTTCATAGGGGATTCAATCAACACCCAAGACCATGACCTCAACCGAAAGTTTCCACTCTCAACTTGAAAATCAACACAACAACTTGATGGAATATTTATTATATAAAAGGGTGACTTGAAAATTTTTGCAAAGAAGCTTGGGGAATTTAGAAATCAAGGCCAAGAACACACACACACACACACACACTCGCACACTCGCACACTAAATAGGATTAAAAAACTAACCTCTAATTAGTGGAAAATTCAAGCCCAATACAAGTAAGCTTATACTGGGAACAAGGTTTAAAACTAAGATTTTCATATCAACTATCATTAGGAATCATTGGTTTGAAGAGATAATATTTTAATCCTCTAGTGCAAAATTTTTCTCAATATTAGGTAATTAAAAATCTAGGGTTAGATTATGTATATGTGTAAGATGATTATGATTTATAATATTTAATTATGCAATTATTATGTTTTGAATATTGATGAATATGAGTGTTAATTAGAATAGAGGTTTAAGGTTTCATATCAAATAGATTTATATGTGTTGGCAATAGAAGATAGTGAAAAATAAATCATAGAACATACTCACAAGGCTATATATGATAGAAGTAATGAGCCTTTTATTCTTATTTGACGAGATTAAACTATATGTGCAAACCATAGATTTATGTAAGTTTTATTGATGTGAGTATGATCCTCATGAATCTAAAAACATTAATGAATATATGATTTTTCTATTGTGCAAACTCTAAAGGAACCAAGCTTCAAATGATGTGAGAGTTATATAGATCATCTAACCTAAGGAATTCACCATAGTATGAGAGTTTTGTATTGGTTGTGGTGGATAGTGATAAGTAAGCCATGAGACATAACCAAGGAGATGTGTTTTATAAGGTAGTGACAATCATGTAATTATTTTTTCTTGTATGACTTACCTATGTAAAATTGTTAGGTAGATGTGTGTTAATTGATGCAAGTATAATGTTTATAAAGCTAAAAGCTCAAATATAAATAATATCACATTATTCCACGTCATTTATGATTAATAAGGTTGGAGAATAAAAATACATTATAAAGTAATCATCAAACGAAATTAACATATTTTCTAAAAGGAGTAGAAGTGTGGATAATCCATTAACATAGTAAACATGATTTCAATAGTAAAATATTAATGGTACAACTACAAAGAGATCATTTTTGATAGTGATAGTCTAAGGGCAACAATCACATTAAATGTCAAGGAAAAAAAAAATAAATCCATATTATAATACATATTACCTCAATAATAAAGAAAACTCATCATACATAAGGAAGTAAACTAAGCATAGATTCTGAGTATTAATTTGAGAACCAATGTTATCTTCTCAACTCGAGCATTAGTAAATTCACTATTGGTTAGTCAAACCCTATAGGTGTATTTTGATTCAGCATATCAAATAAGTTAAGTGGAAGGTGTCATGGTAATATATAAGAAATTGATTGAATTGAATTATCAGTAATATAATTCAATTAATAAGTATCTATAATCTTAATATGGGAAATAAAATAAGTGTTGAATAACAAATGGTGTGAATTGTTTAAAATAAGTAAATGAGTGCAATTATATTTCTAAAGTAATATAAATTATAATTAATATGAATTATGATATATATAATTTATATTAGGAGCCCAAGATTTTATTAGTGCTAGACTACCTAGAGTCCCTTTTGTAGCTTGATATAGGATAATAAACATAATAATTATAATTGAAGATTTAATTTATTTATTTAGAATACATGTATATATAAAATCAAGATAATTATTTTAGTTAAATTATATTAATTAGTTTTGTTAATTAATATAAATTGGGATTAAATAGATTAAGTGATTATATATATATAATAACTTAAATTGAATTTTTAATAAAATTTAAATAAAAATAATAAGGAAAGATGTCACATCACTTTTGTGAAGTGATGTGACATATATTTTTTATGTTATTAATTTTATTTGTTGTGTTTTTAGAAAATATAACAAATATATATATCATGTGCAGCCCATCACTATGCGTGTGTCTTTTTTTATGCTTTGAATGGGAACTATGATATATGAAAGAGGCCCCTAGCCCACAACAATTAATCAAATGGTTAACGTATGAGTTAGAACAATCTCTTCCACTCTTCATTTAAGAAAATGAATTTTAAAATGATCAAGTCTTCTATTCATGATTTAATAGAATCCAGAATGTGCCAAATATGGTATAAGATCCTATATGAGATATCACATATGAAACTATCCAGTTTTAATATATTCTCATGTATAGATAAACATCTTTAATATTAACAATCATTTACCTTTGTTAATTGATACATATTGTCAAGTTATTTAGTTTTTTTTATATTCATTTGAATGTATTTTAATATGTGTTTGGATGTGTTTGGGATATGATTATAGTTATGGTAATGCTTATTTATTTCTTGGAATGTAATTTTTGCATTTGATTTGTGTGGTTGTTTAATTGCATGAGGTTGTAACTTTGAGTTGTTAAGTATTCTATAACAACTAAATATCGTTTTCATGGATGAGCTTGTGGTGGCTAGCAACTACTATGGAGGTGCTTATGGTGGCCAACCAATGTCATGGCAGAGCTTTTAGCGGCAAATCATTGCTGTGGAAGAGCTTGCGATTGTGAACCAAGAAGTGGAGGAGCTTGTAGTGGAGAAATAAACCATGGATGACTTTGTGGTGGTGAACTATGCGTGGAAGAGCTTATGGTGGTGAGCCATATTGTGGTGGAGCTTGTGGTGGTGAGCCATATCGTGTCAGAGCTCATGATGGCCATCTGCTCTTCTGGAAGAGCTTGTGGTGGCTAATCATTGTCATGGAGGAGCATGAGGTGGCCATTCATTGTCATGTAGGAGCTTACGATGGCAATTTGTTGCCATGAAGGAGCTTGTGGTGGCCAATCATTGCCATGGAAGAGCTTGCAATTGTTAACCAAGCCGTGGGGGAGCTTGTAGTGGCGAACCAAACCATGAAGGAGCTTGTGGTGACGAACCATGTCGTGTAGGAGCTTATGGTGCTGAACCATGCCATGATGAAGCTTATGGTGGCCAATTGCTTTTGTGGTAGAGCTTACGGTGGTGAGCCATATTGTGCTGGAGCTTGTGGTGGTAAGTCATGCCATGGTGGAGTTCATGGTGGCCGATCACTGTCATGGTAGAGCTTGTGGTGGTGCTTGGAAGAGATTTCAATAAAAATAATTTTTTTTTGTTTTTCTTTTTTATCCTGAGTTGTTTATTTTATCTTAGGGTACTAACCCCGAGACATTGCAACTTTAATAAAAAAGGAAAACCCTTTATAGGGAGCTGCCCAAAAACATGGACGTCTTTAAAAATAAGTCCTTGGTTAATAAATCTTAAAAATTAAAATGCTGAGCTATTGAACCTAAGAATTATATGGCGACATACTCTTCGCATAATTATGGAATGCATGTATGTGATGACATATTCATCACATGGATATGTGATGACATTGATTGCTTTTTCTTGTGTTTAGAATTGATGCAATGTGTGGTTGTATATAGAGTTATAAATGATGCATGCATGGAAAATGATATGATAATTATGTGTAAATAGTAAGTATTTTATGCAAAACTTGTACATAAAACAAACAACTATTTTAATAAAGAAAAATAAATTAAAATTTTGATTTTAAAATAAATGTTAGAAATAATGAATTAGCAAATTTTATTTAAAGCAAAGAAAATCTTCAATCTTTAAAAATATTTAAGTAGGTGAGAGAGATCATCAAGTATGAATCCCTTGATCTCTATCACTAGTTTATAAGTAGTTCAAGCCAATCAGCATGTTGGTCTTGGTGCCTTTCCCCTATCAAAATGGTTGACTTATAGTTATACTTAGCACAAACTATTATGAGATAATTCTATTGATTGTTAAAATGAATTACTTCTCTCTTTGAAAAATTCATTTAAGAACAATCAGTTTGGAATTATGTGATGATCTATAAATAGTTATAAATAATAGCATCAGCTCTATCTGAGTCACTATTATTCTAACTCATATTGCATCAAAATGATGATGAATTTAATCTAGAATTGGTAGAGGGAATAAATACTCAAAGTTGAATTCAAAGCTGATTGGCCCATTATAAATTTTTAGGTTTTAAAGGAATACAAATGACTTTTAACCCACTAGCCACTATTCTCAAAGAAAACACATTTGATGGGATCAATAACATAGATTAGAAAAAAAAACCTCGATATTTTTCTGACTCCGAGGACTAAAAATTTGTACTTGGAGATCTTTGCACAGATAAACCTCATGAAGGAATGACTAAACAATAAGCCAAGCCTTATAAGAAATGTATAAATATTGATTAGATGTTAAAGTATAATATTTTATCTTCTATGTCAAATATAATCCAACATCAATATCAATCCATGACTATTGCCTATGATATGATGTTTTATCTTAAATAAATATTTAGAAATCAAACTTATTCTATTAGACAAAAAAGTCCTGAGGGATTTGATGAATATTATGATAGCTAAATGAACTATAAATACTTATATCTAAGATTGATGTGAATTCTCAAATTGATATTCTTCTTCAGTCATTGCTATATTTTTATAGGCAATTCTATCTTAATTATAACATGAACAAACTTAATCGAACACTAGAACAATTGCTTAAAAAATTAGTATCAACTAAGAATATTATCAGAAAATCATCACTAGTATTTATGGATGAAATGACTATTTTAAACCAAAAGGAAAGAAGAAGAAAAATTGTTAAATATATGCTTATGTAGTTATGTTCCACAAATATTTTCATTGCAAATAGTTGGGATACTAGAAAAATTAGTATCTGGTTTATCTTAGAATGATGAACAATCAAGGTAATTATTACTTACTAGTAGTTGAGATATATTTAATAGTAATATCTACCAATACCTAGTGTGATAGATATGATAGTCATTATTCATGTTTCTAATTATTTGTAGTGGTTC
The DNA here is from genome assembly GCA_029783825.1 of Sapria himalayana. NCBI lineage: Eukaryota > Viridiplantae > Streptophyta > Magnoliopsida > Malpighiales > Rafflesiaceae > Sapria > Sapria himalayana. The sequence continues at coordinate 3,731,059 of JAREIK010005719.1, read as the reverse complement.
TTGAAAACTAGACAATTAAGTTATTATGAGAGTGATCTTCACATGAGTTATACTACAAAGGTGCTGGTGATTGTAGTTGGAGATTATTGTGTTTAGTTTGAGAAATATACTTTTTTTTTATTTTGAGAGATTGTCTTTATATACCTTTCATCAAAAGAAATTTAATTTTTATTTCTAGTTTGGTTAAAGAATGATACTCTTTTTTATTTAATGATATAATAACAATCTATCTAAATAAAAAATTTATTTATTCTAGTACATTAAAATATAATTTTTAAATTTATTAATTCGATCTCTCCCTTAATGCAATGCCCTAAATTGAACAATACTAATTTCTTTTCATGTGAGAGGAAACAACCTTCTCTAATGAATTAGACTTATCTTTAATACTTGTGTTTAGGTCATATAAATCTAAAATACATATCTAGGATTAGGGGTCCTAATGATATGAGTCGAGTTCGAGTTTAACTGAGCTCAAGTCGAGTCGATAATATTTCAAGTCAAGTTTACTTGAGCCAAGCTCGACTTGACTCATAAATATTTCGAGTTGAGCTTAAGCTCGAGTCGAGTTTTAATCGAATTTTGATCGAGTTTTGATCGAAGTTTTGATCAAGTTGAGTCTGAGTTGCTCGTGAGTTGTCTCATTTAATTAGCATCCCTAATTATTATATATCCAACTTTAGGAGAATCGGTATATGAAATATATATTAATACACACACACACACACACACAATTTTCACGTTTATAATCCTAACATTTTAATATAATTTATAGAATAATATCCTATCATGTTACATCATTTCTTTAAAGAAAATTAATTATTTTTAAAATAAATATATTTATAACTTACTAAATAATAAAAAAGTATGATTGTTTAAAAATAAAAAAATACAGATATATTATTTATGTCATCCTCTAAAGAAGAGATATAAAACTAAAAAAATCTTTTAAAATTTTATATACAAAATATTCGAGTTTCTCGTGAGCTTTTCAAGTCGAGTTATGAGTTGCTCAACTCAACTCGTTAATGTTTCGAGTTGAGCTCGAGCTCGCTCGAGTTGAGTTTTAACCAAGTTTTGACCGAATCGAGTTCAAGTTGTTCACAAGTTGTCTCATCTTATTAGCACTTCTATTTAGGATGGTTGAAGATGGACCTTTGGGTTCATTGAAAGTGGAAATACTTTTAACCTGTGAATCCTAGTTGGAAGGAAAAATGACCAAATGCCCCTTTTAGCTAAGAGCAATAGAACCAAAGAACGACTAGAACCAATTCATTCTAATCTATGTGGACCCATCACTATCCAAGCAAGAGGTGGCTTTGACTATTTTGTCATATTTATGGATGATTACTCAAGATACAAATGCATTTATTTAATACACCTTAAGTACAATGCCTTTGAGAAATTTAAAGAGTATAGGGTTGAAAGGAAAAGGTATCTTAATAAATATCTCAAAACACCATGATCTATTCTTGGTAGTGAGTACCTCTTGGGAGGGCTTAGAGACTAATTAGATCATGAAATTACTTCCTAATTATCTGTATCTAATATTTCGTAGTAAATACTGTAGAAAAAAAGAAGGAATATGACACTTATGGACATGGTAAGATTAATGATAATTACTCAAATATGTATGATTCATTTTTGAGATATGCATTAGAAATAGTAGCTTATGTTTTGAACTTGGTTATATCTAAGTCAATACTTGCTAATCTAACTAAATTGTGGACTAGATGTAAGCATAGTCTAAAATATATTCATTTGTAGGGTTGCCCAACACATATATTGAAAGGGAAAATAGATAAGTTGAAACCAAGAATATAAGTTTATTTTTTTGTAGGATGTCCTAGAGGAACTAAAGATAGTTTGTTTTATATTCCAAAGGATTAGAAGGTCATTGTTAATACCAGTGCCCAATTCCTAGTTAAAGACTATATAATAAACCACAAGCCCATAAGTAAAATCATTCTAGAAAATTTGAGAGAAGATAAACTTGTCCAAAGTCTTTCAATACTAGTAATACAAGAAGTAACACCACAATGTAATATTTTAGATATCTCATTGCTTCATCATAATTGAAAGACTATTGATTACAATGTTAATACTAGACCTTATGAACCTATCATTGATATGCTGGTTGCACAACTAGAGGGTGATGATCACAAAGGTTCACAAGGATCAATATTTGTGCAGCATGTCACTAAAAGTATATGACTAAGAAGAGTGTCTCATCATAGTTGGCAAGTTAATTTTCAACCTACATGGTATATACTCTTGGAAGAATCTTGTGATAGAATCCTTATTGAGGTAGATACTGATCGAAAAAGCTATGATGAAGCAATTAAAGATAAAGATATAAAATAGGATATGCAGGAGAAACAATCTCTCCACAACAATTCATTGAACGGTTAAGGTATGAATTTGAATAGTATCTTTCCATCTTCATTTAAGAAAATGAATTTTAAAGTGATCAAGTCTTCCATACGTGATTTTATGGAATCCATAATGCTCCAACAATTTTTTCTCAGTTCCAAATCTTATTTGGTATATACTACTTTCTTTGGTGCCGATCTAATGTTATCCACATAAAGGTTAAAACTAAAAAGGTCAAAGGAAATTGCTAAAGTCATTAAATTTGGTGCTAGTTAAGATCAAAATTTTAGAGGGAAGATAAAATAGAGTGAGAGAAAATATTTTTTTACTAAATGATGGCTAGTAACATACCAAGAAAAGTTATGACACTCATGGGGCACACACAAGTGGGGAAGACTTGCATCTTGGCGAAAGCCCCACAAACCATTCCTATTTGTATGATTTTATTTGGTAAAATTTGAAAGTTGTATATTTAATTATTGTGAATATGACACCCACGAAGTCGAAAGCACAAATAAATTTACTATCAAATTACCTCAAGCCATTAAGATAATTAGATGTTGGAGAATATAAGTATATACTCAAAACAATCATCAAGGATAATTAATATATTACCTAAAATGAGTAAATATGATAATGACCCTTGCATAGATCAACATATTATTTTTGTGTTGAAATATTGAGTAGACAACTGTGAGAAGCTCATCCATGGTAATGATAGTCTATTGGTCAATCTCCACTTTGTATGCAAAAAAGACACGTAAGCATTTTTACACTAATCTAGTAATTATTCAATAATTAAATACAAATAAGAACCAAAGACCAAGAAATATCATCACACACAAGTATGTGTGTCAATCCTAGAGTATGAGCATATTACCTAATATCAAGAATCTCTATTCAACTAGCACAATCATGAGTTCATTATTGATCAACTAAACTAGTGAATAATTTGTGGGATTGATATTTAAACTTATATCAATTTTATTACATATATGACCGATACACTTGTATAGTTATATTGATCGAGAGATGCTCACTCAACTAAGTTTTGTGATTATATTAAATAAATACGAGTTTTGGCACTCTCGCAAAGTCACAACACCCAACACTTTCCTTCTTTTACTGGTCAAATGTAAATTCAGTTCTATTTTATATGTATTTTCACATAACATGTAGCAACACATCATGCTGGAAGAGATAATAATTATTTAATCTAAAGAAACACAAGAAATAGTATTTCTTCTTTTAGGAAAGGCTATTATTAATTCAGTATTAGTTTTTGTTGTGAACACGAATCATGATAAAAATATAGATTGACTTTGAGAATAATGAGTGTGAAGAATTGTATATAGATATTAAGATATGTTTGTATTAATGGCCAATATAGCATTTGTCAGAATGATGTTATCTTTAGTTTTTCTCACAAATAATTACTTCACCAATTGGATATAAAAATTATATTTTTTCAAGAAGACCTTAAATATTATGTATAAATAGAGCAACCTCTTAAATTTCAAAATTCATGTATGAACTACTTAAATCACTATGAGTTTGATTAATCATTTTTCAGTTGTAGCTACTTTCTTTGGATTACATATATATATTATAGAAGTTCACTTGTTACTGTTATTCTATTTTTGGTGCATGTTGATAATATTATTATTATCAGAAATAATGAGCAAGAGATTATAAAAATGAAGGAGTTCCTTCAAAAATAATTCCACACAAAGAATCTTCAAATACTTTATTAATTTATTGGTATTGAGGTTTAATGCAATCATTGAGAGATGCATACATCCTAGCAAAAGTATGTAAAATAATTATTTTATCCAATTTGTTAAAGACAAGCCATGTCTAAGACATTCCTATGGTAGAAGCTCATTGGTAGTGAGGATGCTTGGCCCACCACATGTTCCAAATGACTAGAACACACACACACATAAACCAAAAGGCAAATTGTAGTGGGGTAAGCCAGTATTTTGTAAATTCAAATAGCACGTGTGATTTTAATGGCCTCAATTCAATATTGTGTACATTTTATAAAAAACCCCAAAGAAATATTTAGGAATGTTAGAAAATATCAAGAGGAAAATTAACCAAGGATCATTCACATGTCAGAGAACAAAATTATTTGCTATATGAATTCAAAAAAAAATGTGGAAAAATTTAATTAAAATACATTTCAATATCACCATGAAGCTTCTTGAGATTAAACTTTTAATTAATTGTATACAATTAAGAAAATTAATGGATCTAGTAATCAATGAGTGAGTGGTAATGTAAATATGTCTTCAAAGAGAGTAGAAGAAAATGGCCTTATATATAATTTTTTCAGTCCTAATCTAAAAATGATTATGCACATCATATCAAAGTAAATGGTGACAACTAGTGCATATAATAAATTTAGAGATAAAATATGTGCACTAATTTGTAGGTAGATTTATTAAGGTATGATTAATATAATGAAGTCATATATCCCAATCTCCATGATGATATAATGACCAAAATTCTAGGATGCAAGAATTTTAGATAAATAAATATCTTATAAAAAATTGTTTAGCTAGTGAAAAAAATAGGTGTTCTATTATCTCTAATAGATAGACTTATGGAAAAGACCAAAGATTGACTAAATTTATACTAAATTATTTTAATAAAAATTAATTTATGCACTATGTTGTTACTTCTTTGATTATTAAAAGTGAAGAAGAGATTTTTGAGTTGTCTGATGGTTAGATGGAGCAAGATGGCAAAAAAAATTCATTCAAGTGGTGATTGATTATCATTTAAGTATGTGATGACATGCATGCAATTTTAACTTTTTTATTTTTTTTATAGTTATTCGTCTATATAAATTGTATCTTTGAAATTTAAAATATATTTTAAATATGTAATATAAATAATTTCATACGAGACTAATGGAAAACATGAATTTACATCTTTTAGACTTCATGTGATACACATTATCTTAACTTGATGTTTGAGATATTAAAATTATATTTACATCAAGAATATATAAAAAAGTTCTATTGTACTTAATAGCTACATGTATAAGCAATCAATCCTACTCAACAATATGAAACATTTTAGTAAATATTGAAAGTTACTTTGTTTAGAAAAGATGTAGTTTGTGATTGTCTTCTTCATGCTAGCTCATCTACAAGAAGAAAAAATTAACTTATGAAAAATATTTATCACCTCTAACTAGGCGGAGAGTCCTTTGGCTAAAGAGCAAAAGAGGAAGAGTATGATACTCATTTTTATAATGTCATCTTTAATGAACACCATAATATTCAGCTTGAAAGTATTCAATCCCATTGTTCTATGCTTATCCTTGTTGATAACAAAAATAAATCACCGATAAAATATATTAAGGAAATCGTAAACAAGACTAACACATGATTTATGTAGAGGTGATTAGAATCGTCGATTATAGATGAGAGGTTCAACTTCAAAGGCTGATACATGCAATAAGATATTTTTTGAACCAAAAATTTTTTATAAGAAACCAAAAATAGTTCATGATACAAAGTTGATAAATAATTTATATAAATATGTAATGAAACTCAGGAAGAATTCAAACAATTGGAGCATGTTTGAGTGTCACGCCCTCATACTTGATGCAAAATGAAAATGTCAGACCAAATCAAAGATGTTGATTGAATTTTCATTTGGAAATCATTTGTCAAATTATATTTTATATAAAAATTTTTTATATGAATATTTATTATCATTAATGAATAAAATAAGTTTATAGTAAATCTTTTCAAGAGGGACCATTGCCTTTCTTTAATACAATACTTTTACACAAAAATGGTATTCCAAGCCCTTTAACAATAATTTCGAAAAATATAGTAGGAGTTCATCTCTTTCAAGTACATTCTATGAAAAGTTATATATTTTTATTTCAATACAAAATAATATCATGTTCAAACAATAAAATGAATGCATGGGACAAAGAATATGCTTATACTTCACAAGCTTTGATGATGACTTTATGTTTGTGCAATCTTTTCTTTTGTCCCTAATCACTTGGTACTTAGTGCAATATAAAAATAATGTGCTAAGCATTTTCGTGCTTATTAATTCTATGTTGTTCTCTCTTTATTTCAATTAAACACAAAATATGCATCCTTTCAAAAATTAGGATTTACACACGTTTAAATGTCAAATGTAGTAATCAATATATATATACAAACACACACGCGCGCGCGCGCACGCACTATTTTAACATATTTTCATTTGCAATTCATTTGATCCTTTTAAATATATAATTTCATATGCTAATATTTTTTTCATAACTCAATTCATGCAATTCATACATTTACTTATTATTTTTCCATTAAATGAATTTAGCCAATATTTTTGATACTAAGGATAATAGAATCATCGGTATGATCCTTTTGGGTTGTAGGTTGGTATAAAAATATTTATAACACAATCTAACCTTGATGGGCTGCTAACTAGTTATTTAACAATTATTTATGAATACTACTAATACTATCTCACTAAGCTATGAATTAGTATGCCACTATATTATATTTGTTCATAATACAACTAGTTTGACCCTTATTGATATACCAATCTATTCTGAACTCAAATATGATGGATAACATTTTTCCATTAAACAAACATAATCATAACAATATATATATATATTATTTTTTTAATACTCAGATAGTACATTTTAATGCACAAGCAATTTTCATGATAACCCATTTAGCATTACTTTTCTCAAATCACTTAAAATAAATCAATATGTGGTTTTATTTTAAATCATTTCAATAGTAAAGTAATAATCATAATACTTGAAATAAGAAGAAATAATAGATGATGAACCAATTCATTCATGGTTCAAAAGGAGCACACATGCATATTCATATAAAACTTTTTAGATTTAATTTTTAAAATAAACACAAAACCAAAACAAGTAAAGAAGTGTGAAGAACAAACATAAAACTTGAAACAAGAAGAGAATAAATAAGAAAAAATCAAAAAAAAACTTTTTCACCTTGATTTCTATCTTCGTAATCTCGTTCTTGGGCTACGCTTCATCATCACCAACCCCAATTCCATCATAAATATATCATATTTAAAGAAAAGCTAAAAATGATAGCACTATGAATCTAATTTTAGTAGGAATTAGAATGAACTCATTTGGATCACTAAAACTCAAGTTATGGTATTTTAATGCAAAACTAGTAAGTGTGTCTAACTCACTTGGTTGCCTATGATTATTCTCAATTTTAAAAGTCTCAAATCTAAAAATTTAGAATGATTTTTTCTACTAATTTGAAGCTATGGTTATAAGGTTTCATCTTCAATTGGAATCATCAAATTTGGATCACTAAAACTCAAGTTATAGCACAAAACATCAAGACTATTTTAATTTGCAAAAAAAAAATCAAATTTTTCGTGCACATAGTTCCCCTTTGATATATTTCAACGCACTTTTGGGTTACGAATTGTATGAAGTTTATTCAATTTAATACTATTTTGTGCCTCAATCACTCGATTCAACAAACCCATTTTTACTATCAACTCAATTACAATTGAAACATCATATGATAATGAAAAATGAACATTTACTGTTTGGTCATGCTTGTACTAACTTCCTACTCAGAGCATATGCCACCATATTAGCTTTCCCAAGGTGATAATAAATGCCACAATCATAATCCTTGATCAAATATGTCTATCTATGTTATCTCAAGCTGTGCTCTCATTATGAGAGCAAATACTTAATACTTTTGTGATCAGTGTAGATGAAATACGTTTCTCCTAAAAGACATGGTCTCCTTATTTCTAATGCAAACATAATGGCAGCCAATTCCAAATCATGCATAAGATAATTCTTTTCATGCTGCTTTAACTAATCTTGAAGCATAAGCTATTACTTTAGTCTCTTATATAAGGGCACATGTAAGCCCATTTAATGAGGCATCACTAAAAATCATATATTTTTTACCACAGGTCAGCTGAGTAAGAATTGGTTCCTTGGTTGAGAATGTTTAACTTTTCAAAACTAGCTTAAAACTTTTTACTCCACTCAAACTTCGCATTCTTTGGAGCAATCTCATTAATGACCCATAATCATCAAAAAGGCCTTAACAAATCTTCTATAATAACCTGCTAATCCTAGGAAACTATACATTTTCATGATATCTCTAGATGATTTTCATTCAAAAATCATCTTTATCTTTTTTGGATCCACTCTAATTCCTTCTTCCAATACTATGTGCCTAAGAAAGGATATTTTTGTCATCCAAAATTCATATTTCTATTTTGCATATAATAGAAATCTCCCAGTGCTAGATAGTGTGTATCAAGATTTCAAGTACTGCTATTTCTATTAAAATTCATATTTCTAGATAGAAATCCCCCAGTGCTAGATAGCTTAAAATTCATATTTCTATTTTTTTGGATCCACTCTAATTCCTTTCTCATGATTTCAAGTACGACTAGATAGTGTGTATCAAGATCTTATTGATTATTTGAATGCATAAGGATGTCATCTATAAAAACCATGATAAATTGATTAATATGTGGTCAAAATATATGATTCATTAAAGCTATGAAATCCCACAGTGCATTTGTTGATCCAAATGATATTACAAGGATGATGGAACTCATAATATACATATCATGTCCTAAATATCATCTTATGCACATCTACATTCTCAATCCTTGACTGATAATACTCAGATCATAAGACAATCTTTGAAAAGACACTTGTGCCTTTTATTTAGTCGAACAAGTCATCAATCATAGGTAATGGTAATATTTCTTTATGGTCATCTTATTAAGTTTCCTATCATCAACACACAATTGAAGTTTATCATTTTTCTTATTAATAAAGAACACTGGCAGTCCCCATGGTGATACACTTAGAAAAATAATACTTTTCTCTAATAACTTTCGCAATTGATGCTTCAATTCTATTAACTCAATCAGAGCATTTCTTAAAGTATAATGGATGCCAAAGTGGCACCCAGAACAATGTTAATTGCAAACTCAATTTCTCTCTATAGAGGCAATTCTGACAATTCCTCTAAAAACGCATCTAGAAAATGACAAACTATAGGAGTGTCTAACAAGCTAAGATCCTCCTTTTTCATATAAATTACATAAGCCAAATAGACTTCACATCCCCTTTCAAACCATTGTTTTAGTAGTGGAAATAGATATCACATTTAAGATGTTCAACCTCTCACTAATGAAAGTTACTTTCTAACCACTTGATCTCAAAAGGACCAGGTGGTCAGGTCACAGCCCATGGCCAAGCCTGATTCAATAGTGCATGGACAGTACAACATGGTCTAGAACCATGTCTGGGCTGTGCTGCCCCTTGGCCCAGATCGTGCAGTGTTGGGCTAGCATGAGTTGTGCCTTATGTTGGGCCATGAACCACCCGTATGCCTAGCCCAATGACATATAAACTAGCTCGGGTGACTGGCTGATAGGATCCCCATCGAGTAGTCACCCGGATAGTTTTATTTTCTTTCTTTTTAAAAAATTCGACCACCCAATCACAAGGCGGTCCATTTTTTTAAAAAAAATTCATCCATGTAGCCGATTGTAATTGGTGGGCCACGTGGCTACTTATTTTTCCATTCAGCATGGCACATTAGGCACGCCCGTGCACTTTGTCGTGCCCTTGTGTTGTGTTGGACTCGTAGACCATGCACCATGTCGTGCCTAGAATGACATGGTGGCATGAATGTTCAAAGAAAAAATAAATCTTGCCGACACTGTATGACCCATTTGATACCTCTAATGAGGCATGACCCAAATTAGTCATGTCATGCTCGACATGACATGATATATAACCATGCCTAAATCAAGGTTGTGTCTGCCCAAGAGATGGCTAGAACCATGTTGGGGTTGTGTTGGGGTCAACCATGCCTAGCACTAGGCCATGCATGACATTCATGTCTGGCTCATTGGTAAGGTCCATAAGCATGAATGGAGGTATCAAATGAGCTGTACCAGTATGGCCCATTTTTTCAAGGCATGACCATGCCACTGTGTCGTGCTAGTCACACAATAACATTTTCATGTCATGCCAGGCACGACAAAGTGGCATGGTCCATCAACCTGGCATGATACGATGGCATGCCTGGGTGCACGACATGGTGGCATGGCAGAGTGCATGACCATGCTGGACCATGATGAATGGTGCAAGTGAGACCCACCGCATGAAAATGCAAAGGGTGGCCGACTTGCATAGTCGGCCGATTACAATCAGCCACATGATCAATTATTTTTTTAAAAAGAATTAACTGCCTCATGATAGGGCGGCCTAAATTTTTAGACCACCCCATCACAGAGTTTAATTATTAAAAATAAAAATTAGATTGCCCAAGTGACTGCCTAATGGGGCCCATATCAGGTGGTGACCTGGGTTGGTTTACCGTACCATCATGCCATGCACATGTGTCATGCCTAGCCAACATGAGGCATGGCTCCTACTGGTCCAGCACTACATGAACATTGCCATTGTCGGTTTGGCCCGACACAATGCATGGTTCTAGACTATGTCGTACTGGGCCAGGCATGGTTGAACCATGTTGGGGCACGGGCCATGTCTGGGATACTCTACCTGTTTGACATCTCTAGGCATAATATTCATGTATGGCTCATTGGTAAGGCCCGTAGGCATGGTGGCTCATGAACAGGCATGGGTCATGGCCAATCTTGTAACCACTCGATGGAGCTTGGTTTTATTAAAAAAAACAAGTAATGTAAGCTAGGTTCGACTTATGTGTCTTCTATCCTTGGGGCTTTGGCTACCCATTTTATTTTAATGTAATGGGGGCAGATAGTGAAAGCGACATGCACGGCATGTCTCTTTTATTATCTTTAAAGAAACAATTATTTTAATAAACTTTATTTCCATCGAATTAGTTTCCAATGACTACAATCTGCAAGCCAAAAATTTGATGGCTATCAGATTTCTAGCAATATATATTAATAAAAAATTAAAAATAAAAAAATAAACAAATAAAAAAATAAAAAAATATTCTTTTAATATTAAAAATTTCTATAAATAAAGAATAGAAATTTCGTGAATTGTATTCTCTATTTCTTTGATTCTGTCCTCTCATGCTCATTTCTCTTCTCTATCCTCCTTTCATACTTCTACTTTTATTTTTTTTTTACTATTATTATATTTATGCATATGTGGTTAACTTCAATTTTTAGTAGAGGTGATACAAAGAAAAGTTAACTACAATAAAGTAGTTGTGATTATGGTACACATTTTTTATTAGTTAGTAAGTTTTTTATTATATTTTTTTAATTAGAAAAATTTTTTAAATGATATATAGTAAATTTAATGATAATAAATTTGATATAAATATTGATAATAATGACAGCCCTACCAAAACATATGAGGCCAAAATTATGTTCTCTCCAATATAGTTGACCCAAACTCATTTACCACCCAAAAACCAAAAAAAACTAGATGAACTTTTATTAGTATTGACTCACGTTATGATAAAAAAAATTTATGGAGGTCAAAGAAAAATCAAGATGATGTATATAATATCAAGAGATATATCGATATAGGAGTATATGTGGCAATTATAATCTTAAAAGGCATATTGATCAATATACTAAAAAAATATGGTGTATTAGATCCCATGAAAACTCAATTGAGTGGTGGAGTTTTTCAATTTGGATCTAGTTCAACTTCGTTGATCCCCTTTATATACTATAATGATATTGGAAAAGAATACATGCCCAAACTGATTATGATCATGAGTATTCATATTATATTTTTAGAGGATCATATGGTAATCAGTATTATCCAGACATAATTTTAGCCAACTTATCATATGATTCCTAGGTCAACAAGTGGGAATGACATAATAAAATATTATAACTTATAAAAATAATTAATAATTAACAAATTTAGAAAATATAATATAATGATATCCATGATATCTGATATCTGGACTTGTTGTAATGGAGCATAATTTTCATACCTCACCACTCACTATGCAGATTCAAAATAAAAATTTAATAAAATAATTTTAGAATTTTATGAGATCCTCTATCCTTTTGATGGCTATGTCATATATAAGTGTATGATAAAGTTCTTTAGAGAATATGATATTCAAAATAAAATATTTAGTATTGCCCTTTATAATACTTCTAATAATGGAGTTACAATTAGTATGTTTATTAGAACCATTGAAGATTTATCATCAAGTGAGATTTTTCATATTAGGTGTATGTATCACATAATTAGCCTAATAGAACATGTATACATGAAAGTTATTTCTCATGCATTAGAAAAAAATAAGAAATTTACTAAAATACCTTAGGATGCCGAGCAAATAATAAAAGTTGAGCAGTCCATTTTGTCAGTGGGCCTAAAAAAGAAAATATTTCAAATGGATGTGAGAGACTAATGGAATTACACTTAGCTAATTTTAGAGTCATGTATTAGCTACAAACATGTAGTATCCGACTATGTCGATAATAAGAGTTACAAACTTATTTTTGATAATTATGACTGATATGCAGAAATTTCTTTGATGAAATTTCTAAAGATTTTTATGACATGATAAATATATATTCATTTATATATACTCCCACCACTTATATTGCACTTAGATACATATCAATATTAGTAGCATGTTTAGAAAGTATAATTGTCACCCTATATTTAGTATCATGACTATTGAGATAGAAATTAGATATTTAAAAATACTAGTCTTCAATTCTTCTCTTTATTGCTTCCTGCCTATATGGATCATAGGGTTTATGTGAAAGGGGTAGAAATTTTTTGACTTACATATCCAATGTTATGAACTATGAACACCAATCTAAAGATTTTATTCATGAAAAATTATCTAACTTGTTTAAATATTATGACACTAGGTATGGTAGATATAGTTATGTTTCGAGTACAAGCATAAATACTATATTCAGAGATGATGACTTCTCTATTTAGTTAGCTAGAGAAAAATGAGGAGGTGGTCCATCACATAGGGGAAAACTATCTTGGTACTTAGACAATATTATTTTTGAGATTGAATATTCAGGATAAGGCATAAGAGTTACTTGCATATGGTGACTCATGGGACATCGAGATAGAGGCAACCACTAACGAAACCTTTAAACTTATATATGATGATGATGATCTGCATCTATATTTACACTACCATACTACATACACCGATTGATGACTCACGTGATTTTTGATAATTATTTTTACATACGATACTATATTTTTATTATTTTTGGATTTCTACTAGTTATGTTATTATGCACTTATTATCTTATACTTTATCTTATTTTATGTGTGTGTGTGTGTGTGTCATAGTCTACTTTTGCTTATGGAATGCAATTGATCATTTATTTCATTAAACACTTTTATTTTAATGTTGAGAGGGATATTAATTTTTTTAATTATTTATTTCATTTTAATTCATCTATACGTAATGTTTTTTATAAATAAGAAATTTATAATTTAAAATATTTTAATTGGATTTTTGCCCAAAAAGGCAAAAACCAATATGATTCGGTATGACCCAGCATAGCCCAGCATGACATTGCATAGATGTGCCTAACTATGTGTCAAATTAGCCATGTCAAGCCTAATAGTTTGCCAACCATGTAATGCCCGACATATCATGGTGACCCAGCATGACCTGTTTTACATCTCTACACACTTTATTCTATAATCAATCACCACTTAGTGATGGAACAACTAAATTCATCCAGAATATTACATCAAACTCTTTGAAAGATAACTTAGTTAAGTCACTAGCAAACTCAAACTCTCATATTCTGATGGGATAATTTTTATAAATTCTATTCACAATGACACTATGCCCTAGTAGATCTATCATCAAGATATCATACTTAGTTTCACTCTTTAGTAAACTACTCAAACTCAGAATAAAAATGCAAACATAGGAATGAGTTGATCCTTGATTTATAATGCATGTATGATAGTCTAAAAGAAATGGAATTTACCACTATCACATCGATGGCACCTTTATCTTCCACAACCTTTGTTGCGTACACCAATGGCTGGAGCACGGGCATCCTATTTGCCTATGGCTTATGTCACTTGTCTCTGTGCACTTAGAGATAGAATACTCTAGTTGTCCTTGTTGCTCTTTTGTACTACTAAAACTATAATTTTAGTCCATGTTGTCATAAATAAATGAGATCTAGAATAATCTTTCATTTTGTGCTCATTAGATCTACAAACCAAATTAGTGCCTATCAATCTTCAACACTTTCCTTTATGTTTCCTCCCACAGTGTGTGCAATAAGGAGGAGCTATCTCTCTCAAAAAATCTTTTAGTGTAATAGTTATTGATAGTGGTGGAAGAATAGTTTTACTAATAGTAGCATGAGTTGGTTACTATACTTAAGGCTGACTAGAACCCTATGGTCCTCTAAATTTCCTGTTCTAGTACTGATAAGAATATGAATGGCTGAGGTTTTTCTTGCTTTGTCTTCTTTATTTTATGTCATGCACATTTCACATTCTTTATGTACCCTTTTTATGTACCCTTTTTACATTTAATGCACATTTCACATTCTTAAAAAGTCATTATGGTTGAAACCTGTAACATAGTCGTGAATATAATCATTGAGGCCATCCTCAAACCTACGGTACTTCTCCTCCTCAATAACTAGTATATTTTGAGTATACCTACTCAATCAAGTAAATTCTCTTTGATACTCTATCATGCTCATCTACCTCAACGTCAAATTATGCAATTCTTTTCTGATATTGCTTACGTAAATATGACCCACATATAACTTTATGAATTGCACTATGAAAAACTCTCATCTAACACTTTGAAGTGGTGTAGTTTTGGTCATGGACATCCACCACTGATAAGCATCATCATGTAACAATGGTGTAGGACTCTCTAAATTTTCCTCTGATAAGCAATTCATTTGTCGAAGCATTTTTACTTCTTTCAAGCTAATTTTCCATAATAAAAGGCTCATCATCTTTCTTTTTAAAAAAGTCTATGGGTTGGCACTTGCTATTCTTTCTATGGTTGTCAATTTATAGACAACTAATTCTGGTTGCACTACTCTTTGCATTACTTGGGCTATTTGCTGGAGAATCTTTATAGTACATTATGACTTATGCATCTTAACTTTGAGCGGAGCTGAGGCCAGCATGTTCGCCCATTGGGCCGAGACTTTGCCAATTTTTTTTCCTCTCTTTTTTTTCAATTCTCCCCTTCCGACGGTAAGGTAAGCGTGTGGAAGAAGGGTTTTTGCTTCGTGTTATTTGCTGCAAGCCATTGCGATAATGCGCATCCATTTGATTGCTTTTCTTTGTTGAAGCCTTGGCTCATGTACCAATAAAACATTGGATGCTTGCTCTCCATCCACACTAGCGGGACTATTTGGGTGACTTTCTAAGTCACTTCTAATCCTATTGGAGCATGAGCTTCCATGTTTAACTTATTAAGATCAATAAGATCATATATCAGAGTCACATCATCTTTTTATTTGCAAATGCAATATATGTCACACAATTTCAAAATCATTTTATTGAATCTCCTAGACCATATCTCTAATACCACTAATTGTTATGCCTCTAAACCCAACCAAAACTCAAAAGATTATACTACATCTGGGGGTCCGAATCCATTTTCATTTGGAAATCATTTGTCAAATCACATTTCATATAAACTTTTTTTATATGAATATTTTTAACATTCATAAGCAAAATAAAGTACATTAAATCTTTTCAAGATTGCCTAAAGCCTTTCATTAATACAATACATTTATACAAAATAGTATTTAATGCCCTTAAACAAAACATTCCCAAAAATATAGTAAGAGTTCACCTCTTTCAAGTACATTCTATGAAACGTTATATATTTTTTATTTCAACACAAAATAATTGTATGTTCAACAATGAAATGGATACATATAAGACATATCATATACTTATACTCCAAAAGCTTTGATGACGACATTATGCTTGTATGGTCTTTTCTTTCCTCTATGATCACTTAGTGCCTATGTAATAAACAAAACAACATGCTAACCATTTTCATTCTTAGTGTAACTATGCCCAAAACATATCATACCCATAGTTTATCCAAAACACACCTATTATGGTTCTTTACCAATTGGAATCACTCAATTTGGATGATCATAACTTAAATTACAGTCAAAACAAAAATAATGGTTTTTGAAATTTTGTTTATAAGAATATTTTTTTAAAACTTTATCATTTTCTCTATACAAAGATACCTCCAAACCAATCCTAACTAAAATACACTTTGAAACATAATCCAAAATAACTTCAACATGAACAAGAACCATCAAAATTGTATTTACACACAGTTAGAGTTTTTTTCCAAAAATCCAAAATTATCAAAGAGGGAGTTGTTAGGGTTAGTTTTCTTACCTTAGCTCTCTTCAATTATTTTCTTCCTTCTTGATTGATTACATAGGAATGAAGAAATTACGCCAAAATCTTACTCTTCTCCCAAGCCCTAGCTCCTTCTCTCACACTTTTTAAAAGAAATATGAATGTTCCAATGAGAATTCCTTAAAGAATTTTGGTCTTATTCAAATGTTATTTGTTTTATGAGTAAGATATTATTTAAATGTTATTGGTTTTATTGAAATATTATTGGCATTATCCGAATTAGTAAATGACAAGTTTACACCCTTGATGCTTGGCTTAATTCTGATTAATCATTTTTTTTTCTTTGAACACTTCATTGATCAATATTTCTATCACATAAAATAAATATCATAACAAATAAAAGAATAATAAATAAATAAATAATAATAATGGCATAAATACTATAAGGTAAAAAAATAAAATAATAAAGCTATAAATATATATATTTTCAGACATTACACTGAGAATATAAAGTAATGAACTTAGTAATTATTTTACAACTAATATATTATAATTGTTCTTGTGTTATATATTTTAGCTTGTGAATTTAAAATTTGTACATATTCTTAGTAAAGATTTAACTAATCACACCCTTACCATGTCAATAATTTGGAATGCATTAAATATAACCCAAATCTAATTTGATAGAGAAACCTTGAAGGCATGCAGGCCTCTCATTCGTGCACTTCTCTTTGTCAATAGCAAATAGAAACTACCGATGAAATACATCTATGAAGCCAAAAATAATACTAAGGAGATTCTTATAATGAGTTTCCAATGGGATTGATTATAAATATAAAGAGGTGATTAGGTTTATTTGGGATGATAGATTAAACTTCAAAGGCCATAACTTGTAGTATATCATTTCATGAACTTGTAGTTCTTTTATGAGAAACCAAAAATAAAGCATAATACATAATTAATAGATGACTTGTATAGATGCTTGACGGACCTCATGAAAAAACCAGTAAAGAAAAATAATAATAATAATGAAGTTAATATTGTATATAAATGACCATGGACTTTCTAAAAATGAGTTAGCCTTCAGGAGCAAAAAGATTAGACTTCGAGGTTAGCAATTTAATATTTGTTTTATTTAATTTATATTATTTTATAAAAAAGTGTAATTGTTTCTTATTCTTATATCTTAATATTTATGATGCAAATGAATGATAAGTTTCATTAAGAGATTCAACTTCAAATATACAAAGATTTAAAATAAGAGTGATGAACCTTATGTAATGTATTTTTGAGTGAAACAAACTACGTGTTCGAGAATATAAATAATGATATTATTGACAATAATATAATTAATATTTTATAATTATGCATATGTAATATATTTTATTTTACTAAGTTGAAAATTTTGATAGATTAATAGCATGAGATATGATAAATTGCACCAATGCCTTAATAACATGGTATACATTAAATATAACCCAACATTGAGGAGATACATATATCACAATTCCATCAATCTTATTTCTCTAACTAACATTGATACTAATAATAAGTTTCTATCAAAAAGAAAAACAATGATATAAATTCAACATCAATTAGGAAGTGTGAAAAATAATTTTTTTTTGATAATAATATATTTTTAATCAGGATGATATTGTGAGAGCTAGAAAAGCATATGAAAATGCATATGAAAATCACTTTCAATTTCACGGCCCTACCTTGTTTTTAAATGATAGATGATATCAAGCTCGATGTTTGTTCAGAGAAGAAGATGTATCAACTTTCAAGGATACTACCAATACTACCAATAATAATTTTGTATATTTGCATGAATAATATTTTTATATTATTTATTTTTATTTATTGTTGTTTCATCTAAGTTTTTATATATATTTTACTTTTCATATTTGATATTTCATTATTGCATGCAATAGTTATCTATGTAATATCACATTTCCAACTTTTTTAATATTTCAGTTTTATTTCATCATTATGTGTTAATATATTTTAATTTCTAATATTTGAGAATCATTTTATTAAAATTTATATTATATATGTGAATAAGATAAATAAAAAAAATATTTATATATAATTATATTAAAAAAATCCATTAGGGGGTTTATATCGATATGCCATAGATTCATCTACTTTAGTGTTGTTGGGTATTTTAGATAAACTAAAATATATGTGCTCTCATCTAAATTGTGTGCACAAAATAATAAAAGAAATTATTTTTCTTTCTTATATAACTTATTGAAACAAATGGGTATGTATGCAATTCATGCTTTAATGAAGAAAAAAAGAAGGAAACACATGCAATCTCCATGCACCATGTGAAAAGGCATGCATGATGACTTTTTTGAAAAATTCATATTTTGCATGAATAATATGTGTGCATGAAAATGGGAATTCATCCCACTTTGCATGATTTGGATGTGTGTGTGAGAGTGGAGAAAACAAGAACTCATCCCATTTTCTTGTTTAAGTTTTCTTTCATCTGGATCTTTTGCTCCAAACTAATATATAGAACTTTTATAAGTTTATATAATACTTGAAAGGTATGCATTTACTCTCATATTCTATTGTTTACGTGGGTTTCTTGATTCGTGTTGATTTTATATAAGTTCTTACGATATTCATGCAGTGTTCTTGCAACATTCATGTGGTGTTCAGGAGAAAATTATTTATACAATTATGTACTATATTCATATTATGTTTGTATAGTGCTTGTGTTATACTCATATTGTGATAGTGATCCTCGAAATTCTCCAAGAACTTCGAATCCAGAATTGAAACTCAATTATAAATGTATTATTAATTACTTTTACATTTTGTTTGATTTGTTTTAATTTAAACATTGAGATATTTTTAAATATTTTATTAATATTCTAAATGTATTATTAATTGTGCTTTAATTATGTAAATATTCTATCGATTTTGGGGGTAGATTATTTACTATAATTGGGTAAAATTATGGTAATTTATTGGTTTTATATATTCTGGGAGAAATCTTATCAGCATATATATATATATATATATTTCAAATAGTTTGAAATATACATATTTACAAAATTTTATTAGAAATTTTTGGAAGCCCAAAATTATGTTTTGAACCCACTGGGCAATTGGGTAAATTTTAACGTAAATTTAAAAGGTTTTAAAAAGGTCAAAATACTAAACTAACCAAATTATTGGATTGAGAATTTGTTTCTAGACTATTCTTTGTTTTTTAATGCAATATCTCGATCAACCACAACAAGTGGTATCAGAGAATATATTTTTTGGCATCTTTGGTATTTCTATTTTTAGAAGCTAGATTATTTTTTTCGAGATGGATAAAGAATATAATTTATTTGGTATGATTAAATTAGAACCTTCCAACAATTCAACATGAAAAATAAAAATAATGATCTTTTAAAGATGAGTGATATACTTGAACTAACTCTTTGTGATCTGAAGTTAGAAGGTATGGATGAGACCATGTGAAAATTATATTATAAGACCTCTACCAAAATGAGAAGTAGGTTGGAAAGATAACTTTCCACTATATCTCAGCTATCATAAAAGTTGATGAGGTGTGAAAAAAGGTAGAATCGATATTAGAGAAAAGTGTATCAAGAAATAAGACCTTGATAATCTAATGTCTGGTTAAGTTGTAATATCAAGATGGATCTGAAATGAATGCTCACATAAACTTTTTCAAGCATTGATCAATCAACTATTATCTATCAAAATATTACTAGATGATGAGGTTCATGCATCTCTTCTCCTTATCTTGCTTCTAAAGAGTTAGGAAATATCCATTATCTTCTTAAGTACCTCAATTTTTAATAACATTCTTATCATGATTATCATTATTGAAATTTTGGTAAGTGAGGTTGCAAGACAGAAAGAAAAAAAATTTCGAGATATTCTTGTGTCTGAGAAAAATGAGAGCATAAGTAGAATAAGTTCAAAACTCATGCTTAGAAAGGGAAGTGAGAGTTTATTCAAAGGAAAATTCATAGTGAAGTGATCATCGTAATCAAGTAGAAAATTTTAAGAGGGACTATCCCAAGTGGATGAAACAACAAGATGAGCATAGGAAAAAAGATGGGGCCAAAAGGGTGCCTAGTACTTTTATCATAGAAGGAGACATTGCTTTTTTAAGTAAAATTGAACTACATGACAAAGTTAATTGGGAAAGTGACTGGTAGTAGATTTGGTTGAAACATTACATCACACAGAACCCAATTTGGGTTGTGATATTTTTATTCAGGGACTATGGATTAGTTAGGATGAGTGATGCAAGACTATCGAGAATATTGAGTATCAGTGATTTTTGTCTAGAGACAAATATGGATTATTGATTATTTATTAAGGATGTCTGATATATCCTTGAGGTTCATATGAACTTGTTGTCTATAAAAGTGTTGGACAACACGAGTAATATGGGGAAGTTCAGAGAAAACCAATGGAATTTTTCTAAAGGATCCTTGACTGTAGGAATGGGTAGAAGAATAAATTCTTTATATATTACCCAATCTAGGGTTAGCTCGGATTGGGTAAATTCTTGGTAGAAATTTACTAACATTGACTTTGAGATTCACATGCCTAGAAATGTTTGTATGGATAATGCATTTTCTATAGGAAACAATTAACACTCAACATCTAAAGGAATCTCGAATGAATCTTTAATGATATGGATTTTGCTTCAACTACTCCTAGGAATCACACTGCTCAAGGAAAAGCTTATGTTCTAGAAGTAGAAGCCAATACTTTTACTACGACCACTCTTATAGATCTATTTGGTCAAAGGAATGCTTATGGCTTGAATGAAAATGTGGACTAGAGATATTATAATCTTCACAAAACTTTTTATTATATGAAAAATGAGAAATGATTTTGCAGCCTAACGAATTTCTTACGACTCATATTCACTAAACTCAAACCAAAAGCATGCCTCGGACTATACAAATATTGTAGAGGATAAGATTGTTGGTTCTGCCCAGTTTTGACCAGACTGAAATATGTGTGATCATGTTGTTGTGTGGTTTGTTTTTGGTTTGTTTGGTTTGTGTTGTTTTATTTTAAATTTTATAATTTAAATAATAGTGGGTGATCTCATCTAAATTGTGTGGACAAAAAATTAATATGGTTGTTTTTATTTCTTATAAAACCCAAGGAAACTAAGGGATATTTATGTGACTCACACTTTAATGAAGAAAAAAAAGGATACAGAGGTAGTCTCCATGCACCACGCAAAAGTCACGAGTGGTGACTTTCCCAAAAAAAAATAGGAATTTACAATTTTGTATGAATAGTATGTTCACGTGAAAATGGGAATTCATCTCATTTTGCATGATTTGGCTGAGCGTGAAAGAGGAAAAAAAGAGAACTCATCCCATTTTCTTGTTTAAGTTTTCTTTCCTTTGGATATTTTGCTCTAAACTAATATATATGTGTTTTATAAGTTTATGTAATAATTGAAAATATATAGTTTTTTCTCTTATTCTACCAGAGTTGCTGAATATACATGTGGAATTTGTGTCAAATTCTTATGAGGTTCGTATGGTGTTCTTGCATAATTCGTATGGTGTTCTTGCATAATTCGTATGGTGTTCTTGCATAATTCGTATGGTGTTCATGAGACGATTATTTAATGTGATTATCTACTGTGCTCACTTTGTGTT
The DNA here is from genome assembly GCA_029783825.1 of Sapria himalayana. NCBI lineage: Eukaryota > Viridiplantae > Streptophyta > Magnoliopsida > Malpighiales > Rafflesiaceae > Sapria > Sapria himalayana. Next base: position 3,708,637 of record JAREIK010005719.1, on the reverse strand, counting down.
CGTGTTGTGCTCATGTTATGCTTGTGCGGTGAAAGTGATGCTCGAGATTCTTCAAGAACATTGGATCCAAAATTGAAACTCATTTCTAAAGTTATTTTCAATTATATTTATATTTTACTTCATTTGTTTTAAATTGAACTTTGAGAATTTTTATAACTATGTTTTAATTATGTAAATATTCTATGATTTTTAGCGGTAAAATATTTACTATGATTGTATGAAATTGTGATGCTTTACTACTTATATAGATTCGAGTAAAGTTATATAAGCATAAATATATATATTTCAGATAGTTTAAAATATAAATATTTATGTAGTTTTGATATACAATATTGGAAACATGGAAAGTATTTTGAATCCATTGTGCATTTGAATAAATTTTATAACATAAATTTAAGAATTAAAAAAATTCAAAAAAATCAACCTAACATAATTATTGGACCAAGAATTTATTTCGATAATATGATTAGTTTTTCGTGCAATATCTCAATTAGCCCCAACAAATATATATATCTACCTGAAGTCATATAAAATTATCATTTGGTATTTTGAATTGTGAATTAGGGTTTGTTTGATAAAACTTAATAAATTAAGTGCTGAAAAATTAAGGCTAAATTTTATTAGTATTGAATTTATATAAAAAACTATTTGATAAATTACTGTTAATTGAATACTGAATATTAATATATTATTTGATAACTATAAGTGCTAAAAATAATATATATTACATATCTACTCTTATTATCATTTTATTACATATTATCCAACATAAATCTAATTTATAATGAAATTTTTTTTCACTATAATTATTAATTATTAAAAAAAATAAAATCCATAAAAACAGATAAATCATAAATCCAAAAAAGAAATAAAAATGTTTAAAAAATAACCAATAAAATTTAAACTCTGTAAAACTATTCATATTTTTAATATAAAAATAAAAATTAATGAACAACTAGTTGATTTACTATTTCTTCTCTTAAATTAATCATAAAAAAGGGTAAGGATTAGGATTTGTGGTGGCGAAGAGAGAGGGAAGAGAAGACAGATTTACAAACTGAAATATAGTGTGAATGAGAAAATGAAAAAGAAATGAAAAAAATGATAAAATAGTAATTTGTTTAAAAAAAAATTGTTGAAAATTTGTAACTTTCAACATTAAGTATGTATCTACCTACTTAAAATTTTCAATGAATTTTCACTTAAAATTTTAAATTTTTAACTCCCAATATTTTTTTATCAAACGTATTTAAAATTTTAAACCATTGAAAATTTTAATTTTCACTAGTTTTAAAATTTTAAATATGTTATCAAACATCCTCTTGGTAAAGATAACAATTATTTATAAAGTTGATTTTGTAGCTGACAAGTATTTATGTTGGTTGCATCAAATATATAAGTATCAAAGAAAGGTTTAATTTTTATCATTGAAATGAATTATTATACAACTTAATTTTGATATATATTTTTTTCTGTTACAAAAAAATATCTAAGTTTTATTAATAGACTATCATTGATATTGAAAACATCAAAGAAAATTAGGCAACTTTATCAGTCAAGCTACAACTATACGTAAGGAGCATATCACGTAATAAAGTGGGTGGGTCGCTGGGACAATGATAACAAATCAATTGATTAAATTGCTTTTCACGAAAATAAATCACCTAGGGGCTAGGGTCACTCCCAATTTCAAGGACCAAGGTTAGATAAGTGGACATTTCTGATCTTGGCTAAAAATAGCATGGCCCAATTATATTGGACCACTCGGTCCTGCCAACCTGTGATAGTTATCATGAAGTAACCACAATGCTGATTAAACGAGATCAATTATAGGCAAAATTAGTGTATACACATACGCATCAATGCATGCATACATGCATGTCTGATTGGCTGCACACATACACACACACACCCACCCACCCACCCACCCACCCACATTCACATGTATAAATAAAAATGAGTAGTACATTTAAATAGGTAGAGTAAATATGTAAGCGCAATGCACAAATGCAATAATTAATAATAATAATAATAATAATTTCAGATGTGATGAATAATGTGTGGCAAAGATTAAAGTGTTTATGCACAAATATACATCATTTATGAGTAATACGATACTAGTGCAAATATGTATAAATATGTACAAATATGTAATTAACATATATAGAAAATATGCATGTAATCTACCAAACAAGCATGTGTAATCAGATATTTATGCATGTGACCTATGAATTTTCTTGCAAACATAACTAAGTAAAGAAGAAATGCTAAATATTTATGCTGGTTTTTATAAATTATACAAATTTCATTTTCCAAAAAAATTGATAGTGAAGTTTATTTTAAAGAATAATTCTTATTTAAAAATATAATGTATGTAAATGTGTCAAATGGGCCGTGTCGTGCTTGACACAACACAATTTTTAGCATGGACTATACTGGCACGACTCTAAAAAAGAGTAGTCCAGTATAGCTCATTGGCATGCATTTTGGAAGAGTCATGCCAGATTATGCCAAACTAGGTTAGGTTTAGCATGATTATCCTAGTTCATTCCAATGTAGTCTGGGTTCATTTCAATCCTAATTCGTTCTAGGCTAGTCTAGGCCTGGCAAGGCTAGCTTGAAACATGCTGAGGGCTAGTCGAGTCAAAATCAACCTAAATGAGTCATCGTGTTGGGTCATGCCATGTCGTGCCTGCCTTGCCAAAAAGTTTGGGCTGTCCCAGCCCACCCGACCCAGTTGACACTTCATGGTGCAAATCAATACACAATGAAAAAAAATGGAAAAAAAAAAACAAAAACATTTTTATAAATTCAATTAAAAAATGGGATTCTTTTGATTTATCATATGCGTTCTAATCTTTATCTTCATTCATGAAAAATGTTATAGACAAAGGTTTAAATGTCATAAAAGTCTAAATGTTTTTCATATTTGATTAATTTTGACCTTTTTATCATTCAATTACACGTGACGATTTGAAAATGGTGCACCAAATTGGCTACAAATGATTGCACCAACCCTAAAATCACATCTATGTACTTAAAAATTATTTTTTTCAGCTGAATAACAAACACGTAAATTTACATCATCTCACATTAAAATTTTGACCATAAAATTTGAGTGAATATAATAATACAAAAAAATTAGTTATATTTTTGTAAGATTTTATTAAAATATTGCATTGCTTGAAAAATTAATATTTATATGATTGCACAAAAATACCAAGAATATGTTACGTTGATAAAAACGATGAGTAAATAAAAATAGTTAACATACTAAATACCCAAAAATAACAACAAATTATAAACTATAAAATATTTTATTTGATATCAATTATAACATTTGATGAAACCACAATAATATTTTTAATTTTATTAGATAGGATACATAAAATATGTGAGCACAACATAGCATAGGATATATAAAATAATTTTCCTATAAAACATTAAAAACATAAATGCAATGCGTTTTTACTAGTTAATAATCAAGAAGATATATTTAAGCACGCATAAAATACACTAATTCATATGAGATTAACAAACTCAATTTTTAGATTGCATTGGATGTAGTACTCAGTGCACAAGGCTCCTAGTTAGCACAAAGTTAATGAGAGATTAATATATTAACACTCTTATCCCAAATAATAAGAGCGGTTGTGTATGATTAGTCTTTAACCTAAGATATACCACCAAGTCATGACTTTTAATATATGTATGAAACACAAGAATTTTCTTGGTGATGAAGCATCCAATATTATTCTCACCTCAATATTTTTAATTTTGGAATCCTAATGAAATCAAGTATATTAGCATTTATGTAATCATAAACTTTGGATATTATAGATAATATCATAACTATATGAGTTATTGTACAAATGCTGAAAGTATTAATAAGCATTATGAATGGTATGCAACCATAAAAAAAATGACAAAGCAATAATGATATCAATCTGTACACATCAACATTCATTTGAAAAGAAAGTAAATTTAACAATATCTGCCATGAATTTGCAAACTTAATTGAAGGAAAATAAAGATTTATGTACTGATATGGTAACATACACCCAACATATTATAACTTTCCTATTTTAAAGTACACCAAAAGCTATGAGCAAAAAAAAAGAAAGAATTAATTGTAAATAAATTAGTTGATGATCCAAAACTGCCATAGTCTGCCAAAATTTAGTTAGATTTTTTTCTCAACCTCTATATTGTTAAAAATATCTCATGGTCTATTTTCGTCAACAAATCATTCACAAATTTAATTAATAGAAGTCAATATTTGACCTGTGTATTTTTTTTTTTTTTGTTATTGACCACAAGACTCATATGCATGTGCCAACCAACCAACTAATTGAAAATATGTTAGATATATTTCAAAAAGAAAAGCACCAATTAAAAGCACTCATTTTAAACATAATCTAAAAACACAACACAAAATTGTTCTTAAATAACCATGAGTTACATTATAATTAAAAATAACAAATAATAAATGACAATACTACATTCATCAACAAACTTAAATCACTTTCCAAAATAATACAACTTCAAATTGTTGAAATACATAAATGCATACAACTAATTCAATATCTTTAACAAACATTGATTTTTTGATTATAATCCATATGAAAATGAACTGTCCGTGTGGGCATCAAATCAAATACCCCAACAACTCATGATCAGATTCTAGAACAAGATAGAGTTGAAGTAGTGCAAGATGATGATGAACCATGGAAATAATATAAAAAAGAAAATAAACAAATTCAAGGATCAATGCAAGAAGCACAAAAAGAAAAACAAAGAAAATGGTGGTGGTGAAAGTAGTGGAGATCGATAGAATAACACACAAATTTTATGTTATGGAAGCATTGGTTAATAGATATACTCACTAATATTAAAAATATTGGTTTCTATAACTGCACTAGAATTGATCATTTTGGTTTATCATTTTCCATATACCAAAGGAATTGAAATGTAACCTTGATAAGGGTTAATTTGACATTGTAGTAATAGTGCCAATATCATTTTTTTTAAGAAAGTAATTCACAAATCAAATATTCTATACAACTCAACTAAGATCAAAGCTTATCTCATTGTGTGTCAAATACAATATAAATCACAAGTTTGATTTTTTGAATTAGAAATTCAATGTGCATCATCTTTTCATCTTGTTTTCCTTCTATTTCTATCAAACCATATGTGATACATTGTGGCAACAAGAGAAACCTTCTTGATATGGTTTTGAGTTTCCTACACAATGTGATTCGAGATGCTTTAGAGCACAAGATTGTGTTGACATCTTCCTATCAATTATGATTCAACACCTAATATCCTTCTCGATGTAATTGGAGAAAAAGTACCTAAAGAAGTTATGCTTTAATATTTCATGATATGCAAATTTGTATTTGAGTGTGTTTGGGTTTGTAGATAATTAGGTTTTAACTCTTATTTTCCCAAGAGTAGCCATCTAGATCTAGGTATTATTAGCATGTTTGAGTATGTTTTTTTAACCCATATTATTCTAAACCATCTTTGGCCTTTTTAGTCTTGTGGCAATAGGTATGAATATATATTTGCCACAATTCTTCCATTCACTTTTTTATAAAAAATAGAATCCAAAGTAATAATTTAAAATAGAAAATTGTAATGTAATAATATAAAATAAATTAGACAATAAATGAAATATAAGCTAAAGACACTCGGGATTGATATGATTACAGAAAAGGATAAACATCTCTTTATAGAGAAAAAAATGAGAAATTCCAAAGGGATTTTTTGTGGGCAAGATTAAGTTCACCTAATCCACTTTGACTTTCCATTTTCTCATTTAAAGTTTAACTTTTACACATCACTTGCGTTTCTACCAGGCTGATAGAAACTTAACACTATATGAACTTGTTTCTTTTTAATTGCTTTGTGAGTACATCTAGGTTGTCTTATATATGAATTTTCTATATATTCACACTTTATTCTTCTATGTTTTCTCGTACAAAGTAATATTGTACTCTAATATGTTTTGTCTTTGAATAAAATATTGAAATCATTGCTAAATGTAAAAGCACTCTAACTATCACAAATAAAGTTATCTTCTTTTATTTTTGTCCAAGCTCTTCCAATATTATTTTTAACCAAATTACATCTTTACTAGTTTATGTAGATGCAATATATTTTGTCTCTATCATAAAAGTATAGATGATAGACTAAAGCTTTGAAACCCAACTTACAGCTCTTCTAGCAAGAGTAAATAGATAGCCAATAGTGGTCTTGCTATTGCTAATATCCATGCATAGTATGAATCAATTTAGCCCATCAGAATGAGCTTTGAACCTCCATAACCTTCAAGTTTCTTTACCAAGATTCACCATGTATCGACTAGCAACTCTCACTACTTGCATAACATCTGGTATTGTATAAAACATAGTAAATATTAAACTTTTGATTGTTGATACATATGATATTTGAGATATTTCCAACCTACATATTTCATTACTAGGACTCATGGTCATTGATGATTTAAAAAATAAAAAAAATGACTAGAAATTTGCTTAAAATCTTTCATATTGAAGCATAACAAGACTTTCTAGATATAATTCATTTATGAAAATTTAATATTCCTATTATTATTGTCTCAATAAATTTATATTTCCAAAATCTTATTTGTTGATCCCAAATATATCATATCAAATTCTCTTGTCAAATATATCTTCATTTCTTGGATATGAACTTTATTGGGGCCTACTATCAACATATAATTTACACACAATAACAAAATAATGAAATCCTTATTCTCAAATCTCTTATAATATTGCAAGAATTTGAATTAAGTATATTATATCCAGGACTTATGATAAAGGATTTAAATTTCTTATACCAACATCTCAGTACTTATTTGGGGTTATATAAAGATTTATTCAATCTACAAATCAATATTTCTCTTTCTTTTTATTCAAAACCTTCTATTCATAACATATATATTTTTACTTCATATTTTCCATGAATAAATATAGTTTTTACTTCTACTTATTCTAATTTTATATCAAACGTAGCACACACTGACATGACTACTTAAACTATTATCAATCAGATAATAGAAAAATAATGTCAAAGAAGTCGATGTCTTCTTTTTAAGCATATTATTTTTCTACAAATCATGCGTGATATTGCTCTACTTGATCATTACTATTATGTTTGATCTTGTAGGCCAATCTATTTCTAATAGCCATTTTTCTTATAGTGGAACAAGATCTCATATCTTAGTTATATGGAGAGCTTCAATTTCTTCTTGTATTGATGTCATTCAAAGTGAAACTTCCTAGTTTTTTATAGCCTCATGAAAAGTTAATAGCTCTTCATCCTCTATTAGTAGATAGTATGTAATATTTCCCTCAATACAATACTTTGAGTGCAAAGTTAGTTCTTTCCTCTCTCAATTTGATCATTATACCTCAAATACCATAAATTAATATGGTATTTGATCATTTTACTCTAGTAATTCAAGTTTTAGTAGTTTATTTCAGATTAAAGTTAGTTTTAAAATTATCTCATTCTTTTTCATTCAACATGTCATCTTCAAAGATGATATTTTTACTAATAATAAGCTTGTGGATAGTTATATCCCACAAATGATATTCCTTTACTCTACTAGTATATCCCAATAATATGTATTTTCTAGATTTTGAATCTAATTTTGATATTTCTTGGGTATTATATATAATATACACAGAACTTCCAAATGAATATAGGTGATAATAGTCAGTTAGCTTATCAATTCACATTTCTATTAGTATCTTCAAGTCAATCACAATTAATGGTGACTAATTGATCAAAAAATATTTTCTCGTGACTATTTCTGCTCAAAATGACTTGGTTATTCTCATAGTTCATAATATTGCTCTTGTTTATTCTAACAAGGTTCTATTCATCTACTCTACTGTGTCATTTTTTATGCAGTATATATCATTGTATACTACTTCTTGATGCTCTATATATCAAATTTACTACTAGTCACTCTCCCATTATCTATCCTCAAACACAAAATCTTTTATTTACATTCAAGTCATATTTGTACTTTAAATTTTTTTAAAAATGAAATGCATCCTCCTTTCTCTTGATTAGATGTACTCAACATCTCCTAAATTAGTCATCAATAAAAGATATAAAATATCTTATATCTCTAGTGATTGGATTAGTACTTCACAAATATCATAATAAATTAGTTTTAAGATAGATTTACTTCTAGCATTAGAACTATCGAATCTCAATCTAAGTTGCTTAGTAGTGATATAATACTCACAAAAAGGTAATGAGACCTTTTTGAGACATGTAAGTTCTTATTTAGTAATAATTTTCATAAGATTATTTAGAAATGTGGCCAAGTTTATGATGTTAGGCTATCATTAATTATTCAATTGATCTTATTTAAACTATAGACACTTCTTCATCTTATTATGTTTCACTCATGAGCATATATAAATTTGTAGCTATTTTTTCTACAAGTGCTCATTTAACTATTTTAATATTAATATTTTGAGCATGAGTTTTATATCCACTATAATCAAATTTTCTAAAAGATAACATATTTTTCCTTGAGCCATTCACATGTCATACCCCTTGGAAGATGTGTACTACATCATCATATATCTTAATTTTAATAGTATCAATACTAATAATTTTTAAAGCATGATCCTCTCCCATGAACATTGATCCTACTGAGATAGGTTTGCATTGAAGAAACCTTTCTCTTTGGGAAGTCATATGTCATGTGGATCCCAACTCCATCAACTAGACATCAACAAATCTTTTTCTATCTTTAATAATTATTACTTCTTTATATAAAATTTTAATATTATATGAAGTATTTGCCACATAACCCTGAGTACTTGATGACTCATATTTTTTTTTCTGATATTTTTCTTTAGCCCTCCTTTATAATACTAACATTCAATTTTTACATGTCCTTTCTTTCCACAATGATATAACTTCTCTTTCTTCTTACCTATTGACTTATCCTATTTTTATTTTGACTCTTACTAAAGCTATGTTCTATCAATTATCCTCTATAAATGATCAATGTTTGAGTTTGTTTAGAAGAAAATATATTATATTCCTTATTTGTATGCTTACATTCTTCCTCAAATACAGTAGTCATAATTTCATTAAAGACTAAATTTTCCCTTAAAACACTATAGACCATATTTATGATGTGATAGTCATATAAATCTAGTAAAATTTGGAGTAAAATTTCCGCATATTCTTTTCCTTCTACATTATGATCCATATGAGATAGTTGAAAGACTAAAATTATAAGAATATTGATGTATATCATCATTGAAGTAGATTTAGTAATTCGAATAGTATAAAACTTTTTCTTCAATAAAATTTTATTGTGTGATGACTTGACTTCATATATATTTGTTAAAGTATCCCTTAGAGCACTTCTTTTTTTCAATATTTTTTAGCCTCGTTCCAATTACTTCTAAGCAATTTTCTTTCCTCAAGATTGTTTTTATCTTCATCTTCCATAGTCTAAAATTATTTCAATTAAATTTTTCTATTTCAAATTTCACTGACATTTATTTCACTTTTATATTGATTAATACACGAGTATAGTCGTGATTATTTATGTTAAATATACTAAAAAATTTCCTAGGAAAGTGGATGACTCATAATGATTCCTCTTAAAAATTATAGACAATGAGGCTCTTATCACTCTTTTGATATTAAATTTCTAGATATGTATTAATTACAAAAATTACTATCATAAACATCACATTTGATACCACTATTATAAAAATAAAACATGGAATAATATATTAAAATAGAAAATTCTAACTCAATAATATAAAATAAACTATAAAATAAATGAAATATAAGCTAAAGACACTTGGGATTTAGATGATTATAAAAAAGAGTAAACCTCTTTTTATAGAGGAAAAATAGGAAATCCTAAATGGATTTCTTATGTGAACAATGTGAAATTCACCTTATTCACTTTTACTTTACACTCTCCCCATTCAAATATCAATTTCTTTGCATAAAAAATGCTTCCAATTTATTGAATAATTCATCTCTAATAGCTATAATAGCTTTCCAAAATGGAATGTCTTCTCAAGAGGAAAAGATATTTTAAATATCCTAAGAGGTGAGATAGTAGTGATGAATCCAACAAATCAATAAAGAATCTTGCTTCTTATTAATTTTTCATAATTTCTAAATAAAAGGACTTATTTCATTGCTTGATTGAGAGAAGGCCCTTCTCATCACGAGAAGCTAGTTTACAAACAACACTCCATTAGACTTTGGGTCAATATTTCCTGATATAGGAGATCCCCATAAAAATCTTCTAGTAAATTTTGTCAATGGAATGATACAAATTGGGAAATATTATTCCCCAATTTATTTTGATAACAATAAATAGAGTTAATCAATATTCCATTAAAATTAATATTTATTTACTTTGAAAGATATTACCTAATTGAATGATGTGATTACTTAGTAGTGCTTGGCTTATACTTAAATATTCCATGGTAACAATAAAAATTTAGCCTTCCGTCTAAAATTTATTCTTTGCTTTGACTAAAATTATCAACATATATATCCAAAGGGATGAACTCTCAAAATAGAAATGCACATTCACAAATGTTTATGCATGTCAATTAAATTTGAAATAAAGTATATCTTTCCAAATAAACATGGAATTAATATCTACTATATGGGCTTCATATGGAAAATGTATGTGAGTCAAAATAATTCTATCAAGAGGGATACAAAAATGACTTTTTTCTTAAAAAAATAAACTTTGTCCAAAACAAGAAATCCACTAAGGTAGTATCCTTCAAATCATTGTCGCTGGTTATTTTTATGGCCCTTAGGATTTCTCATGAAAAATGGAGTGGTGGCTATTTATTGATCTATGCTCTTCCAATTTTCCTTCTATGCTCTTCCAATTTTCTTTTTAAGCTCTTCCAATATTCCATGATAAGTTGTCACAGGTAGTATCCGTATCATTTATTCAATGCTCTTCCAATGAAAAATTGCTTTCTTCAAGAAACCAATTAAAATTTTTTTCCTTTCTGGATTGTTAGCCATTGAATTTTTTTTATCAAATATTCTTTGGAATTGCCAATTTTGGAGAAAAACACAATTGGATGACATGTTTACTTTGTTAACCAAAACTTAGATAGTGTTAATCAATAAATAGCCACCACAACTCATTAGTTGGCAACAAATCAAAATACAATCTTCAAAAAGTTAATCAAAACCTAAATGGAGTTATCAAAATCTCATTGAGAAGAAACATAATTATTGAGCAATGCTTCGAAGTGGTGGTTCATTGTCCCACTAGAATGAGTAATGATAATAATATTAAATATTTTAGTAGTTACTTAATAGTGTTTACTTAGTAGAGCTTCAAAGTTATTACATACCCACTACACATGTAATTTGATGTTGTAGTGGATCACATTTCTCCTACTCATGTAGGTTGGTGTGTTAGTGAGATAGATTCCCACCATGCTATTTATTTAGGTTTTCCAAACTGTAGTAGTAGTTTGTATGTAACATTATATAAGTGCATGTGTATATAATATTTGTATGTAGTTTAGTTTTCAAACCAAAAAAAAAATCTTATATTCATTTATTTTCTATTCTTTATCTCCAACAATTTTGTAGAATCATAGAGAGGTTAGCAATAGAGAGAAAACACATCAGTGGTGAACAAGAGCACAAACTCATCTTCTCAACCCTTAATTTTACTTTTTAAATGGGAAAACTATCACTTTTTTTAGTCTCAAATTAAAGATTATATTCATGTCTCAAAAGCTGTGGAACTAAGTGGAAGATGAGCTTGTAGATTCAAATATAATTGAAATCGATGAAAGATGATGGTATACTCAAAAAAAAAAGGATATAAAGATTTGCTTCACATTCAATAATTCCTTTTTGATAAATGTTTCTCATGATTTCAATAACAAGTATCCCTACTCGAGTGCTGAATATTCTAAAGCATAAGTATTTGGCTGACAAGAAGGTGATAACTATTAGATAACAAATTTTTCATCAATATTGTGAAATATTGGCCATGAAAGATAAGGAAATAGTGCAAACATTAGTATATAGGATGTCTAGGATTGTTAATCATATGAATTAATATGTAAAAGATCTTAGTAATGAAATAGTAGTTAGTAAGATCTTAAGGACTTTAAAATTGGATATTGATTACCTTATTTTTTCTGTTGAAGAATCTAATGAGTTTTATCTTAGTGTATGAAGCTAGACTTAATAGATTTTATGAAAATGATGAGGAGAAGGCTTTTTCGGTAGAGGGGGAGTCTTCCAATTAAGATAAAATAAATACATCAAGATGATAATATGGCATAAATGTTTTTGTGGTCTAAATCTTGATGGTGGAATAGGAAAAGGCCAGTATGAAGATCACCACAAACACAAAAACAATATATAATGTATATATTAAAAAATAAGCTATTAATAACATATTCTCATATTGATAATACACATGATGATTTGTGTAAAATCATTGTTCAAGGAGCTTCATGAATCATAGAAAAAATGAAGTTGGACTTAGCAATAATAAACAAATACAAGTTGATGGAAAAGACACTATTGTTATCAAAACTACAAAGAATAATGTAGAATATCTCCCTAATGTGTACTATATTCTTAATTTAGCTTATAATTTGTTGAGTGCTAAACAATTATTGGATGGTGGATATATAATTTTGTTTGAAAATGGTTGTTGTTCATTTTAATCCAAGAAATCATGCCCAGAAATTATTGAGATTCTCATGGAACAAGATGATTTTTTTTTTCTTTACAAGCCTCTAATGTGAAAAATTATGACTTGCATTCAATAATGATAAAAAAAATATGGCACTTGTGTTATAAGCATTTGAATATGAAAGGACTGAGACTATTAGCTTAAAGAAATATGATTGTTGGATTGCCAAAAATAATGGTCTTATTTTTTGTGAATGATGTGTAATGTGTTTATGGGAAGGAAAGTGAAACTTGATTTCTCATAAATATGTATTTAAGGGTTTTATCTTGTCTTGAGATAGTACATGTTGACATTTTTGGTCTTATGAGTATTAAACCATTTAGAGGGAGTATATATTTTCTATTGTTTATTAATGTTATTGTCGCATGAGTTGGGTGTATATCTTGAAAAATAAGTTGTAAACCTTTGAGATTTCCAATGAATTCAATGTATTGTTGGAAAAGAAAAGTGGTTGTTATACAAAATTCATTTGATCAGATGGAGGTTGTGAAGGCACCATACACACTAGAACAAACTAGGCTCAATGAAAAAGTCAAATAGATGAGTAGAGCCAAGATGATGGCAAGTAGTCTTTTTTATTAATTCTAGGTAGAAGTGGTAACACAACATATCTTCTCAGTATCTCACTGATGAAGGTAGTCAGAAACTAAACCTCATATGAAACAAGGATAGGTAGAAAGCCTCAGTGAGTACTTTAAGAATTTTTGGTTATGCCTTATGTATTGGTTATTGCTTCATCTTAAACTAAACTTAATAAGCAATAAAAAAAATACTTTTTATTGGCTATAAGCAACAATCCAGGGCACATAGGTCGTATAACCCAATAAGCAGAAAAGTAATTATAATTTAGGATGTTAAGTTCAGTGAAGGAGGCAAATAGATTTGGATAAATAGTAATGTCGATTATCGGTTCAAATTCCTAAAGTTGAACTTCTTGATACATATACATATGGTGACAATATCGCAATATCAAGCCACTCAATTCCATCAAGTAGTCTAGGTAATTTGGTATACGATCATTCATCCTTAAGCTCCTCTCCAAAAACTACTGAAAAATTTTCTTTCTTTAAGATAGAGATATGTTTCATGTAGTTGTTCTTTGAAGGTTTTTGATCCCATTAGTTATCATGAAATGGTAGAAAGTCAAGTGTGTTAAGATGCAATGGATGTAAAGATATTAGCTTAGTTGGACACAAGTAAATTTATAAATTGGAAATTAGTTGATCTACTCTAAGGAAAGAATGAGAATTAGACTAAAGTGGATTTATAAAATAAAATACCAAGGTGATTGTACTGTAGAGAAACACAAAGCTTAGTTAGCAACAAAAGGGTACTCACAACAATAGGGTGTTGACTTCGAAGAAATGTTCGCCCATGTATGCCTACATATAGATATTCTATTGGTCCCTTTAAAATAGTGAGAATCTTTATGACCATAGTTACACAATTAATATGGTATGTTAAATTTGTTTTTCTAGCTAGTGATTTAAAAAAATAAGTTTATGTTGAATAACCTATAGGTTTAATTATATGTAATAACAACAAAGTTTATAGGTTAAAAAATATTTTATAGTGAGCCCTATGAGCATGGTACACAAAATTGACTCTTTTTTAAAGGAGAATGGATTTGAAACAAAGTAAATTAAGCTGACCCTTTATGTGAAGAATAGAGATAATATTGATTTTCTAGTTGTATGTCTATATGTTGATTACATTATTTATATGAGATTTTGTGAGTCTCTCAATGCATGATTTAAAATTAGTATTATAAAAAGTTCAAGATATCATATTTGAACCTATTGCATTTTTTCTTATTTTAGAAGTGAATTAAAGTTCAAATGGTATTTATTTCTCAAAGAACATATACAACTAATTTTCTTGATCAATTTAATATGTTATAAATTAGCACCTACTCAAATGAATGTTGATGAAAACTTATTGTTGATGATGGTATTGGTATGTCGAATTCAAGATGTTACATAATCATAACTATTGGTTTTAACTATATGTCTCATGTGAGACATGGTAATTTTATTTATTTTTCACAAAAAAAAAAAAATAAGAATAATTTTTGACTTCCTTTTCAATATTCTAAAAATTTATAAATGATGAATTATTTTTTTATAAAAGAAATTCAGTTTAAGTTTTCATTGAAAAAGTTTTCTTTGATAAGTAGAAAAGGGAATATAACATAAAGATATTGTATTTGTTGGCAAAAAAAAAAAATTAACTAAAATAATCTAACAATTGAGAGAAATAGTCATCACCAATAAAAAATATTAACTCAATTTCATATACAAAGCTTGTATATATACATGAGTTTTTTTTTTCATATAATAATTTGCACGTTAAATCTCATAAAAGTGTGGATTGCCTTTGCAACAAAAATCATGAAAGGATATGTTACATTTTTTTTTCTTCTAGAAAATTCATGCAAGTGAGCTCCACTCCATAATTGTTTAGTCTGATCCATCTCATTCAAAAAGACCTCTAAAATTTGCTCAACAAACTAAAAAAATGTGAATAATGATAAATGTATCTAGTAGGCTTAGAGTAGACTAAACTAATTAATTAAAAAATAACATCAAAAGTTTGAGATATCTTTGATCCACAATATAAAATTATCAACTCACAAATTGATAATTTATTTCAAGTGATAAATTGTATACAAAGTGTTGGTATGTATCTGAGAGTATGTGATCAAAAAATCTCTCTTGAAAAAATGATATATGATTCAATGAACTATATTTCTCATTCAATAAAATTCTTCTTGTTCAATTTCTATTCTATATTAACATTGTTATAATTGATACTATGAAAATGAATAGCACCAATCACACATGATTAATCATCAGAAACACCACTTTATTCATCTAGGCCACCCACAAACAACAACAAAACTAAATAACTATAATTGGTCAGCCCAACTTGGTTGACTCACACTGATCTAGTTTGAGTAAAAAAAAAAACCTTAACTACATGGTCTATCTCAAGCACCTATAACTTTCCTCTTACGCCAACACAATCAAGGGAACATATTTCTCTAGATCTAGAAAAACTATACATAGTGGCCATGTAGCCAAAAACTCCCCAAAAATTACTTTAAATCATATCAGTTAAAAACAAAATTACTCATCATCAACTAGTCCAGATGGTACCAATAGTTTCAAGAACTATTTGTAAAGCTTATTTGAAGCTACTTATTAGATATCATTTGAAAGTGTTGAAATAAATGAGTTTCAATAACTTTTATGAAACACTTATTTTTTAATATCAATCTAATATGCCCTAACAAGATGAGTTTTAAAGTTGTCAAAACTATTTGTTTGATTTTACTTTAATGTATTTGTACAAGATGAGTTTTAAAACTTGTTTTGAAACTCTTTGATTTTGTTCGGATGTATTAGAATGAGATGGGTTTCGAAAAGTATATTGAAACTTAATGTTTGGTTTCATTTGAAAATGTCCACGCAAACAACAATATTACAAAAATATTGAAATTTATCATCGAGGAAATGATTTTTTTTTTCCTATGTATTCAACCCAGCTTGATTTGTTTAATAGCATGAAGAAGTTCTAGAGTAGTTTACTCAAAGATGCATGAGAGAATCAAACTAGTATCACTAAGCAGACTATTTTTTTTTAATGCATCGCCATATATGAGCAAGTTCGATCCCCACAAGCTAGCATTAAACCGTCAGGATAAGAAACTGCACCTCATGGGATACAAGTGGTTTGCATCTTGGGGTACAAGCTAGCATGTGAATTTATGTAGTATTAGTTTTATGATTTCTCCTAGGTATTTTTTATACTCAAATAGATAAGTGAAAAAAAAAAGTTCAGACTTTTAAATATATTGACATCAATCTTGGGTAACCAATAGTATAATAATCTGATTAACAAAGAGGAAAGAATGCTCAATCCTGATGAAACCACGAGATGGATTCCTAGGGATGCCGAATATGCTTACTCAAGGTGGTGTCTTGGCCAATCACACTACTCATACTACTATGATGGGAGGGCTGAAGAATAATATGAAATGGGCTGGAAGGAGGTGAGAGAAAAAATAATCAATCTCCAGCATGTTTGAATATATAGAACATGATCCCACTCCACTCAAGAATATCACACCACTATAAAAAATGAAAATCAATATCCAGTATATATTATTAATTGTTTGAGATATAAAATGCGATACATTGTCATCAAAGAAAGCTACTATGTTCCCTTCTATGAAGCTTAGCATTAGAAGCAATGTGAACAACCAAAATATGGAATCATCCATTAAAGAATATGAGATGTAAAGTAAGACAAGCAATTAATAAAATGTAATTTTTTATATGAGACAGCTACATAATACTTCAAATGTGTTCCAACTCATCGATTATAAGTGCTTAGTTCCTACTTAAGTATCGTTGAATTTTTCCTAGCGACAATCTTCTCCCATTTAAATTAGCATACCTTATTATATTGCATGCTTATTTTCAGTTGCCTGTTTGATTCCTCATGTAATGTATTTGTGGTATATTTGTGAATTAATATTTGAGATACAATATATGTGATTTCATGCACCATTTAGGTGTTTGACTTGTGTGTTAGTTTAGTTATTTAGTTATTGCATCTTATGACACCTGGTGAGCAAATCTTCCACAAACCAATATATGTTGTATAGATATTCCTTTGCATATTCCATCACTGGGTATCTCTTCACAAGGTATTTTTCCCCTGGGACTTGTATGTGTTGACCATGATGCATACAATGAAAGACGATATACAATTCGAGCAATCATACCTATCTCATGACTTCTAGCGAGCAGACATGGAATGGATGACTTGGGTCCTTGAAAATGAGACTCATGATGTCCTCGATGGTGTGTGTATGTGTGTGTGTGTGTGGATCTACAGGCATAGCATTGTTTTCTTTTAATTAAACATACCTCCACGTCCAATTAGAACTTGAATTGCCAATTTCTCTAAGGAAAGTTGTTCACATTAATTTAGATTTAAACACATGAGAAAGCCACATACACGACCAACATCTCTCATTTTCTTAACAACATTAAGCTACCACAATTTGTCAAAAAAAAAAAGCAAGAATTTAATGGTTTTTGATAGAAAATAAAGTACTTTGAAATAAGCCTGACAAGTCAATTCCACATAAGAAATAAATTTTTTTTTTTTTACAAAATATCTAACAAATTGATCAATTCATCAATACATCAATGCAACATTAACTAAACATTTAATCATTAGCCAAATTAATTTTACTGAGTCACATTGTGAGATAAAGATCCCAATAAAAAAAAGAATTAAAGTTGAATCATTGTTTACTAAATACAAATTTTGAATTAAAAAAAAAAAAGATACTACAATGAAAAGAAAAAGATATCCTATTGCTTCTTTTTGTCCAATCCATCTCACCAAGATCTACTATATTTTTTACCAACACACAACAAAGCAACAACAATCATTAAGATATATTCCCCATTTAAACAAACATTATGGATAAGTTGGCAGAAATTTACCCAATACATACATGATTGCGCAACACCCATCTACATTGCATAACATAAGTCTACACGCAATTTCATAAATTGACCAAGTTTGGAGAACAATAAATTATGAGCAAGCAAAGGGTTAATGTAGGCTTGGTATTGAAATAACTACCTGGATAACAAAAAAAAATTGGTGCAAGGGAAAAAAAAAGAAATAAGGCTTTCTTCTATACAGAACTAGATAAACTTCACAACAAATTATACAGGATGAGACAAACACAACAGCGCTGAAAACACAATAGAGCAAGAACAGCCAACAGTCCTGCAGGATATGAATAGCCAACAGTTCAAAAATTTTTCAACAATGGAAGGTTGGTAAATGCGAGAGACGCTTATAAAATGACTCGCAACAACAATAGAGAGGTGACGTGAGTAAATGAGTGGAGGGTGCTTGTGCCCATCCATGCAGATAAGATATGACTGCTGCTGCTATTCAATTAGCTAAGCCACGAAGAAGGTGGGGGAGGGGTAGGTTAGAAATGAAGAAAAAAATGGATACTTGAGATACAAGTGCAAGTTTCTATTGCAAGCCCATCTGAACAAATCTTGAGTTTCTCCACAATTCTCTACCTGCATCTTCATTTCCTAATTGCAAGAATCTCTAATCCCCTAAGAGCATCCTCGTGATTGCTTTTAACAGCTACAGCACGATTCAGAGATGAACTGGGATCATGCCGAGAAGGGTCTCTTTGGGTGGAAGTGGGGCGGCCATTTCTTGCAAACATTCGAGCAGAACGATTGTCAGTCTGTTCCCCTGATGAAGCTGGCCTACTGTTCGAAATAATGGCTTTTCTGATGTTGCTGCCATATGGTGATGAACTTCGCCCTTTGTCTGGATCAGGTAGCTGCAAGAGAAGAAATATCTCAAGAAGATAGAAAATAAGTATATCTTGCAGCTTCCATATCAAGCAACTTACAATATTTGAAGATTTGTTTCTGGAAATGTCAAGCTGGCTAGTGCCAGCTACCTTCTTTGTATAAAAAGCCTCCACGGTGCCTGATAACCTTTCACGATACTCTTTCCCAGCTGAACAAAAGTTAAAATTATAGAAAGGGCACAACTAAATGTTATAAACAAATTGCCAGAAGATAGACGTACAACAGAGTTTCTCTGGAAATTTAACACCAGGTGGCACTGCCGTGTGGAGAAGTTTGGGGCCAGAATGCTGCAGACGAAAGGAAGAGATCAAACTAGTTTTGCATATTGATGGGCCGAGGAACCAATTGCCACATGAACGCACCTGCCCCCTGGAGCTGGAATTGATATGCGGATATTTCAGCACAGTCCAATCAAAAACATAATCAAACTGATAACCTGCACCAGAAACTTCAGAAAATCAAACCAGAAAAAACAAACAAGCAAAACATAAACAAAGCAAATCATCTTGAGGACATCATATTTATAATCACCTTCCATTATGAACAAGTCTCGGAAAATCCTCTTCAAATAAGAATAATCTGGTTTGTCTTCAAAGCGCAATGAACGGCAATAGTGGAAATATGATACAAACTGTGATGGGAATGATTTACAAAGCACCTGCCATTACAAATTTAACCAAGAGCAAGAATCAGGATGACGAGAATATTAAACAAAACAAAACAAAACAAAAAGTTAATGGAATGAAATTTCAGAAAATACTTCAATGGTAGTTGCAAGTTTTTTTTCACAAATCTTGTCATATTTCTGCTTTTTTGTTCCAGCCTTTAATCCTTGCCATGGAAGACTAAGAACAAAAAAAAAAGAAAAAAAAATTATGAACAATATTATTGAGAGAGAGAGAGGAAGCCAAATGCAAACATACCTTCCCTTCAAAAAATACATGAGCACGTAGCCAATGGACTCTAAATCATCCCTTCTGCTTTGTTCTGCAGGACATGAGAAATCTCAGCAAAACGAGTAACACATAAATTTTAGCAGATCAAATGTTGCACTACTGACCAATCCCGAGATGAGTGTTCATGCTTGCATATCGAGCTGTGCCTGTGAGGTTTTTGTTTTCTCTGCAACCAAAACCCTTTTTGAGTTCCATGATAAAAATGCATACCCAATGCTTGAATACCATAAAAATGAACAAATTAGGAATAGAAATTGAAAAGACACTAGAATAGAGAATAAAAGATGGTTACATGCCTGTAAGGGATGTGCTTTAAGGTTTGGAGGTCTCTGTACCTCTTCGCAAGGCCATAATCAATGATATAAACCTATATAGAAGAAAGAACTTTAGTTTTAGCAGAGCAAAAGAGTGATAAATCAGTGACACAGACCTGGTTTGCTTTGCGTCCTAACCCCATCAAGAAGTTATCAGGCTTAATATCACGATGAAGGAAGCTTTTAGCATGCATATATTCAACTCTATTAATCTGGAAGAAATAAAATTGATTAGGAGAATTATCTCAACTTCCTAAAACAGTTAATGGATGAGCAATTATCATGCCAGATGGACTACGCACTAGTTGATCTGCAAGCATCAATACAGTTTTTAAGGTGAACTTCCTGTTGCAATAATTGAACAAATCTTCCAGACTCGGTCCAAGGAGATCAATCACCATAACATTGTATTCACTCTCAATACCAAACCATTTTATTTGGGGAATTCCAGCTTCAACAAACGAGAAGAAAATAAAGGAATTCAAGCAAATGGAAGAGCACCACAGCTTTACAAATAAGCACTGTGGATTAAATGATAGAAATGACTGCAGAGAAGCATTAGATGTGGCTGATAGAGGGCTAGATGTAAGTGAATGAAAACACAAATCTTACTCCCTCCTTGAAGATACGAATACAATTTTGATTCATACTGTAGCTGCGGATGCTTCGTCTTCACGGGTTCCTGAAATTGAATATCAAAAAATAGGTAAACTATTAATGTCACATGAAACTACTGTAGATCGTCAGGGTGAGAACAGAATGAAATTATTCCCAATGATTAAAGTAAATCAAAATGGCAGAAGAGGAAGAGTTGCATGGATGATCAACGCGGTGATCGTACTAGATTATTGAACATACCAGCTTGACAGCAACTTCTTCCCCTGTTTGCACATTCACACCTAGAACACACATGGATAATCAAAACAAAAAACGATCAAAGAGGAGGAGAGAAGAGGAGAAAGATAGGAAGGGAGAAAATCGATCAGTACCTAAATAGAGTTCTCCGAAAGATCCGCTCCCAATCTTTCTTCCCAGCTTATACTTAATGCCAACTATGTGATCAATTTTGGATTCCATTTTCTTACTTGTCGGCTGGCAAAAGCTAAAAATTTTCTGCGCAGTTAACAAAATCCAATTCCCAAATGGATATCACCTCGACGTATTTAACCGTGTACGCCACCATATAATCTCATAGAACCACCGAATTGCTGAATTGATCAGATAAAAATGCAAAAACCAAATCCGAGAAGCTCAAGATTCTACAATCTGAGGTTATGTTCTAAAAGGGGAAAACCTAAATTAGAACAGAGAGAATCGTTTTTCTTTCCAATCACATTGTTTGATCATACAAATGCGTCGAATCGGAGGCGATTGAACATCAAGCAAGAATCAGAGGGTCGACGTCGATGAAACGCGAACAGATCGAACTCGAAACTAAATAGCCGAGCCGATGCAGATCACAATGAAAGACTAAGCCAAAAATAAAAAAACAAAAACTAAACAAACAAAACGTTGCGACAGAACACCGAGATGAGTGGGGCTGACGAGAGAAGAAAAGTAATAACTAATAAGAGGTAAGATTGCAGAAAGTAAGTAAAAGACTCCTCTTTTATTTCATGAGTTATAATTAAATATAATTTTTAGGTTTTAGAATTTTCAAATCCCGCATCCCGACAGGCGGAGTAAGAAACGTATCCTACCCAGCTGTAGCTGCCAAACCTTGATAATCAATTTTCGAAAATCAATTTTATTATGATCAACATTAAATAGGACAAATTTTTTTAATCATCATTATTTGTTTTATCAAAATAAAAATCAAATTTGAAGGATAATTAATTTGTTTTTTAATAACTTATATGTCTCATTAAGTTAATTATTTTTCAATAAATAAATATTTAAACCGAAAATTAAAATTGAATTAGGGTATCTTAGTTCTTCATCAATCTTTTCAAAAAAGTTCATTATTTTCAATTATCATCTTTATAAGACACAAAAAATATATTGGAAAAATTATGTATAGTTGAACGTAAATGTAATATTCAAAAAAAAAAAAACCAAACTTTTCATATTTAGAAAAAATTAGACTTAAATGTAAATATTGGACAAATTCAGTAGAGTTATGCTTTAATATAAATATTCAAAAAATTACATTTTGATGCACTCAAAAATAAAAACCAAAAATTACTCATACATGATCCACATCGTTTTTAAAAAAAAAAAAAACTTAAAAGTTATAGTTTTTGAAATCAATATTATATATATATATATATATATATATATATATTCATGTTAAGTGAATAACGTGTATGGTGAAGGCTAAGCATACGCATTATTATATGTGTGTGTGTATCTAATGTATTATTTATTTACTTAGTATAATGTTTTGGAAAATAAAATACTTAATGCATATAGTATTCTCGAAAATAGTAATTTTTATGTTTTTTGTTTATTTTTTAATATAGTAAATCAAGTAAGGATAATTTTGGATTTTTGCTTTTGAATAAGTCAAAATATAAATATTTTCCATTTTGAAGCATTTTTTATAAAAATTAAAAGTTTGGATTTTTTTTTTAAGATTTTCATTTTAATATATCTATACATAATTCTTTCTAATATATTTTATTCACATAATATATCTTAGATGGGTCAAACCCTTGTTTGCTCAAATGTTCAATCACCTAAGCACCTCTAGAAGTTTATGCTATCATTAATTGTATGTCCTCATCATATTAATCAATGTGCAATTTGATCTATGTATTCATGATTATCAAAAAAAATCTTAATTGTTATTTTATTAATTCATTTTTGCTACTAATTACAATTTAGAAGCAAATAAGTTATAAATGATTGTTGAGTATTTATTTATTTTACTTAATGATAGTTGCATACTAATTTCCTTTAAAAATATTTAATCTTTTCTTGAATATTTGATGATGTTTGATGAGTTGTTGATTTGTTTAAACTTTTTAGGAATCAAAGTTTATATACTTTAGTATTAAAACTCAACCCAATCCAACTAAGCATGATTAATATTGATTGGGGTGATTCAAAGACTAGATATTAATCGCTCAAAAGAAATTGATTTACCATAACTTACCAATTTTATATCAAATATTAAATAACAAATGCATACATACATACATACATATATATACACACACACACATACACACTTGGACTAAAACTTGGATAATGCACATTGTGAAGAGATTAAAAATATAATATTCATTTTTTTATCTCTTCTCTTCTCTTCAATTATTCCCTATTATTCCATCGCTTCTCATGTATGGGCTTATAAGATCAATATTGTACACCACACAAACTTACAAATTAGCCAAATAAAATATAAAATTGCTAATTAATATGAAAAACAATTAAATTGAATATTGCATAAGCACCATGAAAATCCAACTTATAAATACAAACACATCCACATAAAAAGCACAATTCAAAAATACAAAGTTTTTTAAACAAAAAATTCTAAAATATAGAACACTTGATTTTTGTACACCCATACACATCAGTAAATTTGATATTCCATGTGTTCCACCAGCTAGTTAAAAGTTTAGTTCTAGTGTTTTGTTCAAATAGTGCATCAACATCAATAGATGTTTCAATAACCTTCAATCAAGAGATCCTAGCAACCATTCTCTTCGACACAATAGAGAGCTAGAGAAATTTTCATGAGGGAGAAACAACTCTCATATCTTTTATACAACAGCAACGTACATTGTTTTGTCGAAGAGCACGAGTGAGAGAACTCGTGACCTCTTCCATTATAGAGAGGAACACTTGAGAGAGAGGGAAGAGTGTTTCTATCCTCTTGTACGTCTAGATTTACTACACTATGACATGGTGGATTTCAATAGAGAACAGACATATGTTAAAGAAAAATAACCTAGGATAGAGAGAAAGACTCTTCTACCTATTGCTCCACATTCTGTTAAAAGAGAGTGTGAATGCAAATGTGTGTTATATTTCTCTTCTTCATGTTTTCCAATTCTCTCACTTAGCTAAATATTTTTTTTTCATTTCACACCAACAAGTCCCAACGAAAAATATATATACATGAACATCAATATGCAACAAATAAAAGCACATAATAAATATAATACACTATTAATTATAGCAATCAAATCAATTTGACTGAACCTGTCAACCTAGCATGATCAGACCTAACATAACTCAACCTGAGTTGATTTTGATGAGAAATTCTAAATTAATGTGATATGATGATAATACCATTTCACATCTCATTTTATAATTTTTTATTGAGCCATTTTAAAATCAAAAAATTTATATTGATCATGCATACAAAATAAGCACACTTCAATTTGTATTGTGAATTAACAAAGCATATTTTTTGGTTCAAAAAATATCATTATGTTATTGATTTTATTTACTAAACACACATTTGAAGTCATATTTTTAAAAACATTTCATATATGATTAGTGACTAAAAATTAAATAAGTATTTTTTTTATAATTATTATTTTTGTTAACACATCATTCTATTACCAAAAAGTAAATCGTGACTGCATATTTTACTTATTTGCTACTAATATTTAACATGATCATACATGTCTTAAAGAATGAATAAATTAACCAAGATGTTAAAAATTGTATATGATTTCATAAATTTAAATATGTCTATCTCATTTTAAAAACTATAGAGTAACAAAAATTGTAAAATAGCTAATTCACTCTCACAGACATTAAAAATATATGAAAAAAAACTCAATTATGAAAAGTTCATGCCAAGTTTCAAAAATACAAATTATTCATTTTTTTCATAGGAATTTGTTCTCCAATTATATAATAAATATAACAAAATCATTATCCTCGTTGATTAGTTATGATGATAAAAATGTGATGTGGAAATGAAAAATATTGCTGGATGTCATGAGTTTTAATATCACATATGAATTAATACACCAACCTAGAATTACCTAGAGGTGAAAATAATTGTAGATATATCTCTACATGGGAATAGCCAAGATGCACACCAATCTTAATAGTTTAAAAAACAAAAATATAATTTCTAAAATATTAATTAAATAGAATTATAATAAATTATAAATGAGAAAGTGATTTATGTTGTATTGTTAATATTCAATACACATTGCATGCACATACAATATATAAGAGACTCAATTAATAATAAACGATATATATATATATGCATATATGTAGTATTGATATGCCACATATATATTCCATATAAACATACATGAGTATGTCTATATATAGTGTATGTGTGTACAAGCATACACATATACACACTTTTATATTTTAAGTTATTTTATATTGCATGGTGATGTGTCACATGGTTATGTCACAAAAAAATTTGAGTTGGATAATTTTGAGTATTTTTAGATCTGAATATTTAGGCATATCGAGCTCAAATATTTTTAAATTTGATGACCCAAACTCTAATCAAAATTTTAGGTTTTTTTCTAATCTTAAAACATTACATATTTGCACAAATTCTCTATTTGAAATCTAATTAATAATTATCAATATTTATTAAATTATTATTCATTTTTCTAGACTATAATGTTGGGAAATCTGAAATACCTAACATATCTTTCCTAAGACAGATACCAAATGCAAGGATATGTGATGTTGCTTTAAGGCTTCTAAAAGGACGAAGAGTACATGGGGTTGAAGCATACAAGATTCACAGTAGAACAAAATAGGGAGAAGAGAAATAACACGTAGGATTCAAAAGAAAATATTCACTAAAAATTAATAGTTTTGTATCTCGCTCACTCACTCTGACATTTATATTTATAAAATACTTATATGTCAAAACAAAACATATTTTAAAACCTATGAGTTAAGTCGGGGTGTCACATCCATGTCACGATACTAGAGAAGAGAGAACAAGGTCATGACTGGATCTTTAAGTCATTTGGTCAAAATAATAAAAAAATTGTTTCGTATTCATTTAAGTCGCGACGTCAAAAATTTAGTCATGACTCCATTCAAGTCATGATTTAATAAAATCAAGTTGCAACACCAAATAAATGTGATAAATTTGTTCAACTCTTGACTTCATAATTCCAGGTTTCCATTCAGATTGTGTTTTTAAAAATGCAAGAAAACAAAACATATATAATTTATACACAAATTATATATATGTATAAATGTTTATATATTTTATTTGTATATATTGTATATACATTTATATGTTATAAATTTTTGTAATGAATGATCATTATTTATGAGGGTCTTTTAGGGTTTTCATCATGACTTTTGGTTTTCTCACTATAACCTTTGACTTTGTTATAAGCCTAAAAATAGACATAATTAGAGTAAAATATATTGATATATGTTTTTATTCTCTCTATTTCTTTCTCTTTCTTTACAACACATTATCAACATCACTATACTTACACAATAGGCTATTTCCAATATTTTCCAAACCTCTAACTCCATTCCAGATTCAAACCATTTATACTTATTGTGTGATTGTTCATATTCTACTACTATATTAATTTTTTATTATGCTTTTATTTTATTATTTTTATCTTTTATGAGATCAAAGCCAAAAATATTTGATACTTGTTTCAATTTCACATGAATTCCTAAAGAATTGACTCCAATACAAGCTACTAGTATCATTTCTTGCGATTCCTATAGAATCTATATTTAATTATTCTTATTGCATTTTGAGCATTTTTTTTTATTTTTCTCTATTACAATTTTTCTTAATTTATTATTCATTTTATTATTAGCATATGTCTAATCTCACAAAATTAAGATTTGTTGCTCTTGATATTTTGGGCAATAACTATTTATCTTAGATTGTGGGTGTTAAAATATATTTGTATTCTTTGAATCTTAATATAATAGTGAATCCCTATAGGATTGTGCTTAAGCTTTAACTTTCCTTTTCCATCAGTTTGATGAGAGGCTAAATGATGAATACCTTATAGAAAAAGATCACTTGGTGCTCTAGCAGTGTTTAAAAGACCAATATGACTACCATAAAATAGTGATACTCCCCAAAACATGATATAATTGGTTATACTTGCAACTTCAAGACTTTAAGTCTATTAGCGAATAAAACTCGGCTTTATTAAAAATTAGTGCATAGTTAAAACCTTGTGGGAAGAACATCATTGATGAGGATATGCTCGAAAAAACTTTTACATATCTTAGTTATGTCGTACAAGTCCCTATTCCTCCAAACCAATGTTCTAAAAAAGTTCCTCAATGTCACCTTGATATTTATGTGAGGTTTATTTCGAAATCCATTATTTATTATCTTGAGCCTTTAATAAGGAATCTATTTATTGCCCATTTTGATGATTATTATTTTAATGATTTTTTTTCTTCCCATTAGGTGGAGATAAGCCAATTTCTAATAAATGGCATCTAATTACTTAATATGCACCATCTTTGTTGCATCTTGATCTTTGTACTAAATAGTCCGAACTAAAAGTTTAAAGAATCCATCATTTATAGGATCTTCTAGATTAATTACCTAGATTCTTTCATTAATGTTAATGAAGTGATAAAGTCACATACTTTGGCTATTAATGCATTGGTGCATATTGAGATCCCTATAGAAGATTTAGAAAATGTTATAGCTAGTACATTTAAATCATATCTGAAATGTGGAAGATTGATTGGATCTAAAGATTCTTTCCAAAGGAAAAGAAAATCTAATAAGTTACTTACTTCTATAAGAAAATCTAATAAGCCTATTATAATCCAGTCAAATTCTGTTGAGCCAAACATATTAAATGGTTAAAGGAAACAACTTCAAGAGTAGTAGTAACTAATCAATTATCTCTTATGAATGAAAAAATCTTTATAAATTATATAAAGTAAGGAGAAATATGAGACCGTAAAAATATCTTTGTTAATAATACATTTTTTTTCTTAAGTGGCTAAGGACATCATAAGTAATAATGATAATCAAGAGCCACAAATTATAAATAAATGTTAAAATCAACATGATTGGGAAAAATAGAATGAAGTAATTCATGCAAAATTAAATTTTTAAGCTAAGAGAAATATTTAGACCAATAGTTCCAACACTTGAAAATATTAAGCCTATTTGATATACATGAGTTTTTGTATGACAAAAGAAATGAAATTGATAAAAACATATGATATAAAGTTCGCCTTGTTGCATAAGGTTTTTTCACAAAGACTTGGTATTAATTATGAGGAGATATATTCACTAGTAATAGATGCAATTACATTTAGATATTTCAATATATTTGAAATTCTCAAAAGGACTAGAAATACATTTGATAGATATTATCATAGTTTTTTCGTATGGATCCATATATAGTGACATATATATGTAAATACGTAAAAGATTTATATTGCCTGAAGCAAAATATTCAAAACCATGTAGTACGTATTCAATAAAGTTACAACAATCCTTGTATAGGCTCAAATAATATGGTTGAATGTGGGATAATCATTTAAGCACATACTTATTGAGAAAATGATATGTAAATAATTCAATATGCCCTTGTGTATTTATAAAAAAAATAAAAGTCAGTTTGACAATTATAATAGGATATGTGGATGATTTAAATCTAATGGGGACCCTTGAATGACTCCTAAAAACTACTGATTATTTAAAGAAAGAATTTGAAATGAAAGATTTAGGTAAGACTAAATGTTGTCTCGTCCTACAGATTGAATATTTTTTTTAAATAGTACTTTTGTCCATCAATCAAAATACACTAAAAAAGTCTTGAAGTACTTTTATATGGACAAAGCTCATCCTTGTAACTCTCTCATGGTTGTAAGATCACTTGAAGTGGATAAAGATCTATTTCATCCTAAAGAAGAGAATGAGAAACTCCTTTGTCTAGAAATACCATACTTAAGTGCAATTCAAATAATAATGTATCTTGGAAATTATACAAGGGCAGACATAACATTTTCAGTGAATTTACTTGTAAGATATAACTTAACACCTACTCTTTGGTTCTAGAATGAGGCAAAATATTTGTTGAGATATCTTCGTGAAAAAGTGATATGAGACTCTTTTATTTCAAAGTATCAAAACCAAAGTTACTTTGTTATACTGATGATGGATACTTTTTGGATCCTCATAAGGCTCGGTCATAAACATGATATATATTTTCTTTTAGAAATACTACTATCTCTAGGAGATCTATTAAAAAACTCATGGTGGAAATCTCTTCCAATCATTCTTAGCTATTAGCAATACATGATGCAAGTAGGGAGTATATGTGGTTAAGATCCATGATTTAACAAAAAAGTTTTAATTATATATTTCAAGTATCCATAGCACCTATGAGTTGCCATGATGTTGACCATCTCTTCTCTCATATAGCATGTTGCCATGGTGCTATGAGAATGCCATGGCATTGATACTCTGCTCCAGAGTACAAGTCGAAGTCATGTCTTCCTTTGAAGACAATAGTTGAAGTCTTGGAAATAGTCATACTCTAGTAATGTCCTCTATAATAAGTATCCCAAAAACCATGGTTTGAATAATCACCATGGCTTTTGCATGAGTAATTATAGCTCTGTGATTTTCTTTATCTCAAAAATCATAACTTTTTGAAAATGACATGGCTTTGATTTGAGACTAATGAGCCATATAAAGATAATGTTATATTATTGTGAAATTGGTTGTGACCTTGAATACCTGGGGTACTTGATTTCTATGATGGAGAATTAATATTGTTGTCAATAAATTTTTTAAGATAAGCATGATTATGACTCCATGATAATATCATAGCCACTAAGAATGTATCATAGAGTGGAAAGATTATGTTAAAAAGTTGATAGGGTTGTGACACACAAACTCTCCTAACCAATTAGGTAGAGTTTTAACTAAGAATAGATATCAAAATTATATGAAATTCAATGATCTACCTTTCTGCTAAACATTTACAAAAATATATTGATTACATGACTATTTATCAAAACTCTTTAAAATACTCAAGTCACGAAATCAACTCATATTATCTCTATTTCTATGTCTACACATCATTATAAACTACTTAGGTAAGAATATCCAGAAGTTTGAACACCGGATAAGGGTCAAAAAATTGATAACCACCTTTTATGCTAATAACGCATTATGATATTTTCACTATTATCTTATATTCATTCTTTTACCAAGCATAATAATAACTAGGTAATTTAGATAGACCTATGTGCATAATGAAATACACTAACACTAGAATTTAAAAGTCTTATCAAAAATCTAGTTTTAACTTTTTAATTATGATAGTAGTTAACTAATTGTTGTTTAATCAAATTTCCTACATAATCTTTATGAGATCAATATATGGATATAAGGTTATTATCTATGTATATGACTTATATACTTGTAGGACTAATTAGATGAAAGACTCTAGCTCAACTTAGGTTTTGAGATATTATCTAATACTAAAAATTAGGGTTTGTAACAACATTGTAACACCCTTGAAACTTTCATTTAATGAAAATTTAAGATGTTTATTTGATGTTAGAAACTTCTGAAAATTGATTTGGACTAAAATTTTATTTTTTACAAATTATGAAGTTGTTCACACACTTTGGTTGGATAAGAATAGTGATCATAAAGTTTCAAATGTTTGAATTTATTCCATTAGTTAATATGGTTTTAATGGGAAAATTAATCATGAATTATTTCTATAACTTTAAGTTTAAATTTAATGTGATTAATTAAAAAAATAATTTGATTTTTGCATGTAAATATGAATTGGTTAAAACTACAATAAGGTAATCTTGGTTCAAAGAGTTATACTAGTCCTTGGGTTAGTGTTTGTTTGGCTGGGGTGTTTTATTTTTCAAAGCTAAAACATATAATATCATATTATTTTATTTTATTTTCATTAAATGCATGCTAAGGATGTATTGAATAAGTATGATGAATGATTATGGACCAAGACAAGTGCGATTGAGAATTTAAATATAATTTGTTTCTTTTGGTAAAAAAAAGCATGTGTCTGTGACTTTCTCTAGTTTTTTTTTTATGTAGTCTCTTCTCATCTTTATTCGCCTTAATTTTAATTTGATATGTTCTCAAATATATGTAATTAAATTATATATGATTAGATTAGTTTGGAGAACAAATGGGCAATAGGCAAGAAGGAGGTACCATGGAGAAAGATCTAGAATAGGAATTTCTTTTTTATTTCATAGGTTAGAATTCATCCATATTCCTAGGCATAATCTAATCAATTCCTTTTTCTCAAGTAGTTGATTCTAGAATGCCATAATCATGCCATTTAGATTGGGAATTATCTTTATATGATAAAAGATTTGCTAACTCAATTCTAGAATGCCCTAATCATGTCATAATTCATGTGATAGAAGATTAATTATAAGTGCATTATTAATAATATGATTAGACTTAAATTAAGAAACCCTTCAATTAAACCATATTAAGGTTAATATCTTCCATTAATATGGTAAAAACTAAATTTCTATCAAAGTCATTGTTGTTGGGCAAACCTAAGGTAGTTTGCTCAAATTTATTCATACTATGAAAATATGATTTTCTATTTAATGAGCAAGCCTTAAATAAAATCATTAAATTGATTGGGAAAACCCATGGCTAATAAGGATAAAGATGAAGTCGTGTAAGTATGTGTGTCATGTACACACATCAAAGATTTGATAAATCAATGATGGTGGAAACATCAAAGAATTGATATCACAAGATTTTAAAACTGCATGATGATGTGATTTTTATGAGAGTGATATCTTCTTTTTAAACCAAAGTGAATTATTTGATAAACATATAATCATTTTGGTAGTACCACATATCTAACCACTAAATAAAATTGTATATAGGTTCTCTTGAATTAATAGTGAGACTATGAGTCTATAATAAAATGGTGGGACCATAACATGTATTACTAAAGTCATAATAATAATATACAATCTAACATATTATCTTTTATATCTATGTTGCACCAATCACACCATTTCATCAAGTATAAATGTGTGATCAATATTAGATATGAATAAATTGACATGGCCTAACTTTTAGGACTGGCTAAGGAACTTAAGATTTGCTCCCAAGGCTGAAAAGTTGACATACTTGATGAGCCACTTCTTGAAACCCTTGCTGCTAATACATATAATGAAGTTTAGATACTATAGCAAAGTATCTAGATGATAATGAAATGGTAGAGTGTATCATGCTCACATCTATATCACTTGAGCTTCAAAAGCAACATGAGACTATATACACAGACACCTTTAAATATCACTTGAGAGAGATATTTTATGAGCAAACTAGATCTAAAAGGTTCAAATTTCTATTCTGCTCTTACATACTAATATGGCTAAAGGGATATCTCCAATGCATCATGCATTGCATATGATGGATACATTGAAAGGTTGGGGAATCTAGGTTTGTTAAACATACTAGTTTACTAGATAATTTTGCAAATGAACAACCTTTTAACCATCATTACTAAGCTTTAAAATGTGATCATGACAACAAAACTTTTCTTAAAAGACAATGGAAAAGATGTAATGGTTTCGGGTTGTTCATGTTCTAATAAAAGTTATAATAGTAAGAAGAAGAAAATCACAAAGCCTAATGGGGGTGAGATGAAGAAGAAAGGAAAATGGGCAACCTCAAAAGGAACTTGCTTTCATTGGCATAAAGATCACCACTAGAAGAGAAACTATATGGCCTATTTGGAGTCCTTGAAGAAGATGACATATGATGATTTATATAATTCAAGTATATTTGTCATTGAGATTAATATTATTTCTAATAACAGCCTATAAGTATTGGATACTAGTTGTGGACTTATGGTTCACACACATGAATTGATGAGTAGATACTAAGAAATAGTAGATATCTCAAAATGAAAGAGGCATACCGATGTGTTGGAAATGAAGCAAGGGTTATTGTATTTTGTCACAATGACTTATGTCTTGGCACTTCTCAAGTGGACTCATTTGAAATTTGGATGATTTCTATTCATCATACCAACTTTAAAAAAATATAATTTCTATTTCTTAATTGAATAAGAATTGATGTCATTTACTATTTAGTAGCAAAGGTTATTCTATTATGTTGAATACTATTTTTTATTCTTGTGGTTCACTATATGATGAAATATACATATTAGATATGTCCAATCTAATATTAATTATCTATGTCAAAAAAAAAATTAAACAAGATAATATGATACCAATATATTTGTAGTTTTATCACTTTAACCATGTAAATGATAGATGCATTGATGGGCTATACAAAAGTAGAAATTAGGATCATTTGATATAAATCATATAATATATGTCAATTTTGCTTGTTGAGAAATATGGATAACTCACCATTTAAGGGAAAAAGGTGAGCATGCTAATGAAAAATTAGATGTAATGCATTTGATATGTCCAATGTCCATACATGCTAAATATAGCTTTTTCTACTTCATTACCTTAATTGTTGACCATTTATAATATGGATACTTGTATCTTATGAAGTATAACTCTGGATCCTTTGAAAAGTTCAAAAAATTCATATATGAAGTAGAAAAATAACTTGGAAGAAGCTTTAAAGCACTTAGAATATAGAAAGATGGTGAATACTTGAGTTGAGAGTTTCAAGCTTATCTTAGAGATAATAAGATATTATCTCAATGACCTCCACCTTACATGTCATACCTTAATACAAAGAACATACTTGATACCTTATGTATGGCCCAAAAAAAAAATTGAACCTTATTAGACATGGTAAGGTCAATCTTGAGCCAGGCTAGTCTACTCAAATCTATCTAGAAAGATGAACTAAAGATTAAAGTTTACATATTTAACTAAACCTCATCAAAGTCAATAAATGTTACTACATATGGGGTGGGGACAAACAAGAAACCCTCTCTCTCTTACATGAAGGTATGAGGTTGTTCAACTTACATAAAATATATTATATCAGATAAGATAGGAGCTTAATTTGATGAGTGTCTATTTGTAGGATATCCTAAATAAATAATTTGATATCAATTCTACAACCCTTTGAAACAAAAAGTATTTATTTCAATACATATTCTTTTTTAGAGAAAGTTTTTTTTTTAAGAAAAGACAATAGAAACAAGATTGAACTTTAAAAAGTTCAAGATGTTTGAATAGACATAAATAACTTATATGAACCTAATCTTGTCATTCAAAATGGATGAAGAAATTTTAGAATCTTTTTAAGTACAAGTATTTCATAGACCAAGTAAAATATGCACTATTCTTGAGAGATTTGGATTTTCATTAGTGAATAGAATCAAGTTTGCTCATAGATGATGATGAACCTATAGCCTATGAGGAAGTTATGAATAGTTTAGAATCTAACAAGTGGATAATAACCATAATGTCAAAAATAAATTATATGGATCATGTATGAAAACCAAAATATGGACTTTGGTTAACCCATCAAAAGGGATAAAAACCCATGGGGTGAGGGTGGGTCTTTAAGAAGAAGACTACCATGAAGAAGAATAAAGTTATCTATAGTGTTAACCTTGTATTTAAAAGGTATCTGACTATGATAAAATTTTTAGTCCTATATCTATGCTTAACTCCATAAGAACACTCTTAGTCATTATTGCCCTTTATGATTATGAGATATGACAAATAAATGTAAAGATGATTTTCCATAATGGAATTCTCACAGAGGATGTGTACATGAAAAACGAGAAGGTATCACATATATAGATTGTGGTAAAGTATGCAAGCTTCAAAGATTGATTAATTGATTGATACAAGTATCTAAGTGTTGGAACATCTCAGCTAATGAAACAACTTAAAAGTTTGGTTTCGCACATAATCAAGATGAGCCTCATGTGTACAAAAATATTCATGGTAGTGAAGTCATATTTTTTTTTGATAATAAATAACATTAATAATCAAAATTATGTGCAATCTAGAGTTCTTAACTATTACATTCAACTTTGAATATAATAAAGATATTTGTTTTGATCTTCTGGAGTATTGTGTCCGAATCTTACAAATTCCCTTTATGTCATCTTCTATTTCTTTCTCTTCATGTGTAGTATGTGGTTGTAGTAAATGTAGCTTTTTGTATTCTATTTAGTGGTGTGTTGGTGGCATTATGGGTCTTTATGGTTCTGAGTCCTCCAGGAATTGACTTTATCTGATCTATAATTATGGTCTAGCCTCTCATACTATTCCAAATACCTTCCAAAAATTTGTATTTAAATAAGGTGTGATTGAGAGATTATGTGCTTGTGTAGAATTCATATTTCAAGTTCTTGGGTATTGCAAATAATTTATCTTTTGTTTGAAAGTTCCCCACTTGGCTATCCATAAAGAAACAACATGTTTGGGGATGTTGTTTAGGAACCAAATGCATGGAAGTTCTTCTTCTTTTTTATATTATTTCCAGCCAAGAAGTTGCAGGCATTTGAGACAATTCTACCATCTTTAGCCTAATTAGCAATTGCTTCTTTGGCTTTATCTATGTTTCTAGCTTTCTCCATTGGGGTATCTCTAATAGATATAAGGATTTCCAAAAAATGAGAATCCTCTTTAAATATTTGAACTTTCTAAATATTATGGAAGTTTAGATAAAAATAGTGAACCCATTAAATCCAAAGAGAGTCCCCTTTCTTGTTAATTCTTCATAAAGTTTTAACAAAAAAGGCTTTGTTCTAGAATTTTAAATTTAGGATACCCAGCCCACCATTAGAGGTGGTCTTGCATACATTACTCCAAGAGGCTTTCGGCCTGTACCTTCCTATTTTGGGCCCACCCCAAAATAATCTTCTATAAGCATTCTCAATTACTTTTATAATGGATGGAGCCAGTAAGAAGACTAAAAATCAGTATCCTTCAATGCCTTGGATTTTTGTGTGCAGGAGAACTAGTCTACCCGCAATGGAAAAAATTTTGCTTGCCCATTGATGAATGGAAGATTTTATTTTCCTCAATAATATAGTAAATTGCGAAGTGAGTAGCTTGGAGGGTGATAATGGGATGCCAAGAAACACAAAGGTGAGTGAACCCTCTGAGAAACTAGTGTACAGTAATATTTTTTTCTTTATGCTTTGAAGAAACTCCTCAAAAGAAGATGTTCGATTTGGAAGAGTTGATATTTAAGTCTAAGAATTCCTTGAATTCATTTAGCATATCCATGATAATCTCCACTGAGGAAGGATCCCCTTTAGAAAGGGTGATAATGTCGTCTGCATAAATAAGGTGGAAAATTTTAAGCATCACGCACCATGGAAGTAGAAATGCACCAATTTTATTGTATAAGATAGCTATCTAGATAGATATTCCATACATACTGCTAAAAGATAAACATATAGTGGGTCTCCTTGCCTCAACCCTCTTTTACCCTTAAAGAAACCATGTAACTGGCCATTAATGACAATAGAGAAGGAGCTTGTGGAGATGCATTCATAGATTGTTTTGATAAATTTATGAGGGAAATTTAGTACTTTCAAGACTTCATTTAGAAAATCCTAGTCAACTGTATCAAAGGCTTTTTGGAGATCAATTTTGAGAAAGCATCTTTAGGATATCCTCTTTCTTGCATACTTCTTTATTAGACTTTGGGCCAAAAGGAAGCTGCATGAGATTAATCATCCCTTTATGTATGCACCTTGGGTATGATTTACAATATTTTCCAACACATCTTTCAATCATTAGGCAATTTATTTGGAGATCAATTTGTAAATCACTTTACAATAATAAATTAGCCTATAACCTTTCACAATTGAGGCGTGAGAGGATTTTGGCATAAGTTTTATGTAGGTGTGATTTATTGCATTAGCATCTTCCCATAGTGAAAGAAACTATAGATAGCTTTTATAGTATCCTTCCCAATTCTACTCCATGAGCTCTTGAAAAACTCAGCAGTGTATCCATTCGAACCAGGTAATTTAGAATCTCCCATGCTGAATAGGGTAATTTTTATCTCTTTAGTTAATAATTGTAGAGATAATGAGGCATGATCCTCCTCATCCAATATTCTTTCCCTTGCTATGTGCTCATTACGAATTATAATTCTATTTTTTGAAGTCTCCAAAAGATTTTTAAAATATTTGACAAAGATTTCAGTAACTTCACCTTGCGAGGTGGTGAAGCTACCATTGTCCTTTGCCACAGTTATTATCTTACTCTTTTGTTGCTTTGCATTAGTCATATTCCTAATATTATATTTGGATGACATTCAACTTATTGGAAATGATATCTCAATTTAATAATTTGTCAAAGTATGTTTATCTAAAAATTTTTCCATAAAAGTTCTGGGAGAAGTAAACCACATGTTGGAGATAAAATTATATAGAGATAGATCTAAAAGGTTATTAGATCTTTCACAATCTACATATATAGACAATATACTAAAAAGGTTTAGCATGAATCAATCCAAGAGAGGATTTA
Source organism: Sapria himalayana (assembly GCA_029783825.1). Taxonomy (NCBI): domain Eukaryota; kingdom Viridiplantae; phylum Streptophyta; class Magnoliopsida; order Malpighiales; family Rafflesiaceae; genus Sapria; species Sapria himalayana. Next base: position 3,670,764 of record JAREIK010005719.1, on the reverse strand, counting down.
TTTCCATGACCAATGGGATTACCCTCTTGAAATCAATGTGTCTAAAGATACAAGAAGAGAGGACATGCATGAATTTACCTCATACAGTTCTACAATAGAATCAATAATGCATGCTATGATATATACAAGGATTAATGATCATATGTTTAGAGTGTCACTAGTAGATGCTAGATGAACTATGGTGAGAGTCATTGGGTAGCTTTTAAAAATATCTATAAGTATTTGAGAAAAACTCATTAAAGATTTGTTCTCAATTTAATGGAGATGAAGATTTTGTTGTGAGAGGGCATATAGATGCCAACTTTCAATATAAAAGAGATGAGTCCAAATCTCAATCAAGTAATGATTTCAATTTGAATGGTAAAGTAATCTATTATAAAGGTTCCAGATAAAAGATGATTGCAAATTCCACAACTAAAATAAAGTATATTATGGATTTCAAGGAGACAAAAGAAATGATTTAGTTAAAGTAGTTCATTATTGAACTAAGAGTAATCCATAGCTTTGTTGATCCAATACAATCATATAGTGAAAATAGTGGAGCCATTGCATAAGAAAATAAATCACTATCTCATCGTAAGTCCAAATATGAACTCAGAAGGTACCATCTAATTAGAAAGATCAATGGTAGGAATGGTATAATCTTAGAGAAAGTATCTATGAACAGAACATTGGTAATCCATTGATTATGCCACTTTTCCTAAAAAATATGTCTCACATGTGCTCACCTTTGGTATGAGACATAAAAGTGATTGACTTTTTTTGCAAGTAGATGATTATTAGAGAAATGCTCTAAAAATAATTTATCTCTAGTACATACTATATAATTTATTTTAATTAATAAAATACTTCTTCATTATTTTGATATTCATATTTTGAGTTAATTATGATCTTAAATCAATAAATAAAGTCCATGATACATGAACATAACATGAAAGAAAATATGATGGGATCATTATATTGAGATTTCTATATTGTATAATTATATTGATATCTAAATTATCCTAGTCATAGGATCAATAAGACTAGATATTGTTGATCTAGATAGACTAGCACAAATCATACTTCTTGATTGGATCAAGTAGTGGATCACATAAATTATAATAATGGTTATAATAAGTTAACATGTGGATGGTAGCTAAGAATAATCAATTATATTTGAGACTTTCTATGAAATAATCATATGTATTACTTATTCAAATATCAATGTTAGTCTTATAATATCAATGATACAAGTATATCCTTAAGACTTGATGTATTCATAGATATCTTGGAAATTGATCATGTAATCTGACATCATTCTTTGTCTCCTTTCATAGGTTTCCTATAAAATGTAGCATAATGATTGGGTATAACTATAGATATTTAAAGAAAATTGAATACCTAATAAAGGTTTCACCACTCCTAGTAAAATAAAAAAAATACTCAATGTCTATTATTGACATAATTTAGTAGAGTATCAAAGACAAAAGAAAATATTTACTTGGGCTAGAAGTGATAGTCATCCTAGTGAGTGTTGATATATAACCTTTAATATGAGCCAATTGAGGTAGTATATGGTGAAAAGACCAATTACATAGTAATTATCTTTAGAAAGGTTTGTAGCCAAACTCTTAACTTTTCAATCAATTGGGCTTCATAATGTATTGTTGAATACTACTCATTACTTGATCAAGATCAATGGTTAATTTGAGTGATCAACATAATAGGAACCTAATGGGTCATACACTTAGAATGTATGAATAAAGGATAAAATAGTCTTGGATATAGATCCATATTGATGAAAACTCTCATGGGTTGGAGCATAAAGATCCATATTGATTTGGATGATATGTAGATTGAAGGAAAATGCCAATAAATTGGAGCATCTAAGGATTAGAAGAATCACATGACTATTTAGATGGATATTAGTGTCATTGAGCTCACTTTTGGATCTAAACTTCATGAGCATGCATGCCCACCAACTTTGGGATGCATGTAAAAGACTCTCTTCTTTAACGAAGGGAATGTTTGAATATTTCACACTTAAGCCTTATATATATGCCAAACACCAAATCACGATGGGTGTGAAAACTTGTCTTGGTAAGTTAATAGCTATCATTTAAAAGAAAAATATGTTTTCTTTCACACCTTCATCATTCCTTTAAAATTTTGTTCATGGCTATCCCCAAAATCAAAAATCACGATGCATGTTTGAATTTTTCACACTTATGGCTTATATATTGTTTACTTGATGATTTTCATCATCAATATTTCTATGTATAATATCAAAGGTTCTTCTACCTTGAATGCACGGGTTGTTGTTGATCTACATTAAAGAAATAAGCATACATTAAATAAGATTTGGTACTAAGAAAATGTATCTCATTTCCTTCTTCATCTACACTTTGATTAGTTTTAATGATCTGAGAAATCCATGAATGGATTATTGGCACAAAGTTTAATTTTCTACTACAATAATCCAAGGTGCAAGTCATGCAAATCCCTAACAAACTCATGGTATTAACTATGATGAAATTTTTTATTCATTATTATACTTAAATCTATAAGAATTATTGTTGTCATAACTACATATTAAGATTATAAGATATAACAATTAGATGTCAAAATAATATTTCATAATACAAATTTTTTAGAGGATGTGTACATGATACAACTTGACAATTTTATTCTTAGGAATTTTGGAAAGGTTTGCAAGCTTCAAAGATTCATTTATGGATTAAAGTAGGTATCTCGAAGTTAGATTCATCATTTTGATAAAACAAATAAAGTAAATAAATTTATATAAAATAAAGATGAACATGAACCCTATGTTTTCAAGAAGGTTAGTAAGAGAAAAATAATTTTTCTAATATTTTGTGTTGATGACATCTTACTCATAACAAATGATATCTCTATCATGCAAAATGTAAGTCTTGATTAGGAAATTGTTTCTCATTAAAAAACTTAGATGAGGCTATATATGTGTTAGGTGAAAAAAATCTATAGGATGAAATAAAAGGTTTATTGGTCTAAGTCTTAGAACATACATAGACAAGGCATTTATAAATGAATCTCAATATAAACCTTAGATGAGTCTACCTATTTGTCATTGTCTCATGGTTTAAGTCTAATTAAGAGTCAGTGTCCAATGATACTAGATAAGTAGAATCTCATGAGTATGATTCCATATGCAACTACCATAGTATAAATCATATTAGTTTGATATTGATGAAATTTACTAGACTATAGTAAATAATATTCTTAAAAACTTAGAAAAAACTAATAATGTATTTTTACTATATAGATGACATGAAGACAAGCTAGTTATAAATGTTTACAAAGATACTAGTTCCTAGTCTAATAAGAATGACTATAATCATAGTCAAGTTTTATGATTTGTTTCAATGCAGGTATAGACGTATAGTTAGCTGTAAAAATTTAAAGCAAAACACCATTGTTGGCTTTACCATAAAAGATGAATACATTGTTGCTGTCGAGGGACCTAAAGAGGTCATTTGAATCAAAAAGTTTGTTTCTAATATGGAAATGGTTCTTAACATTAAAAATCTAGCAGATTAATATTGTGATCGCAATGGGGCCATAACACATGATAAAGAACAAATATCTTATCAAGGATCCAAATACATTATGTGAAGCTTTTCTTTCATTTGAGAAATGATTGAGAGGGAAGACGTACATATATGGAAGGTATCTATAAATAATAATATTAATAATCCACTAATTAAGCCACGCTCGTAAGCAAAATTTGAGAGTTATACCAATATACTGTGTTTGAGGTACATGTTCGACTGGGCCAAATATAAGGAAAGATTATTAGTGATGTGCAAGGCTAATGATATAATTATTGTCATTTACGCTTTACTAAATAAAGAGTTATTTTATTTATAATTAATTTCATGAATAGTTGACTCTACTTATGATCACCAAGTACATGATTTTATGGTAAAACCATAAAGTTTAATGGAACATTATTCTAAATATCTTTAATTGCTCATTATTATTTATTGGTGGAATAATGATAAATTAGGACTATCCTATAATAAGAATACTACATAAATTAAATATCATAGGTAGTTCTCATATAATAATATTTTTAGTCCTTAGACTTTGAATTCTCAAAGGATCCCTACTTGAGGAATTCTATATTTTGACAATCTAGTATCATCCATAATAGGGTGATAATATATATTATGATTTGTTATAGAATAAATCATATAGAAAAAATATGAATGAACAAGAAAGAATTTGTTCATCTCTTTAAAAAGAGATGTTTTTGGGCTCCTCAATAAGTGAGATTATAAATACACGAAGATATTCAAATGAATTAATAAGAGTTCTTAATGACATTGTTTATCAGTCTACTTTAGATGTAGAAACATAATTGAACAATATACAAATAACTTAATCAATGTATTATATTCAATTAAGATATTGTAGACAAAAAGATGATAACATTGACTTTGAATTATGTTATATTTGATATTCATATAACTTAGGCAGTCATAATATTTTACTAAATGTCACATATGATTTGTAAGCTTGAAATGTGTTTTAGGCTCACTGCCAACATTATGCGAACTTATATGGTTGCACACTTAGAATGTATTAGAAACCAAGTATTGAGTTAGTAGTCTCAAATAATATATAGTCTTAAAATGTGATTTTAATACTATGTTAAATATTCTTTGTTTTTAATAAAATTGCAAGATGATTTAATTTAATAAAATGTGATTTTATAAAATGATATTTATTTTTAAAACTATGAGATAGTTCTTTTTTTTTTTTTGAGAAAATATTTAGTTCACATATATAATACATCAATAGTACACTTAACATAACATAGATTAAAAGATTTTAAAACCTTAATATGATGATGTAGCATTTCGATTAATACCACAACAAATAGTTCTACGCCAACATTTGGCTAACAACCTACAAAAATACTAATCCTAAAATTTATAGAATACATATGATTTCAGATCTACATCATACTAATGAACATGGATTGAAGTGATACTTTACTATATTAGATTTCTATTAAATGAATCACAAACACAAATCTAGATTTCTAGTAAATGAATCACAAACTCAAATCCAAAATAAACAACACTTTCATAATGAAAAATAAACATCATCAATGATTAAAAAAAAACACCACAACAAGTTGGTGGCACAACAAAACACCACAACAAAATGGTGACACATTGAAATACTAAATAAAAACACAAACAAACATAGATCTTAAAGAGATATTAATTACACAAATCAAAATTCAAACAAAAAGATGAAGAACGAGAGGTAGGGCACCAACCAGAGAGATGAGGGTGTTAGAATCTGAAGAAGAGAGGAGTGATGATAGAGATAAATAGAGAAAGTTATGGCAGAAAGAGATAGAAAGGATGGGAAAGGGATTGGCAGCATTGTTCCCCTATAGATAGTTTGTTTTTTTTTTTCGTATGATTTTATTAAATGATATTTACTTTTTAAAAAATAATGAGACAATTTGTTTTAATAAAATATGATTTTATTAAATAAGGTATAAAATATGTCTTTTATAAAAAAACAGAAATGTATTTTGGAAATGCATAATGCATATTTAAAAAAATACAGAATAAAATAATGTGACCGCATGTTTAATAAAACATGCCTATACCTATTTATTAAAACATGCCACAACAGGTAATAAACAAGTCACATGTATTTGTAAAAAATACATGAGATGCATTTTCATGAAAATACGTTTCAAGTGTAGTGTAAACTTCAGAAAAACAATAAAAAGAAAATATATTATAAAAAGCAAACCAATATAAGTAAATGACTCATGTGTAGAGAAATATAACAAGATTAGAATTAAATCACCTTGGTCATTTTATCCATTAATGATATATGTGACATCAAAATATATATGTGATATATATATATATATATGAGAGAGAGATGAAGATCATAAGAGATAAATTTCAGAAGTCATGTTTTTGAACATAACATGTTATGTTCATCAACATATTGTTCATGTTAATTTTTTATAGAGGGTGTCACAAAATCTGTTATACCTAAAAGCATTAGAAATTGTATAGAAAATGTTGTTGAGTTTCTATTACATAACTGGTTACTTAAATATGTGAGTTTTTTATTGGGTTTATAAAATTTGTTGTGTTAAAACTTTAAACTAGCAAGCCATGATTCCTAAAGTGATTAGGATGAGTACGTAACTTATGTGCAGGCTAAAATTGTGTCAAAATATTTTTTTAAAAATTTATTAAATAATAACATTCTATCCGACCAAAATTTTTCTTCAACATTTAATTATTTGTACTTCCATTTTATATTCATTTTATCACCATTACATAATTATTTAAATCTTCATAACTATGAAAATTTCTTAAGAAAACTTTAATAAATTCTTTAGAAATTTTAATGCATTTATGATTCATTTATCATTAAGATTTTCTTCAAAAGAATTTTTTTTTAAAGACCTTTATGGACTTTTGGCCATAATCCATTGTTTACATATGTGCTAACCAATTATTTTACATAAAACTCTTAAAAACAATTTCTTTCATGGCCATGTGCTTCACACAAGGAAGAAGAGGATGAGAAAACTAGGTGGCTTGAGAAAATGAGGTGGGATGAGGAAGCTCGACAAAGTGATATTAAGTTGTCAAATAATGTTTGTTTAGCCAAACATTAAAAAAATTCTATTATTCCTATTTTTTGAAGACCAAATATTAACTCCTCTTCTTCCCCTACTATATATGTTCGTTGTTATAATTTCTTTTCATGATTTTTATTAAATCTTTCTTTATATTTTCAACATTTTCATTACATTACAAGACCAGAAATACTATCATGTGCCTTGTCTAGTCCCCCACATGCATATCGAAACAAAATGATTAGACAAATTATTTTATTTTATGGTTTTCCCATCATTCTTAATTTAATTTCCAATGTTTATTTTGACTAAATACATGTTTTTGATATATATATATATATATATGACCAAAAGTTTAATTCACAAACCAATTCATTCCACATATGGCACCTATGATCCACAAACATATTTCAAATTTTAACATAATAATAATGAAATAAACTTAGATAAAAAATTGCTAACCATGTAATCCATTTTTCAAAAATATTTGTTTACTTGGTTTTCCTTGTTAAATATATTTTTTTAGAGAATGAGCTTTAAATAAAATTTTACTGAGTTTTTCTATTTATGCTTGCTGATAAATATATATAAATATATATTTTATTCCTCCTCCATAACTCATCCCCTATTATCACTCAGCTTCCCATATATGAACATTGGGGCCCCGATGCCACAACAAATAAGATCCAATCCCACCATTATGAATAAAGTATCTGGTAAAGATATCTCAAGACACAAATCTAGCAACCCTAGATATCGAACTCAAATCCTGGCAATTTTCTCCTTTATCAACCTAACTATCATATTGTTGGTATGCTTGCTTTTATAAATATATATATATTTAAACATTTATTTTTCATAACTTAGATTTACATTGATATTTACATAGGTTGGAGACACACACACACAAACACATTAATTTGTGTTTTAAATTCAAAACATATATATAAGTTTCAACTCACTTATACACATATATTATGAAAATTACTAATTTTATTATATTTGTTAATTTTTGGCTGAATTTACACACATTCGCACATGGTCACATACATTAGAGTTGTATTACTTCTTTCAACAAAATTTTTATTATTTTAAAACAAATTTAAGAGTTTGTATTACAAGTTTATATGTCTCACTGAATAGTTACCAACATACATTTTTATATCAGCAAGTCTTTAATTTAATTTATATACATACAAACATATAATATAAATAGCACGTATAAATATTTTTTATTGAATGCATGAATGAATATATACATTACAAACTTATTAACTACTCATGGTTTTGTGTGTTTGCTGAATAGACACACACCCACACACACACACACACACACACACACACACATATATATATATATGCATAAACTACTTACACACGCACAAACTTCAAAACTTCAAACTTGTATTTATATTCTACAAGAAAATGATGAAATAGAAATGGAAAATAGAAAAGCACAAGTCTAATTCTAAAATTAGGAATAGAATTGAAATGGATTAGAAATGAAAAGAACACTTTCCTACAGAAATTAGAAATAGAAAAATAATCCATTGCTATTAAAAGATGGGGATTATTCATATTATATGGAAACAGAATTAGAAACAAAAGATGAGATGGAAATTAAAATGGTTTAACCTTCCACTGCTAATATCACAGTGGAATCATTGGCAGACTTACTTGCATGATATTTAGCGATAGAAATTTTATTTCTACACATATTTGTATTTGTTATTGAAAATGATAACTTCTCTAAAAATTGTGATGAAAATGAATTCACTTTCAATTAGTTTAGAAATGGATTGCATATCTGCTTTAGAATTTAGAGATGGAAAGGAATTCAGTCACTCCTTTTGAAATGGAATGTGAGTCCATTGTTGTTAGACTTTTAATTTTGGCAATGAAATTCAATTACATCAATGCTTTAGAAATGGACTTCATTCCGTCACTTTTTTATGTTAATTAATTTTTTGAAGAAAACTTCGTTCGTTCATAAAAAAATTTAGGGGCTGGGTTAAATTATCACTGCTCTGTCATTGCCCATCCACCTAATCCACCTTGCTTTCCCATGTGCTTGCATTCATCGCCTTAGTAATCTATCATTGAGGTATGCAATTTCATTTTTTAGTATGTGTTTTTTGGTATATGTATATATATATATATATATATATTAATATTTTAATGTACAGTGCAGGAATCCATGGATGCAACATAAATATTTGTGTATACACATTGTTGTGTGTGGATTAGGATTGTGTATAGATTCTATATATACACATTATGTATATACTATAAATATACACACAATTTCATTGTGTATTTACACATATATTAAGGTTTGAGTATTATGTTTTTTTATCGGCATGTGTATAGAGTAGGAATTCATGGATGTAACATAAAAAAGGTACATTGATACAGAATAAAAATAAAAGTTTGGGTTACCTCCTAAGAAGCACTATATTTAACATATTTAGATAGACTAATTTTTACATTATATATCATCATCATCTACCTAAAGCATCCAAGAAATCTCTTCGTTATATTATTTTACTTCTTCTTGTCTCATATTATTTTTATCTACAATTGATGACTTTGGATGGAAGATCAACTTCATCTTCTTATCTCGTGGCTTAGTATAATCTTCACGTTTGTCATTTAAGATCTATTCTTTAGTCACATTCCTTCCTTTGAGATGTATAAGATCAAATGTCACAACTTTTTTAAAAGTCATAGCATATAGTATGTAGTGTTAGTGTAGTGACTTGAAAAAATGTTGCAACACCTTCCATCATCTTTTGTTCCTCAAGTGTCTTAACTTTGAATAAAGTTATATCATGCTCTTTTTCACTATGTAATAGTTGTGTCGTGGCTTTGAAAAATGTCTTGGCATCTTTCAATGTATTCTATTTCACCATTATCATAGTTTTTTATAATGTTTCCATCTTCCTTCATCATAACAACCTTGACCTCTTTTTCCTTCAAATCTTCATCAATACTCGTCCCTTTCCATTCCATTAAGTTATATTGTGTACTGTTCTTCTTTTTTGTCTACATAAGCAGTGCAAGGAGACTTTCTTTATATAATGGTTTTTACTCCCTTCGATTGGTTATAATTATAATTTGAACATTCTTATTGCTGGAAATTTCACTTGCAAGGTTTGTGATTTTATAGATTTAGAAGAAGAAGAAGAAGAAGAAGAAGAAGAAGAAACAACAAATGATATATATCCACAACCATGACAAGCTACATCTACCAGAAAAATACTTATGCGTTTATAGATTATAACTAAAATCATAATGTTATTACAATATGTGTAGCAAACGAAAAGAAAATGACAGAAAGAGAGAGTGTGTAGAGAAAAATAGTCACACAGAAGAGAATTCGCAGAGCAAGAAAAAAAAAAGTAGACAATATATATATATATATATATATATATAATAGTGTATCAGTTTAAATAACTAAAGCGGGTCGGATCACTTGGACAGGCTAGGCTCTTCTCCAAAAAATTTTTTGGCCTGCTGACCAGGCAGCGGGACCCCCATTATTGTGCTTTTGCTGCATTCTCAGCATTTTAATATTTTATTTCCTACACTTACATGAAAATATTAAAACAAAAAAAATATCTGGTTATACAAAACAAATAATCAAAACAAACTATATATACAACACTTACATTAGGTAAATAGTCAAATTTGTTCTTTGAATTACATTAATTACATCAACATTTAATTAAGTTGCATTGGATTTTCTAAAAAAACAAAAAAAGAAATAATTTGAAATAAGTGGAATAGATATATTGTCCTATTTTCTTGAAATTTAATTAATGTAACTCAAAGAATGATATTTTTGTTATCATAATCCAAACATACTATGAAAATTGTCAAGAAGTTTGAAATGAATTCATGTAAATACAAATTAATATGCATGTCTATTAACATTAGTTTAAGCAAATATATTTCTAGTAAATACAAATTGATATGCATATCTATGACTAAAGGTATCTCCTAATTATTTTAAAGTTTGTATGATCATGTGCACTTGTGCCACACACTACATATCATTTTTAAAATATAGCATCAAGTTTCATTTATGTGATTTTTTCTTTTATGTGATATTGATTTTTTTTTGTTTTTTGCCAAAAAAAATTTGTTTTATTTTTTTGGAATCTATTATTATGTTTTGTTTGTAATGTAATTTTTGTGTAATTTTTGGGATTAGAGAAAAATATAACTGAAGGCTATTGGTATATAAGAGATTAATGAAACACTAATTATCTCATTTTAATACAAACTTATCTATTAATGATGTTTTTATGATATTTATGTAATGTCATAAATATGTTACTGCAACTTTATTATAAATAAGTCATTATCTATATATATATATTTTTTAATATATGTTGGTTTTATTTGTTACAGTAATAGAAAATATTATATAAACTAATCATCACTGGATAAATGTCAAACTAAGAGATGAGTTTTTAACTAATCAGCTTGTAGATGGGATTGAGGAGTTTGTTGGCTCTACTGAAAAGCAACCCTCAATTATTAAATGGAATAAAAATAAGATGCTTATGTAAAGACCATAAATATCAGAATCATAGTTCCAAGAAATGGACAACGTATGATTTTATCTTGCAAAAAATTGATTTTTTATAGATTATTATTTTGGTATAAACATGGGGAAATAGTTATGCAATAAACAACAAAGTATTATATATATAGAAGTGTTACATTCAAATATTACAATGAAATATGTCAATATCAATAATGAATGTGAAGCCATGTTGAAGAATATTATTGGTCCTTCCTTCAATCTAGATGTCGCTGAAAATATATCAAAATTATTAACAAATCAATTTTAAGAAATGCTCAAAGCTTCAAAAGAAAAGGTTTGACAAGGTGTTCCACATGGTCACTCAAAGTTATATGTGATGACTAGATTTTTGAATTTTAAGGAAAAACATCTTTTTTTAAAAGGTATTTTGATGAAATATGTGAGTTTTTATATGAATTATTACTAAAGAAATATATCATGAAAGATAGCTTTTACAATACAAAGAAGATAATGCAAGGTTTGGGTTTGTCTATAGAAAAAATTTAGTGTTGCATTAATGGCTGCATGATATAGTGAGGTGAAGATAGTGAAACAATTACTTGTAATTTCTATAACTATCCTCAGCACAAAAGAAATAGTGCATGTAAAAGGTAGAAAACAAATTTATCTCATTATAAAATTATTTACATCTAAAGTCATTGCTAATGACATGAGTTGACATAAAGAATATACAACTAAAGAAGGCAAGATGTGGTATTTCTCATCTTTATCTTGGAAATATTTTGATGATATTCATCCATATTTTGATGATATTCATGGTCAGTAATTGTTACACCATGTAATTTATTGCCATGGATGTACATGAAAGATGAATAAATGATTTTGTGTGTTATCATGCCAAATTTGAGAAACCCACAAGAAAAGTTAAATGTTTTTCTACAACCCCTAATTTTGGTACTAAAAAACTCATAGGAGCATGGTATAGAAATATATGATGTATCTAGAAAGTAGAAATTATCAATGTGGGCAGAACTTATGTGTATTATAACTTATAAGTGATTTTCCAACATATTTAATGTTATCAAGATTGAGTACTATAGGTAAATTAGCTCATCCTTACTTCATGGAAGACTCTGATACATTTTCTCTGAACAAAGGAAGAAAAATTACTTGGTTTGATAATCATCATAAATTCTTATATATGAAACATATATTTTAGAGGAATGTTAAGGCATTTAGAAAAGGCCATATAGTTTTAGCAGCACCTTTAAGGTCATGTGCTAAAATATTAGAGGTAATTGAAAGATATGGCTTCAAAAATATTATAGATATTGATGCAAATTGCATTAATGCGCAAATTTTGAAGAATTATTTCATTGATTAGAAAATAAAAACTTCTTTTCGAATTTGCCTTATTGAAAAATTAACCTAATTAAGTACAACTTAGATGTGAAGCAAATTGAATTTTTTTTGATAATAATTTTAATACTATCATGAATATTGAAGGAAAAATAAAAGATAATGTCAAATCAAGAAAGGATTTTAGAGGAATGTTAAGGCATTTAGAAAAGGCTATATAGTTTTAGCAGCACCTTTGAGGTCATGTGCTAAAATATTAGAGGTAATTGAAAAATATAGCTTCAAAAATATTATAGATATTGATGCAAATTGCATTAATGCACAAATTTTGAAGAATTATCTCATTTATTAGAAAATAAAAACTTCTTTTCGGATTTGCCTTATTGAAAAATTAACCTAATTAAGTGCAACTTAGATGTGAAGCAAATTGAATTTTTTTTTTATAATAATTTTAGTACTATCATGAATATTGAAGGAAAAATAAAAGATAATGTCAAATCAAGAGAGGATTTGAAAAGAGTTCTATTCATGTCCAAAGTTACATAGGGATGAATTAATGTATAAATTCTCTATGGCTTGTTATGATCTTAACAAAGATGCAAAGAAAGGTTTGTGCAAATGACTAATAGAGTTTAGGTTCAATAATGGATATGAATCTAACATGAAAAGATGTGTTTATATAAAGAAGCATAAGTTAATTGGGATGAAAATTCATGACTACCATGTATTTATGCAGAGGCTAATACCCACCACATTCCTACTTGGTTGAAAATTGAAAAATAATATTTAAAATATAGAAAAAGTTTAAAGATCAATATGCAATAGCTACTTGGTTGAAGAAGCTTTGGTATTATGTGCACACTACTTTCGGTCATAAGTATATAATTCACATTACAAAATAACACCAAATAATGATTATGGTATGAGGAATGGATTAGAAGAAGAAGAAATACTTTCTATTTTCATCCATGTGGGTCGATCGTCTGGTAGAACAAAATCAATATATTTTTTAGATAACTATGAGTATCATGCTGCACACATATATATCTTGTTGAACTACAAAGAAGTTATACCTTATATTGAGTGGGATTTATAATCAATTTATATTGTCTTTTCTTTGTCATAGTATGTGAAATACTTTTTTAATAAACAAAATAACTTCAATGTTATTATTGTATAAATTTATTCTAAGCAATTAAGGCTAAGAGAATTGTATATTGATGATGCTTCCATTAATGAAAAGCTTGGCACAGATCTTGCATTTTGGTTTGAAAAATATATTAGTATATAACTTATCTTTGTTGCTTGTTAAAAATAATGTGTAACATTATATATGTATGATTTTATTTTTTTTTCATTTTTAGGTAAATTTTTTGTCATCAAATATATGTAATAGATAAATAAAAGGTCTTGCAAAATGGTCATTATGAAGTTTACCGATATATCACATACATTATGTAAATGGATACAAAATTCGTACTTTGAAACATGGTTCAAATAGAGTTGTAATGAATAGTAGTATATGCATTAAGGAGTCTAACTCTGCTATACCTAATATTAACTTTCATGGTTGATTGGTTGAAATTTTATACTTAGAGTATCATATTTTACCAATTAAAAAAATAATTTTATTTAAGTGTGAATTGTTTGATCCAATTCCATATTTGATTACTAGAATTCATCATCAATATAACCTTGTGGATGTCCACCATAAAAAATATTATCATAAGTATAAGTCATTCTTTCTTATGGCATAAATAGAACAAGTGTGTTATACCACTTATCCAACTATAAGAAGAAATGCTTATGGTTAGTAGGCTATTTGTAAAATAAAATCTAGATCAACTATGAAAGTTCTTGAAAATGATATTATTGTGACACAATTGCACGTATCTCCATTTCAAGAGAATAATGTGAAATTCAATCTAATCAATCATATGGTAGATGATGGGCTTGAAATATTTCTTGGTGAAGATGAAAACTATTCGGACATTAATAATGCACATATTGAAGAAGATAATGAGGAAGAATTAATTACACAATCAAATGATGATGAATATGTAGGTGGAGATAATTTGTTAAATTTCCGATGATGAGTAGAAGAAGTCAACTAATAGTTCATGGAAGAAGAATTTAATATTTATTCAGAGATGACAATACTACAAATATCTTTCTGCATTCTCTTACAGGTACAGAGGATATGTTGGCATGACCTCATCATGAGACACGGATTTCCTACCACTGATATTCTATCTTCATCTCCTTCTATATCATATGATATTTTTAGCTCCGTCTCACCTATCTTATGAGGTACATGCATTGCTACTACAGCATCAAAAATGGCTAGATATTCACAATCCATTATTTACATGCAAAGTTATGATAAAATCTTCATTCGGCTCATAATTGATAATAAATAGTAAGTACCTTCAGAAATTTATTACATGCACGTATTATCATTTTTCATTCTTTTTGTTTGTAAAAAATTTAAATTACAACTATGCATGATTATATAAATAAATCATTATGGTTAAGATTTGATAATTTTAATAAATAACAAACTATGATGTTGTTACTAATCTAACATTATCATTGAGAATTAAAAGAATGTTTGTATTATATAATTTTGGAAAAATATTAAAGGTGAATAAAATAATAACTTAGTAATAGAAATATAAGTATACTTTATTTATATGTATATTTACATGCTAATATTAAATTTCTTATAGGTTTATTCCTTCTACTTCTTGTATAATTGGAAAGATAATTCAGGAAAAACTAGTTGAGGAGAGTATAAAGTATACTAAAATGCTTCCAAATATGAAAGAATATTATTGAGAATAATTTGAAGTATAATTTTTTTGCATTTACCAATTTGCGAAATTATTTTTTAATGAAATACTAAGAAAATAAATGCATGATAATGTATTTTTTTTTTGTAAAAAAAATATAAATGAAATAATAGTTTGTTGATATCTATGAATGATACACGGAAACATGTGATAGTGTCAGATATAATAACAATCTTGGAAAATAAAGAAAAAAAATATGGTACAGATATAAATTCAAATAGTATTTTCATTCATGTTTGGATAAAATGATGGGAATACTAGAATAGTAAAGAGTTCAAAGCTTTATCATAGATAGCTTCACAAATCATCAATCAAAGAAAGTAGGTAAAAAATCAGAACCTTTCAAACATATTGGAGGTTTAAAGATGATCTACCAACATTTAGTTAATTTGGTAAGATTGTATTTTATAATTTATTATGATTTTAACTTTATAAATGCAAATAATACTAAATTTATGATAATGTATCCTGCACATCATTAGTAAATATTATTTATTTTTAGAAGACTAAGATGGGATGTCTACCAATACCATTTAAGGTGTTCAAACAAATGCACAATAAAATGATAAGTCATTTGTAGACAAGCAATCAAATGATATTAATGTGAGCTTCTCAATTTATACTTTTAGTATCCTATGTAAATTGCAATATATAAAATAATAAATTATAATAAAAAGGATTATTGACATTCACACAAATTAATATCCAAAGTACAGAATTTTTTTACCATTACTAATGAGTTATTATATCTGAACTTTTAAAAAATAATGACTCGCTTATATTAATTTTTAGTAGGATGTTGATAGTTTGATATGCTGGTAGAGATATCAAATGGGTAGGGAAGCCCAGCTCAGCCTAGTTCAATAGTGCCTGGCCTGGCATAGCATGGTCCAGAACCATGTCTCTATCCAAGCTAGGTTGCCCCATAGCATGATTCATGTCGTGCTAGGCCGGCATGAGTTGTGCCTTGTGCTGGGTGAGGCATGACCCATGTGCCTAGCCTGGCAGCATGGTAAACTAGTCAGGGTGACCTTCTAATGAAGTCCTAGTTGGGCAGTCACCCGGGTGGTTAATTTTTTTAAAAAAAATTTGGCAGCCTTGTCATGAGGTGGTCCAATATTTTTAAAATAATCAGCCACATAGCTAATTGTAATTGGCCAGCCCATAAGCCAGCCACCCATCACATCATTCACCATTTGCATGCACGTGCAGCTGCTAGCCATGCATTTTTAGAATTTTGAATGGTATGGCATGGCTGTGCACTTGACCAATCTACCATGTCATGCTATGCTAGTGGAATGCACCACTATGTCATACTTGACACAACACAAAAATTTAACCATGCCATTCGCAGCATGGCACGTTGACATGATTGTGCTCGTGGCTTGAAAAAATGGGTCGTGTCTACATCGCACAACCCATTTGACAGCTTAATGTGCTAGTATTAATTGTATTTGAATATAATACTAATGAGTTATGTAGTATTATAAAAATTTTAGGAAGCTATGAAAAATATCTTGTCATTTCTTCATAATTGATAGATCCTTCTATAGAGGCTCAAGAGATTTATGTTGCACATATTTGCTTTCAGGCTATAAGAGTGGAGCCAAAAAAAATGACGTGTGTATGGTCTTGGTACTCATGCATCTATATTTTATCCATGTTTTAATTGGAGTTAATCATCTTCATCTTCCTATTATAATAAATTTTTTTTTGAATAGTTACAAGAGGAGATGCAAGAAATTCAGGATATGCAAAGAAAAAAAATGAAGAGATACAATAAAAAATGAAGAGATGCAAAAACAAATTGAAGAGATGAAAAAAAAAAGAGACGAAGAAAGAATAAAAAGAGAAGAAGAAATGCAACAAAAAATTTTAAAGATTGAGGAAATTATGTGCAAATTGAAAAATATTTTATCTCTTTTTCATCATTCTGAAGAAGATCCATCCAAATCACTGGAAGAGAATACTCATCTCGAAAATGACTCGTAGATGTTTGTTATGTTGTTTGAATACATCTTTGCAAAGAAATTAATTGTGTTGAATTTTTTTTCCATGTAACAATTTTTTAATGTAATAAATGTGTACTAGAATAGTTGAAATTTGATGTTTCTTATTTTATGTTAAACTTTTTAGTAGATGTTATGTGAATATTATTAGATGAATAATATGCAAGTACAAATGGATTGCATGGTATATAGTTTCTATATATATTTATATATTCTCCAAATGGATTTGGCCATTTCTAATTTGCTTCTTTGTTGTAGTGATGTATGATCTTATTGAAATCCATATGATATATCTAAAATGATGATTAAATGTAAATGCACTATAATGCATAAACACAATAAATTTATATGCTATTCTTGTGTGTGTGCATGTGTGTGTGCATACATTTTAATGATTATCATGCCTATACGCATAAACATTTTGCTACTATATAAACATGGATTAAGGTATGATATCTATGTCAAACACACAAAATTTTATGTTTGTCCATATATATTATTTGGACAAATGCTTATATATATACTAATATGCTCTTGAAGCATGTTGAACTCAAATATTTTTACAAGTCAAAAGCACATACATAAGATATATAAGTCCATTTTCATATTTTCTCATTCATTTTATTTTGGCCAAAAGGTATAGCAAATTTCCTTTTTTGCACAATGATGTTATTGTCAAATGCTCTCCCACAAACTTCAATAAGCACTTGATTCACTAAAACTTTATTCAGCATTCAAATGCTTATACTCATGTATTTTAGATGGGCCTATACAAGCATAATTGTGTGTATATGGATTGGGTGTCAATTTTCAGTATAACAGTTAGTGTTACTAGGAAATTTATTACTATTAGAAAAATTTTTGCTAGGAGAAAAGTGATTGCTTGTAGAGAAGTTACACTTTTTTTATAGTAATTTTCACTTAATTATTGTAAGTGAGTAGTTTTTTTATTGATAAATTTTTTCAACAACAAATTTCTAATTCACGTTTAAAAGCCACTTTATAATCATCTACAAGACAAATGGAGAACTTCATAATTCTCCATTTTTTTAGATCCTTATTTTTTTTCAAAAGGCTAATCGTGATATTAGAGGGTTGAAAATAGATATTAAGAAAATGAGTATTAATTAGCAAAATTAAAAAGATAAATTCTATGAGATTGAGAATTATGCTACCAATTTCATTTTTATTTCAACATAAATGACATTTGATAAATTTTTGCAAAAAGTGATCCATCATTTTTAATTTTTCAATGAACATTTGAGTATGGTTATAGAAACTTTCTAAGATCCAAAGAGTATTGATAGGTGATACTAACAAATAATAAGAAGAGAAATCATGAATGATTGAAGATGAATGATTTGAAGGCAACAAAATATCTCTTCCAAGCTAAGGATAACAAAATCTTGAAAGTAATTATTTGCAAAGAAACTTTTAAACAAATATGTGATTGCATGAAGTAAAGTATTGTTCAAATTCACTCATAAGTCTACAACTATGTCGAGTGGCCACCATAGTGATAGGGTTGTTGAGATAAAGGTCACCCAACCTACTTGTGGAAACATGCTTTGATTCATGTCATTACCTATGGATGTCTGAAATATTAAAATATGATGTCATGATTGAGTTAGTATCATTATATAGAAACATGATGTCATGACTGAGTTAGCATCATGACATAGAGAAATAATGTTGTGATTGAGTTTAGTACTCAAACATAAAAACATGATGATTAAATACACTTTATTATTGTAACATAAAAATATGATTTCATGAATAAGTTGAGTGTTGCAACATAGAAACATGATATTATTATTTGATGTTTAAACTATTGAATATTTATATGTATTTTGATACTATATAATGCTGTATGTGCATAAAAGATAGGAAATTATGAATTGATTTCATGACTTTGAAATTTTTGCAAGTTTTGAAGAATAGTCATGAAATCAATAAGTTTTTGGATGTGTTTAGCAGAAGGGGGAAGCACATGGAATCTTTCAAAGTTTTAGCATCCAGTATTGGCTGAAACTCTAGCAAAGAGGTCATGAAAATCTTTGTGCACTATAATCTTATCAACTAAATTAGTATAATCATTCTACTATGTAATATATTCTTAGTAGTTGTGATATTATCATAGAGTCGCAATAATACTTATCTCATAAAATTTATATGACTATGATATTAATTATATTTCATAGTAACCAATTATCGCAATAATACCATGAATTTATCATTAATATGGTTTGGTAGTCTCAAATTAGAGTAGTAGTTATTTTACAAAGCCATGATTTTTGAGCTACAGAAAGTTATGGATCCAAAATTACTCGGGCCAAAGCCATATTAATTATTCAATGATGCAACATTTGCGACACTAAAAGTTATATAGGATATTACACGAGTATGACTATTTCTCAAGATCATGACTCTTATCCTCAAAGGAATGCAAAACTATGACTTTTATGCTTGAGCTAATTGTAGTATCATGGGATTTTTGTGGTGCCATTACAACATAATATATGAGAGAAGAGAATGCTAGTAACTCGGCCATCCGTAGCATTACAAACATTTGAACACATATGAAGGGAAAATTTTGTGCCAAGACTATTTTTTAGTACCACTGCCACGTGATACACAAGAAAAACATTCTCGGTATTATGTTATTTTCTAGTACCATAGCATAGCCATATAATAATTAAAGAAGGACTAATACCAATAATGTAGCTTTATCATAGTGTCATAGTCATATATCCAAATGAGAAGCCCTTTACCATGTCATGGTCATTTCCTAGTATTGTGACCCTTTATTAAAGATAAAAAGACAATTGCACAAAGTTGTAGCCACTTCATAGTATATCACCTTCATGTTATAGAGATATTAGGCCCAAATCAAGGTCATTATCAGCATTATAACTTTGTATTATAGAAAGATCAAAATATCATCTTGAGTCATTGATGCTTTCTAGAGTTACAACCTCAAGCTAAAGAGATGAAGCCTAAAGTTATTACTTTCTTCTAAAAGTCAAGAATTTCTACTTAGAATAATATATAGTTGCCCATGTATAAAAGTATAAGATAAAAAAATTTGGAAAAATCTTTCATTCTTCTTCCTTTCCCTCCAAACAATAAGCAGTAATTACAACTACCAATACATAGGATTCCACAAGCAAGCAAGAGATATGAGACTTAATGCAATTTCTAGAGTTGGAGGGCATGACTCTCAAATCCCACATCTTTATGGTAGATTCAAGAATATTTACCAAAATAGCATGAGTTTAGGGTTTCTAAATTGATATATGTGATGAGATATTAGTTTTTATTTATGAATAAATATGTTTGATTTATTTTGTGTTATAGATATTGATGGTAGGGTGATTAAAGATAACTAAAACTAAGATTTTAACTATTTATAAGTTTTTGTGAGATTGTCATGATGGATGGTGATATGTAAATCATGAGGCTCACTTACATATATGGTAGGAAAAAAGTGATAGTCATTTTGACTACTATGCATGAGATAAACATTTATGTTGAAATATAAAATTTGGGTATGGTAATCATTATGAATGATACTTAAAAAACTAAAAAGTATGAATATCTTTACATACAAATCTATTATACATGTATAAAAAGAATTTGTTGTCCATTGGAATATATGTTAAATAAAATTTTCTCCTAAGAGGTTAACCTTTAGTGTATAAGTCACATTATATTTGAGAATGATGATGATAGGAAATCCTCAAGACATGTGCAAATATATTTTGACTCACAAGGTGGTGATAATCCTTTTGTGTTGCTTTTACTCCCATGGTTATCACAAATTTAACTTGAGGGAAGAATATATTAATTATATGAGTATAATACTTATGAAGCTATACATAAATGCTTACAAATCATGTCAATATTTGGTATTTATGATACTTTGCTAGAGAATAAAAGTGTGCATATGAAGTAATTATCAATGGTAATTTATGTTGCCAAAAAAGTATAAGATTGTGAATGACACTCAAGTAGAGATAAATATTATCTCAGTGATGACATAGTAAGAGGACAACTATGAGGAGACCACTAATGAGATGGACTCAATTGTGACAACCATGTTGTATGCTATTAGGGCAAAGAGTCATTTTATAATACCCAAACCTTCATTCTCAGTCTAAACATAATGTTACTGAAGTAGCTTAAATATTATCACATAGATTAAATGAATAAATTCATGGATCTAGAATTATCTAACAATCTAAATATTCATTTTACTAAAAATGAGTTGTCTCATTATTGAATAACCAAACTACCAACACAATCCTATAAGATCGATATATGAATGAAAGACCATTTTACTACTTGTATGATACGTGCACTTGTGAATCTCTATTGAAGAGATACTCACATTAATAAGATAGCCTAACTAATAAAATTAGGTGGCATAAATAGTTATAATAGTCATGACATATTTTAGTGTTGTGACATAAAACTTTTCTATCATGACTTATCTAACTTATTTTTGTAAGAAAAAAAATAGTATATGAGGTAGTGAATTATAAAATTTTAGTAAATGCATAGGAATGTAAAATAGAGTGTGTGTTGGTTTCTTCTTTTTCCTTCCTCTCTCTCACTCAAAAGAACTTTGAGAAAAGAAAACCATAGAATTAATCACCAGATTCTAATTGATCCTAGCATTTGGAATCAGATTAAGGTTGAGTAAGGTGTAAGATTTTTTAATTTGGGAATGGTGAGTTCAGGGTCATCAATAATCAAGATTAAAAAATTTTCTTGGAAGAGTTTCAAACTTTAGAGAATGAATTGGAAGATTTGTTGGTCAATATAGATATTTAAACTATAATCAAAAATTCAAAGTCAAAAGCCAATGATCAGAAAATGAGAATAAGACCTCTTGAAATTGTTGACTGGGAAAAACTTGATCAAAAAGCCTAAAAATTTCTTCAATTATGTCTTGTAGATAATGTTCTAATGAATATTTCTTGTGAGGAAATAGCCAAGGATCTATAGAAAGAAATATAAACTCTCTATCAAATTAAATAATTGGTAAATATTTAATATGCCAAATATATAATAAAATTAGTTATTTTGGTGAATAATCATAATATAATTATATAGCAAATAACTTAAAATGAACAATTTCACTAAATTGAGGAGGGGGAGTTTGATGGATTATTACTGAATAACAGTGAAATTGGGTAATTATTTTATGAAATAAAGATTTTGTGGTTTGTTGAGGAGGTGACCCTCTTATTTTTATTGGAACTAATTTATACTAAAAGTCATAATATAATGAGCTAAATTTGTAAAAATACATGTCTTTATTATGCTTGTGGTTGATTCAGTGTATATAAATTACTTTATGTAGAAGATGGAATTATCTATTCTTATAGAATATGAGTTTGGTATTCATGATCTAGATAGCAATTATACAATCTATTAGTAAGATTATTGCACTAATAATCAATGGGTCTATCTTGACTACAGTGAATGATAAAGTTCTAACTTCTAGTGCTAGTACACTTGAGTATATTGAATGAGACCAAAATGATGTAATTATTTTGTACTGAATTGTAAAATATAATACAACATTGTTATTATAAATATTTTTACTCTTATCCTTGAAGTTGTTATATGTATATTTGTTAATAGTTATTTTGATTCATAAAGAGTGAGATCTAGAAATAAAATTGAGAACTCTGAATTTTATAACTTTATCAAGGGTGGATTTTAAACTGATAATTCAAAAGTGGAAAGTATCAAGAAATTATTAAAGATTGATTGAATTAGATTATTAGTGATTTGATTTAATCGATAAGAATCTATAATCTTAACATGGAGAGTTTAAATAGTGTTAAGTAAAAGAAGGCATAAAATATTTTGCATAAGTGAGGAAGTACAATCATAATTTTATAATATTATGAATTATAATTAATATAAATTAGTATGCGAAATAATTTATATTGGAACCCTAAGATCTTTTCTAGGTTGAGATCTTTTCCGCAGCCTTATCCATATACCATAAAAGTATTAAAGTTTTTGTTTGTTTATTTAGTATATATATGTGCATATATATAATTAGAATAATAAGTTTAATTATAATAGAATAATATAATTTTTTCATATTAATTGATTATATTAAATTGATTTTGATTATATATATATATATATAACAAATATATTAAATCTTCAATAATATATTTAATTTAATAATAAACTAAAATGCATACATTTTTAATGCATTAATGAATATGTTTTATTATTTTAAAGTGAATAGTTGCTCGACGATGCTATACCAATGTAGCATCACCATCTTCAAACATGAGGCCGGTGGACGTAATATGTGAGATGATTGAAGCCGTCTATGAACCTAAAATTAGGTATTTTCCTAGTCAAATTTATTAGAAACATAAAAATAATATATTCACAAATATTATTGATATAATTAAACAATATTTTTTTTTGGATTACGAGTTCTCCAATAGTTTTAACTTCACTTGGAGAATGAATCATAAATTGAAAAAATTGGTCCTTGGAAGTAAGAATTTGTTGGGTTTGCTCGAGATGAGTTGATTGGTTTATTTATTTTTGTTTAGTTTATTTTAAACATAAAACATCAAAGTGTATTCTATCATTTTAAAAAAACATAGGTTTTATTTTATTCTAGTTTTCATTAATAGTATTTTTTTTTCCTTTAACTTCACGTGAAGGAAATATAGGTCAAAAAATGAAAAATTAGGTTTCCCCATTTTTGAGAATTATAGGGAATCTTCACCCTTCTTCTAGTCCATTATGTACTTGTAGCTATAGAAAAAACAAAAAATAAAACAATAGCAACTAAAAATAAAATTAAATAAAACCTATGATATATAAAAAATAATATGACACATTATAATGTTTTATTTAAATGATAAACTAAACAAAAATAAATAAATCAGCCTACTCAATTCAAGCAAACCCAACAAATCCAACTCGAGCAAAAGCTAGCACATATTTTATATTAATAAAATTTATTATCATCAAAAATATTGTGAATATAATAATATTTTTGTTTGAGTGTATTTTTGTAGGTATAGTTGATTTTTTATCCTGTACATCTTGAATCTAATGATATTGCTTATTAATATATTTTGACCTTAAAGTAAAAAGTAAAATTTTTTGAGTGATAGATCACACAATGGCTCTTACAATAAATAATGAATCTATCCCAACACGGATTCAAGTGTGCTAGAACCTTTATATCCTTAAGATTTATATGTGGGCTTTAGTATCTATGATGAATTGAGTATCGATGATAGCTAGTGTAATGCACATTTATAACTTGGATTGCCAATATACCACCCCTACAAAGTTACTAAATAACTTGAGATTGATCTTTTTAAGTTAAGATTATCGATCATATCAGAATTATTGTATCTAATAAGAACGTGTTTTCACCTCACTAGAGGCATGGAGAGCTTCAATGTATCTCAATGGTTTTAATAAAATATTTCATTACTGCACAATGATACCTACCAGAATTTTTAAAAAAATAATTCATCTTATAGATAATTTGTGCTATATGTAGTCAAGCATAAGTAAGATATCTAATAACTATGCCATACAAAACAAGATTTCTATATTTTCTTTCCGCAATAGTTATAGAAAAATATTAGTATTTATCTTATTTTGTTTGGCTATGAGGGTTGAGACAAACTTAGTTTTTTCATAAAAATTTTATTGAAGAAACTTTTCAACATAGCATTTTTGAGATAACCATATATGCCTAAAAGCTTATGTTGGATGATATTCATCCTTAGGATTTGTCTGACTGGGCCTAATCTTTTCATAGAAAAGACTTTTACCACCTCTTACTTAAAACTTACAGAAAATAACTAGCATATCATCATTGTAGAATAGAAGTATAAGCTAGTCATCATTTAATTGTTAAATAACAAATATAATATAGTAACGAGAAGTATACTAAAAGTCATAAATATTCATAAATAAATAATTTTGTTTGTATCGTTGATGTGGGGCTTGCTAAACCAAATAGAAACTTTTTAAAATTACTCAGATTACTTCATATAAAGTGGAGTTTTGTATGCAAATAATGTGTTTTAAATAAAAAATCTAAAATATAATGCATGTTTCAAAAATATGCCCAAACTAGTGCATCTGGAAACAGCGTGGCAATACCCATCGTTGAGAATGGCGACCATTTCCATGCTATTGATTTTTTAAAATCAGAGGCCAGCTTTGTGAATGCCAGCTATTAAAAAAACCATTATCGTTATCTCAGCTTGCCCCGCACCTCTCACCCCTCGTCCTCTCGCCCCTTGCCCCTCACCCCTCTACCCTCGCCTGTCTCTCTTCAATCATCTCCCCTCACCTCTCGCCCCTCTCTTCCCACCCCTCTCTCCTCGCCCATCTTCAGTAGCTCCTTCGTGGAGCTCCGTCGAGCTCCAATAAGCTCGAAGTGGAGCTCACTAGAGCTCGACGAAGGAGCTCTTGCAGCTCCGTCGAGCTCCAGCAAGCTTGAAGTGGAGCTCGACTTCGAGCTCGAGCGAGCTCTATGAAGGCACTAGAGCTCCATCGTGGAGCTCGACGAAGATCCACGAAGGAGCTCGCAGGAGCTCCTCAAGCTCCATCATAGAGCTCGACGGAGCTCCATGAAGGAGCTCCTAGAGGCGAGCGGAGAAAGAGGGGTGAGAAGAGAGGGGAGAGAGGTGAGGGAAGACGGGCGAGGGGAGCGGGCGAGGGGAGCGGGCGAGGGTAGAGGGGCAAGGGGCGAGTGGGGAGGGCGGGCGAGGGGTGTGAGGGGTGTAAGGGATCTCCACAATGTTTTCAATAACCGGTATTCACAATGTCGATCTATGATTTTAAAAAAGCAACGATGTGGCAATGGCCACCATTCTCAATAATGGGTATTGACATGCTATTTCCAGACACACTAGTTTGGGCATATTTTTAAAACATGCATTATATTTTAGATTTTTTTTAATACATTATTTCCGTATAAAACTCTATAAAATGTCTCCTTAAAGTAACAGTGGAACAAACTATTTTTGAGTTAATCGATTTTTAATTCCATGTTCGCAATCAGACTTAATAGAATATATCTTTATGATCAAAAAAAATATCTAATCAAAGTCAACTTTCCTTTTTTGATTAAACCTTTTTATGATTAATCGAGCCTTCTATATCAATAACAAGTCATCATCACTTGTGTCATTGATTTGGGACTTGCTAAAGCTCAAACAAATTCTTTTTGAGTATGTAAACCATGTCTTTCTTTCCTTTTACTTAAAATTGCTCATACTTCTCTATGTAAAGTGTTTGCTCAAAATAAAAATCAACTTTCTTTTTAATTAGTTTCTATATAACTAAAAAAATCATCTTTCTTTTTAACTGAACCTTTTTATGACTAAATGAACTTTCTATCTTAGTTTAATGTATCACTTATCTTAATCCGAAGATCCATTTTAATCCTCCATTACCCTTCCAAACCCAACTCATACTATCCATCAGCTCATATATGGGCCATGGGGCTCCATATTTATGGTAGGTAAGATCCATGTCCCAATAGCATGACAGAGAAAACTAATACCCTAAAGATAATATTCGACATCATTGAGGATCGAACCTATGACCCTAGTGTAAGAACATGCAACCTTTTTCCAACTAAACTTCCATACTATAGGTATTCTAAATATCAATTTATTTTCAAATTTTACTTTTCTCTAGGTAAGGGTTCTAGATCATAATTTTGACAAGACTCAAAGTTATTTTTTTTTCTCTTTATGCTCAAGAAAGATGACCTTCTGAGATTATCCAATCTTACTGAAAGCCATGAGTAACACATAATCATAAAATATAGAGGATAACTAATGAGCCTTGAAATTTCTTCTCGACTTGGGTTGAGGTCTATCATCATATTTTGTTCAACTGGGTCTTGCCTAGTTCATGCTAGAATAACATACTCGCCTCCTCAACTAGCAAATCATGAGGCTCGATATCATCATCTAAATGATTATTTCTTCTTTCTTAACTTATCCAAATATGAAATAGAGAGACACGTGGTGTGCCTGTACAGAGATATCCATGGGTTTACCTCCTCACTACCTAGATGACTTCTCATTTTTGATCAGTTGGTCTTACCAAAAAAATATTTTTTTTTCCAAACAAGCTTTTTAGATATTAGATCCCACTAGAGGTATCAAATGGGCCAGGCAGCCCAGGCATGGCATGCGGTATGACCCAAAAAGCCATACCTAGACCTGAGTCAGGTCAGCATGAGCCACGACTCATGTCATGTTGGGCAGCCATGTCTCATGTTGGGCCATGCACAACCCGCATGCATGGCATGTTGGCATGGCCCACTAGCCTGCAAGGAGTAACTAAATGGGTTATTACTAAGAAACTAGCACCTGATCCACTCACCGGCAAGGACTAACCAAATGGATTATATTTTACTAGGAAACTAGCACCCGATCCACTCGCTTCTTCGTAATGGTAAACTGTATTATTGAATTATAAAAACATATCACCATGTGGCATGGTGGGTTTTATTAATGAAACTTGCCCTACTATGTGAGTTTTATAGTTTTATAATATAAAGAAATTGAAACCCAGACCCCCCCCACCCGACTCCGATGCTGTTATGAATAATTTTTTCATTACTCATTAAGAAAAATTTTTGTTACTCATTTTTTCATTTATATCATTACTCATTATGAATAATTTTTTCATTTCATATTAAATATGATATTTGACATAACATACAAATATGTTTGTATTTTTTCATACAATTTGCATTATAAATTTGTAAATTGTAATTTTACATTTTGCATACGTATAAAATAAAAAAAAAATTAAAAACTAGCATGACTAGCTTCAGGCATGACCTGGAACAACCCAATATGGCTCAACATGACCTAGCCCAATTCTACCCGGACTCGTGTAGGTCCTGCCATCCTAGGCCAAACAAAACACAAGTCGTGTCGTGCTGGACTACCTTACCGGGACTAGAGGTTCCAAATAGGCCGGGAAACCTAGGCACGGCCAGGGGCACAACCCAATTCAGTAATGCCTAGCCCGCCATGGCATAGTTTGGAATTATGCCTCGGGTTGGGCCGGGCAACCCCTTGGCATGATTCATGCCATGCTAGGCCAGCACAAACTATGTCTTATGTCAGGTTAGGCATGGCCTATGTGTATAGGTGTCAAATGGGCTAGGCTAGGTCAGCCTGTTTTTTTTAACTAGGCTTACGTTCTATGCCTAGTACGCCATGATTCACTAGAGGACAGGCCAAACATGGCTCGTGGCCTGAAATTAGCTCATGTTCGGGCCGGTCGGGTCATGTCAGGCCATTCTAGGTTAAGATAAAATTAGGATTGCGTCGACATGCTGCTTCGTCCCTCGTTGGCCATAGTGCGTCACTTGGCAAGTTGTCACCCATGTCCTGCCCACATGTTAGGCACCTGGGTCATGCATGGCACGCCAAGTGGACCAAAGACCTTCGGCATGACATGGCACAAATTATGTCAAGGATACGCCCAACATGGGCCTAGGCATGCTACAATACCATGTCGGACCAGACACGCCTAAACTATGTTGGGCTTCAGGTCGGGCCTAGGCTAATCGGCCCATTTGACACCTCTACCTGTGTGCCTGACCCAACAGTAGAGTAAACTGGTCCTAGTGATCGCTCGACGGGATCCCCATCAGGCAATCATTCGGGTCATTTTAGTTTTTTTAAATTGGACTGCCCCATTACGGGAGCAATCCTTTTTTTAAATAAAATATAGCCACGTGGTCTATTTTAATTGATTAGCCACATTGCTGATTGTTTTGGTTGGCAATGTAACACTTTTTTACACATGACACGGTAGACATGATCATGCCCACCGTGCTGTGCTAGGTCGGTGAACCACGCATCATCTCGTGTCTGGCACGACATAAGATTTTAACCGGTCCAATTCATTTTGACAACATAGTGGCTCAACTTGGTCACCTAAAAATGGGCTATGCTGGTACAACATGACATGTTTGACACCTCTATGTCTCACAATATGTATTTGAACTTATGTTTACTACTAAGTATCATATAAAGAATTATAATATCAACTAATTTTGATTCTCTTATCTTTTAGGATATGAAAGAAGACTTTATAGTTAAACACTCTTAGAAAATCATAGTAAATATTCTTCTTGGTCCAATGTTTTTTTGGAAACATTACCAAACAAGATGACAGAAGCACAATTATTGATTAAATTAATAATCATATGCATAACTTCTTCTCAAAATTATTTGAGTAGATGGAATGATGTTTCAGCTTTTATTATACTGCCTAATTTTATTAGTTTGGTGATATTCCAAAAACTCATTAATGAGAGTATCTCATTAATAGAGATCTAAAAGTGTATGGGTCATGCAAGTAGTAAAATAGGACTTTCATCTAAATGTCAATCTCATTTTGATTATATCAAAAGTTATGTTATTCAATAGTGTGACAATTCATTTTCTGTAATATTGAGATTGTATCGGAGATTATTAAACAATCTTAGATTCATGAGTTTATTTATTTAAGTTATGTGATGATGTTAAAGTTGCTCGATTTATAATATGTTTAGATATAGAATAAATATTGGAAAATTATGCAATGACTCATTTCCCAAATAGTATATAAGGTGGGTATCACATTTGAGGCCATACTAATAGTGGTCTTCTTATAGTCGACTCCTTATTACATCACCACAAAGATAATAATTGATCTTTGTTTGAGAAATATTCACAATACCATACCTTTTAGGCAAAATTTTCAACTACCCTTGATGGTTGCTTTGCATGCACACTCTTATTCTCTAACCTTAAATATCATAAAGACTAAAGATTGACATAATTTTGTACATGTTAACATGTCTAAGTTCGTTAGTACCAAACTCACACAATTAATGTGTGCTTCCCTCAAGCGTCATTGATGGGAATCATATGAGTAAAAACAATTCAAAAAAATTACCACTACCATGTGACTCATAACATACTCATGTATGTCACTATCTTATTTAGTGATGATGCAACTAACACACTAAAGATAAACTACTTAGAAGAATATTCTTTTTAACATCCATCTTATTTGAGAACTAATTCTTTTAAAATGTGTATAATGAATTGGCATGTAAAAGTACTTATACTTTTGACTTTGTAAGTATCACACTCTCAACAAATAACTTACTTAAATGTCGGGTTTCAACAAATAGGTTTCCCATACATCATAGTTGGAAAAGCTATCACTTTCTTCCTATCTTAAGCATGGGTGATCCTCATGAATTTACCTATCACTATCCATCAAGATAATTTTGCACAAACCTACCAATAGTTTCAATCCTAATTCAATTTACATTTAGTCACTAATCCATTAATATCTATAGCACAAAATATATCAAACACATTCATTCATAAATAAAAATCAATAACACATCACATATATTAATTTACACAAATCCTAGACCCATAGAATTTCAGAAAAAATTCTCGAATCTACTATAAAGAGTGGGATTTTGGTAGAGTAGTGCCCTCCAACTCCATAGATTATATTAAGTTTTTAATTCCTTGGTTTTTTGTGAAACTCTTAGTGAGTGTACAATTTTTCATAGCCATAAAGTTTGGTAGTTACACTTGGCTTGGCTTGTTAAGTGAGGAAGAAGAAGAAGAAGAGGTAGAGATTTCTTAATTTTTTTATCTTTCACTTTTATACTCGGGTGATTATAAAAAATGATGGTAGAAAATGGTCTTGACTCGACTACATCCCAATATTTTTGTAATATAAAATCATGATACTAGCAACATCTATGACTTGGGCCTAATGTCTCAATAACACAAGTAGTAATACTATGAAATGGCCACAATTTTTTGTGTTTATGTTATTGTCTTTAATACATGGTCATGACACTGAAAAATAGTTATGACATGGTAAAGGACTTATCATATTGATATATAGAAATAACATTGTAATAAAACCATAATATTGCGACTAGTCCTTTTTTATTATTGTTGGATGTGACTTTGAAAAATAGATATAGCACTAAAAAGAAATTTTTTGTATATCCTATGATCATGGCACAAAATTTATCCTTCATATATCTTCAAATGTATATGATGCTATGGGTGGCTATTGCATTGCCTTATCTTCTCTCATAAGTCATGTTGGCAATGCTACAAGGATGCTGTGATATTAGCAATTAGCTCTAGCATAAAAGTCATGACTTTACTTTCTTTTAAGGACAATAGTCATGACCTTAAGTAATGATCATACTCAAGTAATAACCTATATAAATTTTAGTATGCCAAAAGTCATATCGTCGAATAATTTTTTTGACTTTAGCATTAGTAGTTTTGGTTATGTAACTTCATGCAGCTCAAAAGTTGTAACTTTGTAAAAATGTCATGGCTTTGACTTGAGACTACAAAGCAATATTAAAGATAAAGCTATATGATGCTTGAACTTGGTCATGACCTTGAGTACTAGTGAAGTATTTGATTACTATGACATAAAAATAATATCATAATTATTTAAATTTCATGAGATTTGCAATGCAATAACTTCATAATAAATCACAACCTCTAAGAATATGTTGCTTAGTAGAAGGATTGTGCTAATGAGTTGGTAGGATTATAGTATATAAACATTGTCATGAATGTTTGGTAGAGTTTTCACCAAGAATAAATGTCAAAACCTCACAAGACTCTATATGTTACTCCTTCTGCTAAATACCTTTAAATATTGATCAATTTCATAAATATTCATTAAAACTCACCAAAACATCAAAGTTATGAAACCAATCTAATTTTTATCACATCTCATGCCAATGCAAAATCTTAAAATACCAGAGTACATATGAATATTTTTTTTATTTGAATACTAAACAAACTCATACATTTAAACAATTGCTTGTCCTTGAGCAATAACTTGCCCCTCCATGACAAAAAAATCTTCATCATCTGTAAAACTCACTATGAATAGGTTTGAGTGTCATAGTGTATAAAAATTAATGGAGCAACTCGAAGTGGTCATGTTGAGAGTTACAGTAGGGTTTAAGTTATTTGGCTATATTTGTGGGTCATTGGATATATACATTCATTTATATGATTGATATACGTGTTTATTACATCACCCATATGAAAGAAAATCATTGAGTTATCTCCCAATGAGTGCTACAAATAATATCCATAACTAGACAATCAAAACCTTTTTTCATCCATTAGAGATCTTTGATGTCGATATTATCTTTTTAGTATATTATTTTACCTTCTTATTTATTTATTTTATCAAATTTGATTTAGCTACACTTGTTTCTTAGGCTTTTTCATCATTGGATCTCCTATCTTTAGTGACTATCATGTCTTTTTCTTCTATTCTGATTCGTCCATTTTCTTCATGGATCCCCAAAGTCATGAAATTGGGTATAGTCATGACTTTACCTTCAAAAATTTTCTTCCCATTTTCTTTTCATTACTCCAAAGTCATGGTGCTAAGTGAAGCTGTGACTTTGTTTTGAAGCTTTTACTTATCTATTTTTGTTCTATATATCCAAAGTCGCAACATTATGCACATCCATGATATTGTTTATAATCTCATAATGTACTAATTCTTGTGTATTACCAAAGTCATTGTGTTGGGCATAGCTATAACTTTGTCTTCAGGCTTTTCTTAGCTTTTTTTTTTCTATATCCCCAAGTCATGATGATGTGCATAGCCATAGCTTTGTATTTTAGATTTTATTTTCCATTTTCATTCTATAACACCAAATTCATGGTGTTAACCATAGCATGGGCCTTATCTTTATTAATTCCTCTATGATTTGTCTCTCAACCTTATCTTTCTTCATTGATCACTCAACTTTTTTGGAGTTATCAACATAAGACTCCCACGAGGTCATGACTTGGAAGAATGTCATGAGCTAATAACAATCATATTTTTTGTTTCGTCATTTTCAAAGCTCCAATACAATACTTCCTATTTGTATTTCTTATCTTCATCGCTATTAGAGCTCCAAAGGTTCTTTATACTTCATATCTTTCATCTTCATCCATCTAGAAAACTTTTATAAAATCATTCCATTAGAAATGCACTTTTTGTTGCATTGTAGTATGTAACAGATTATTGATTCTCCAATATCTTATTTTATAATCTTCTAGACCTCATAAGTCATTATAAATATTTAAATTTACTTTATCCTTGTTGACATGGTGAGTTAACTCTAATTTTTTGACATGATGATGATGTGTTTAGTAGCCAAAAATAGTCATCCTAATATCAGTGGTGCATAATTATTCTTCTCCATATCTATTATAATGAAATACATTTAAATAATAAATATACTCACCTTGATCAATATGTATTGGATGATTCCATTTGAGCATTTGGTAGTATGATCAACCCTTTGGGGTGAAAGATATTAAAGTAATTTTCCCAAAAGTCAATTTTTATTTAATTAACAAGGGTATCAAGTCGATACTTGATCACAAGTAACTACAATCTTCTGAAAGGTGTGAACTCCAATAGTGTAATGCATAGTAAAACTTCTTGGGTCCTTCAATTTTCTCAGAAGTTTTCTTTGAATGATTGCATTATACTTCTTGGTCATATTCATGGTCATATACATCTTCAACTTTCTCTTACTAATTTTATCTTTCATAAATTTTATATTGTTTGATATTTGGGATTGAGCTTTAATAAATAGTATGTTTGCTTCTTTCTTCTGAAATACATTGAGGAACTTCTCAAAGCATTTGTCTAATTTTTTCTTTCTAAATCATTGAGGAAATGAAAGATTCATTAGGAACTTACTCTTAACTTCATTATTATTTATTTCTTTATCTTCATAGCTTCAGGTCACCTCCATTTATTTCTCAAATTCTTCATTTTTTTTGTCATCTTTAAGTAAAACTTAGGCTTGTACTTCTTTTTGAATCCCAATCATGTTAAGTGTCATGATATTATATCCTTCATATTTTCTCTTCTTTTCAATAGTATCTACACCTTCTTGAAAATTTTCATGTGGAGCTATGACTTTTGAGAAAGTCATAGCATTATCATCCCTGAAATTTCAAGAATTCTTTTGTTCAAAGTAACATTGTAGCTCCAAAGCCATTACTTTTAGAAAAATTATGATGCTATTACCCTTAAGTTTTAGAATATATTTGTTAAGAATTTCTTGGTAACTCCTTCTTACATCTAAGCAATATCGAGGTATAATTTTTTGGATGTACTCCATTTACATCCATATCACTTGGTAGTTTATTTATTCATCTTTCCTTCATTGATAATGATAATTATCCTAGGTAATTTTCTATATTTCTCATCATCAAACTTCCTTGATATATTCTTGTTTCTAGTTCTCCCAACTAATTTCCTTGGGTATCATTCTTTTTTTTTTCAATTATGTTAAGATAGCTTGCATCTCTTCTTTCAAACCTGACTTCTTTTTTTTCATGGTGGTTGGTAATTAAAACTTGAGCCTCCTTAATTAGTATATCTCACCATATTATTCTCAATATTTCTAGAAGATTGTTTAGAATTATATAGCCCACTATCATAGTCTCCAAATAAAATTTTTTTGTGATTCCTCACATTTGGATGGTAATACTCTGGGGCATTATTGTAGGGTCAAAACACATACCAATGACTTTGAATTTGATAGGCTTTTTCCATTTGATAAATGGGATCAAGTACACCTATTCATGCAAATGTGAAATTATGATTTCTTCTAATATTCTTATTATTTTTTCTTGGGTGTCGAGCTTCCTTAAAAAAACTTTCATCTTTGTTTCATTGAGGATAAACCAATTCAACTACAACATTCAAACTTATCTTCTCTCACATAAGTGATTTGTTAGAGTTTGGTAGTTATTTTTTGTTAGCTCATCAAAAAAATGATATAGCTCTACTAGTAATTTATTCATAATTGACAATCTAGTAGTTGTATCAATCATGTATACCTTCAGATAGTTTAACCCATTGTAAAATATTTAGGCTTGGAGCCACAACTCAAATCTATGTTGATGTCAACATCTCAACAACTCCTTAAAATTATTCCCAACCAACATATAGATTCTTATGCTCAACTTTCTAGAATTAGTTTATCTGGCTTTGTAATTAAGATATAACTTGAGGTGAAGAATTTAGTGTGAAAGTGCTCTTTAATTCATCTCAACTCTCAATGGAGCCCCATGAGAAACTTTGGAAGCAACATCATGTATTATCACATAATAAAAATAGAAATAAATGTGACATTATGATGTTGAGGCTAATTAATTCATTTTTATAGTGTCATTTAACTCTAAAAATTTTGAAACATGTCCAATAGGGCCTTCTGATGCTCTTCCACTATAATGGTGCTATTGAACCATAGCTATAAAATTTGATTTCAACTCAAAGTAATTAGTTTCTATTAGTTACAATCGAATATCCAAATAACTATCTATATTCACAACCCTACAATAGTCTCCCAAGGTATGGTAGTGGATTGGTTATTGGATAGTTTGCCCATTACCACCACAAAGCTCTATTATTGTTAGAGCTCTCTATATGTTCTTTATTAGTTCTTTGTATGGTAGTAACTCTTCTAGTTCTTTTAATTTCTAAGTCCAAAGGTGTTAGCTTAATCTTAGAGCTGTGACTTATGTAAGGGTGCTAAAAAGAAAGAAAAAATGCAAATAATATAAGTAAAAACCAAAATATAACTACCCACTATCAAACAAGATAATATGACTCAGTCATTAGTTTAAAGAAGATTTATCAAACTCAATTATTCTAAACTACTAAAATGGAATTATCTTTTAATAAGGATAATTATGTCAATTCATATTGACTAACCAAACTAACTAATCCCCAATAATAGTATCAAAAACTTGTTATGACTTTGTTATGCTACCTAATTTTATCAAGTAAGTAATATACAAAATGCTCATTAACAAGAGTATCTCATTAATAGAGATTCATGAGTGTATGGGTTATTTTACTTTTATCTAGATATTGATCTCATAAAGATTATATTGGCAATTTAATTATTCAATAGTGAGATAACTTATTTATAATAAAATAGATATTTAGATTATTAGACAATCTAAGATTGATAGGTTTATTCATTTAAACTATTTGATGTTATTTAAGTTTCTCGACTTATATTATATTTGGACACAAAATGAAGTTTTAGGTATTGGACAATGACTTTTTTCCCTAATGAGATACAAAATAATTATCACCATTGAGCTCATGTCAATTGTAATAAAAGATATCCCCTCAGTAGATTACCACTAAGATAATAATTCATATTTACTTGAGAGTCATTCACAATCACATATCTCTTAGGCAACTTTGTCAATTGCCCTTGATGGTAACTTCATATGCGTACTTTTATTATCTAATCTCGAGTGTCATAAAGATCAAAGGTTGATAGTTTATAAGTATTCATATTTTTGGCTTCACCAAACTTATACAATTAATATACATTTCACTCAAGCTTCAATAGTGAAAATCATGAGTAAAAGCAACTCATAAGGATTGTCACCACCTTATGAGTTACAATATAGTCATATATGTCTTGAAAATTACTTGTCACCTTCCTCCTTGGTGATAATGTAACTCATATACTAAAGGTGAACCCCTTAGAAGAACATTCTATTTAATATCCATCTCAATCAAGAACTAGTTCTTTTAAGATGTGGATAATAGATTGACATATACAAGTATTCACACTTTTGGTTTCATATATGTTATACTTATGATGATTAAATTGCCCAAATTTTAGATTTTAATGTATAGGTTTAACTCATGTATCATAATTGAAAGAGTTGACAATTCCTTCCTACCATATGTATAAATGAGCCTCATGATTTACCAGTCATTATCTACTATAATAGTCTCATGTAAACCTACTAATAATCAAAACTATAATTTAAGTTCTATATAATCACTCATCCATCAATATCTATTATACAAAATAAATTAAATACATTTATTCATAAATAAAAATTAATGTTACATCACATATATTAATTTATACAAATCCTAAAATCATGCTAGTTATTGTAAAAAATTTTAAATCGACCAAGAGAGAAGGGGTTTGAAAGTCATGCCCTTTAACTTTAGGAATTGCATTAAAGTCTTTATCCTTTGCTTATTTGTGGAACTCGTAGTGAGTAGAGGTGTCAACCGGGCCGGGCCAGCCTCGGCACGGCCTCGTTCGGTGCCCGTGTAAGGCATGAGTCGTGCCATGTCGTGCCTGACCCGGCATCGTTCGGTACCCGTGGCACGACACACCGGCATGGGTTCTTCCCATGTCGGGTGTCCCCCGAACCCAACCCCCTTGCTTCACCCCTCCCGCAAAAAAGACCATGGGTCGAGTCGGATGGGGCCCGACCCACAGTCCCCCGAGGCCCGAACAGACCCAATTCCCCCCCCCCCCTCCAATAAGAAAAAAAATTAATAAAAAATTTAAATTTCAGCCATTGGATCTCGCTTCCAACTGCCCTCATGATTCTGCCCCCTAAAAAATTAAAAAAAATTTAAAAAAATTACCTTTTTTATAAAAAAAATATTTTCTTTAATCTATAAATTCCACCCTTCTCTCTTTAACATTTATGTTTTTCATAAACATATTTTCTCTCTAATCGCTCATTTTCTCTCTCAAAAATCTTTATCCTCTCTCTTAAGACTCAGGATTTCGGCATTCGGCTTAGATTTTTGGGAATCTCAACTTGAGTTTTGAATTTTGAGCTTGACTATGGTGCACCGTGCACGTGACCGATCTCAGTGCTTTTAACGGGTAATTTATTTTAAGTTTTTTTAACTTTCTCTCTCTAGACCAGAATAGAAAATATTAAAATCAGTCTTCTAGTCTCTAAATAACTATTCTGAATAATAAAAATCCTAAAAAATAACAGATACTGATGAAACATATTTAAATTTAGAAAATAAAAATATTACACAGATGTCTGAGGCTGCTGAAACTTTAGTTTCTCCAGTCGTCTCGACTCAAACTTTTAAAAAACAAAAAACTAGGAGGACTTTTATAGTTTGGACTCATTTTAATATAATAAAACAAAAAAATGTTAGGGGTCAGGAACAAGAAATGTCACAGTGCAAATATTGTATGAGACTTTTAACATGTAAGAGTTCGTTTGGGACTGGGCACCTTTAGAGGCATGCCGAATTATGCACCAAAAAACATGGACCATTAGATCCTAGGCAAACCCAACTTGGCACTGTATTTTTTGAGACTGATCAAGTTCAGTCTCAAAGTTTACTCCCTTCATATACTCCAGTGAGTTGGGTGGGGACGGCATGGCCAGACTTATCACATTAATGGGTCTTCCGATCAGATTTTCGGAAGATTCACAGGTAGTGCGCATCATGCAGACATATTTTCAGCCTTCTTATCATAGGATTCCTAGATCAACATCTAGGAATGACATACTAAAGATATATAAGTTAGAAAAATAATAAATAATTAATGAATTTATGACATATAGTGGAGTGGTGTCCCTGACGTCCGATATCTGGACAAGTCACGATGAATCATCTTATGCATGTCTCACTAGCCACTATGTAGATTCTAACTGGACTATGAATAAATTAATTTTAGGATTCTCTGAGATTCTTCATCCTCATGATGGCCCGGTCATTTTTGAGTGTATGATGAAAATTTTTAGGGAATATAAAATTCAAAATAAAATTTTTAGTGTCACATTCGATAACGCATCTAATAATGGAGTATCAATCAACATGTTTGTTAGGAATATTAGAGACGCACCATTATAAAAGATTTTTCATGTCAGATGTATGTGTCACATGATTAACCTGATTGTTCAAGTAGGTATGAAGGTGTGTTCCCCTACGTTTGATAATATACGTAATACACTAAAATATATTCGCACTCCTCGCAGACAACAAGAGTTTGGTATTCTCTGTTTGTCTACGAATCTTAAGAAGAAAAAATTTCAATCAGATGTGAGACATCGTTGGAATTACACGTACCTGATGTTAGAATCATGTGTTGGATACGAACACATAATATCCGACTACATCAATAGTAAGAGTGACGAACTTATTATTGACGACACTAACTGGGCTTCAGGAATTTCATTTATGAAATTGCTGAAGATTTTTTATGATACGATGAACATGTGTTCGTCAGTTTATACTCCCACTACTTGCATTGCACTCCGGTGCATATGCAACATTAGTAGCATGTTTAGGAAGTATCGAGCTGACCCGACACTTAGCCATATGGTTGTAGAGATGGAAACCAAGTACTTGAAGTACTTGTCCACCATTTCATCTCTTTATTGCCTCGCCGCATGCATGGACCCTAGGGTTAATGTGGAAGGGGTAGAAAACATCCTGACCTACATTTCATCGTGCATGAACCTTGAAGAGCCACCTGAAAAGTTCATTCACGAGGAGTTGACTGACTTGTTCACATACTACGATACTAGGTATGGTGGTGGTGGTAGTGAGACTGTGATTACGGACATTGATACCTTGTTTGGAGATGATGATTTTTCCATTCAACTAGCGAGGGGAAAACATAGGGGAGGACCATCACATAGGAGCGAGCTTTCTCGATACTTAGATACTGATTACTGCTCAATCCTATCACATTCTGATACTAAGAATCTTAATATATTACAGTAGTGGAAATCATATGATTCCACCTTTCCCGTGCTATCTAGGATGGCACGGAATTTACTGACTCCTCCGGTGTCGAGCGTATCATCGGAGTCTATTTTTTCTGTTACAGTTAATGTGATTTCAAATAGGAGATCGAGATTACGTCCAGATATTATTGAGGCCTTGGCTTGTTTGAAGGATTGGAAGGATTCGAGGTTTAGCATCCATGATCGTGCTGGAGCTGGGACTGGGACTGGGACTGTAGCCGCATCCACTATGATAGCAGAGGAGTTGATTGCTAATGATGATGATCCATATGATACTGATCTTGATGTTGCGGCTGATGATGCTCATGATATGCCGATTGACAATTGATGATGATCTACTATTTTTTGATTTCGATGTTTTGTTTTTTATTGATTGTATGTTTTATTTATACGTAATGTTGAAACTGTAATTTGTTTGGTTCGGACCTTCTGTATCAATAACTAATTGGTCATTTTTCATTTGAGTTGCTTATGTTTTTTTTTTGTTTTTTTTAACAAAATGTATTGATTTATTTATTTATTTATTTTAATTTTTCATTTAAAAATTTATAACTATATTATATAATTCTAATAAATTTTAAACTAATTTTATATTACATTATAAAAAAATTTTAAACTTAGTTATTTTAATAAATTTTAACATTTTTCATATTATAAATATTTAATATGATACATTATCTATAATTTTATATATAATTTAATAATTTATATAATTAAAATAAAAATTAAAAAAATTAAAAAAAATTAAAAAAAAATTTACTGGCCTGGGCTGAATGGCCAGGCCAGGCATGGCACGCCACTACCTGCCGTGCATGCGGGCCGTGCCGGGCCTCGCTTTGACACCCGTGCCGGGCCTGGCCCGGCACGGTGCAGTAACTGTGTCATTCCTAGCCCGGCACGAAAGCACGCCCGTGCTCAAAAAAAAAATGGGCTGGGCCAGCCCGGCCTAACCCGTTTGACACCTCTATTAGCAAGTATGAAATTTATTTATGGTTTTGAAGTTGCACTTGGCTTGGCTTATTGTATGAGAGAGAGGAAGAAGAATGAGAGATTTTTAAATGTTTCTATCTTCCACTCAGGCAACTCTACATTACTTTAAATAAATTATTGTGGTTTTTAAAAGAAAGTTGTAACCATGCCCTTTAACTCTTTATCTTAGGGTTGCAATTCCAGAAAGTGGTTGCGATTCTAGATTACATTCCAACTTTTTATAACACGATATTGTGCTGGTAATGACCATAACTTTGAGCTGATATCATTATAACACTAAGTTGTGGCACTGTGAAGTGGTCATGGCTTCATGTGTTTGTCTTTTTATTTTTAGTAAAGGATCATTGCACTAGGAAATTGTCACGACATGGTGAATGGCTTCTCATATTAACATATGGCCATGATATCATGATAAAGCCTCAATGTTGGCAATCTTTCTAGATTATTGCATGGTCGCAATACTAGTAAATAGTATATGCATTAAGGACTCTCATGTATGTCCTATGACTGTGACATTAAAAAGTGGTTGTATTATAAAATTTATCCTTAATGTCTTCAAGTGTTCACGACATTATGAGTGGTCATAACACTAGTCTTTTTTGCTCCCATATATCATATTGTTGTAATGCTACAAAAAAGCTATGACACTGGTAATTAGCTCAAACAAAAAAGTTGTAGTTTTGCCTTCTTTTATGAACAAAATTTGTAACCTTGATTAATAGTTGTACTTAAGTAATATTTTATGTGATATTTAGTATCCTAAAAGTCATAGAACCAAATAAGTATCATGACTTTGGACTGAGTAATTTTGAATATATAAATTTTTGTAGCTCAAAAGTCATAAATTTATAAACAAAAAATCATGGTTCTAGCTTGAGACTACTAGGCCATATTAGTGATAAATTTGTGGCATATGGACTTAGCTATGACGTTGAGCACCAAAGGATATTATGGTTTCTACAATATAAAATTAATATCACAGTCATTTAAATTTTATGTGATTAGTATAGTTGTGACTTCTTAATAATATCATAGTCACATCTAGAAAAATTATGCTAATGAGTTGGCATAATCAAGACATACAAATATTACCATGACCTTTTATGTCGAGTTTTAACTAAGAATTAACATTGTAACCCCACAAGATTCCATGTGTTACCCCTTAAGCTAAATACCTTTATAAACTGATCAATTTCATAATTATATAACAAAACTCCAAAATTATAAAATTAATCCATAGTTTTTCTTATTTCATGCCTGCACGATATCATATAAGTACAAAAAAACTT
This sequence comes from Sapria himalayana, assembly GCA_029783825.1. Lineage (NCBI taxonomy): Eukaryota > Viridiplantae > Streptophyta > Magnoliopsida > Malpighiales > Rafflesiaceae > Sapria > Sapria himalayana. The sequence continues at coordinate 3,628,349 of JAREIK010005719.1, read as the reverse complement.
ATAAATGTTCATTTATTTGAATACCAAATAAATGCACATGAGAAGATATACATCTAACTTTTTCATTACTAATTTGGTTTTATTCACTCAGTCATGTCATTCATCCAAAATATATTAGGTTATATCCTTTCAAATCTAATATAATGGGATATATAGTAGCTTTCACTTAATCATTATACCCTTCCCATTATTGAAACATATAGAGATCAAATTCTCACATGTTTTTCTCTCAACTTTGGTATATAAATTTTCAAAGACAAAAAAAATAAACCTTAGTCTTCAAGGTAGAGACACACACCTTCATATAGCAATAATAGTTTGGCACTCAAAATGCTTGTTTTTTGGGGTTCTTTTGTATTATTTTTATGATATGCTTATGCTGAATTTTGATTTTTATGAAATTGGATGAATAATAATGAAATAAGATCTAAATCAAGTATAATTAATAAACTTGGTAGAAAGTTGAGATGAAAATCAGAACAATAAAGGATATTCATAATATTTCTAATATCATGACTTAGTTAGACTTGCACATACTTATTGAGAAGACATGACTAGCATTGGGCACAACATGACCCAATTCAGAGCCATACCCAAATATGCCATGCCCAACACATGGAATAGTTGGGTCCATGTTAGGGCAAAGATCCAAGCATGCGAAGCATGACATATCATGATTTAGCCTGATGGCCTGTATGAGCTAGTTTCGGCCTAATTTGCCAAATATGCTAGTCTAAAATGAACGAGGATAGCATGGACTTGATCTATGCTATCCTATAATGAACTAGGCTATCCTAACCTGGTTTAGGATAGCCTAGACTAAGCCAGAGCTAGCTTGGAACTAATTAGGTTAGCCTGACCCAGCTTGTCATGATCAAGCACAACCTAGCCAAAAGGTATTCCAATGAGTTGTGCTAGTCTACCCTTTTTGTAATAGTGGGTACATGGCATGAGCCAAGATAAATACTATGCATTGTTGGGCATGACATGTTGGCCTAAATACCATCATTACTCATTTGACACCTCTACTTAAAGAGTTGCATAACAACTTGATAGGATTCCAATCATATAAAAGGGGAACTTAAAAAACATTGTAAAAAAAGAGAGGAGAGATTCAAAATTTGAGGCCGAGACTTGAAAACCCTAAATAAACATGATTTCTAACCCCTAATTAGGGACAAATTCAATATGAATGTAAGTAAAGATTATTAGAAATTGGATTTGAGACATAGATCCCCATGTTGACTATCATTAGAAACTCTCAATTCGATAAAGATGAAATACCAAATATCTCATCTGATTTTTTTTCTTAATGATAGGACAAATAGGTATTTATAGTTTGTTTATATATATGTATATGATTATTGTGTTTGTATAATGTTTTATTGTGGAAACTTTATGTTTTGAATATTGATGGATATAAATATTAATTATAACAAAGATATAAGATTAAACTCTAATATAAATTTATGTATGTTGGTCATGGTAGATAGTGATTGGTAAGTCCCGACACACATAATACTCAATCTAAAAGAAATAATAATCTTTCTACTCTTATCCCAAATGATGTACCTATGCATAGAAATTCTAAATTTATATATGTTTAATTGATATGAGTATGGTGCTCATGAAATTAAAAATATAAATAAATTTATGAGCATTTTTTGTGCATATCCTATAAGAACAAACTTTCAAATGATGTGAGAGTTATATAGAATATCTAACATAAGGGTTTCACCAAATTATGCGAGTTATATGTAGGCTATGATAGACAATAACATGAAAGTCACAGGACACACATAAGATAAAGATATTTCATAAGATGATGATGTCCTTGCATTTCATTTCTTCTTAAATTACTTTCATATTTGAAATTAGTAGGAAGACATATGTTAATTGATACGTATGATAATCATAAAGCTAAAAACTCGGACATAATTATTATCATATTATTTCATGTATATTATAATATTTGAGGTTGAATAATAGAAATATATATATTTGAAGTAATAATTAAGGGCAATTGACTTATTTCCTAAAAGAAGTAAAAGTGTGGATGGTCCACAAATAGAGTAGGAGTGGTTTTGGTTATAAATTATCGATGTCACAACTACGAGATGACCAACCTCTAGTGATAGTCTAAGGTTGATAACAACCATGTATGCCAAGATGGTAGAGAAAAAATCATATCAATCTACTCTTTGTTCGACAATCGAGCATAATATCATCTTGATATTAAAGAATTCTCATCATACATAAAAAGTAAGTTAATCCTATAGTCTAAGTAACTATTCGACACCCAAATTTATGTTCTTAACTTTGAAAGCAATTAGTTCAAAATTGGTTAGTCAAATTGCTCATATAATTTCTATAGGATTGATATGTAAACTTATGACTGTTTACTACTTGTATGACTCATATATTTATAAATATCTATTGACTGAGATCAAATGCCCAATGACCTTTGGAGGCCATGTCGCAAATAAGTTTTGACACTATAACAAATTCATATTAATAATCAATATAAATCACAAAATAAAAGGTTATACCAACTGTTCTGCTATGTGTAAAGTAGGCATATGAATAAACATGATCAAAAATATTTGATCTCATAGAAGGATAATAATAGTATAAAATTGTTATATGAGTTTTCATGTCATATAGTCCTTATATTCATCTAGGTAGAATTTCTAATCAATTAGAAAGATATGCCTTCTAATTTGTAGTTTAAAACTTTTGTTACCTATATAACCAAGTCTCCTTTGCCAAATAATCATATTAGTCATTTGATAAATAACATTTAATCAATTTCTAGATGCTCTCATAGAAGTAACATAACGTATACTCTTCTTCTTGCCTTTTTCCAATTAGCTAATAAGCCCTCAACCAATTTCTTCTATCATTAGAAAAATGATTTACATGTTCCATATTATTCAACATGCTCATAGACATTACATTTAATAAATTATATTTGATACATAACAAACATCTTTCAATACTAGTCGGTGTTTGATTTGCATCTGTAGACATAAGTATCTTTGTTACATATCTTCAATATGTCATAATATCCAAGTATATATATATAGTAAAGTAGTCAATATGAGATGTGATATCATATAATATATCTAAATTAAAAAGTCAATCACTATTATAACATATTGTATTTGCAAAATTATCATTGCTTACCAGCATGACATCACCTTCCACGGCAATGTTTACTTCCTGGTGGGGTGCATCTCCGCTCAAATTCTTTTTGTAAAGTCACATTTAAGCTTAATAATTTTTTTAATATGTCATAGCTTGTTACAATGATAACATTTGACTATCTTTTTGTTTCTTGATTTATCTTTAGAAGAAATAGACTTTCCATCACTATGTGTATGCCTCATGGTACTCTTATATTATCTCTAAAAAATAAAAATATATGAAGAGTTTTTACATTTTTCTTTCTCATTGCTTCTTCATTAATTAAAAATTTCATTGCATTCATTAATATTATACTTCTAGTAGGTAACATTCTATGATGCTAGTTGTTGGAGATTGGTGGCTCTAATACCACTTTGTTGTGAATAAATTTGATTGAGTGCAATGGAATTAATATTTTAAAAAAAATTGAATTAATTTTTTAATTTAAAATTCTATTTAATTTTGAAACATATCAAAATTAATTTATAAAAATTAGAATCCATTTAATGATTCCAAATAGTGAGCTTAGTGTGTGTGGACTGATAGCACTGATAGCAATCATATACCACAATACCAAAAAAAATATAATAATTCTAATAAAATCTACCATTGTTAAATGAAAGTAAAAAAAATGATAAACAATGAAGAGATAAATAAAATATAATGAGAAATATATACTAGACTTAATCATGCTAACAAACACCATATACCATTTAACATATAATAAACTATGCTTCAAACCAAGATTAATAATATTAAAAAATAAATTTCTTGAAAACTTAAATCCTTAATTATATATAAATTTGAGTATTTTTGGGCATAAAAAACTAGTGATTTACACGTGCAATTATTTATGCAATGTTTCTCTTAAATAAATAGATAAATTGCAACAATTTTGGCCTAATTAGTAGCTATTGTAGACTCAACGACAACATTAGCACATCACAAACATCATGCTAACATACTAATTTAGACAAAATAGTGGAGATAATATTATGTTCGAAGTTAAATTTATCCATAAGCAAAAAACAATTCTAGATGTAATATAGATTATTATATTATGTTCAATATTTAGTTGACGCACATCAAAAGAAGGAAAAAAAATTTATATGATTCCCATTACTATTGTTGTATATAATTTGCTTTAATAAATTATTTGTATAACCAAAATATGTCTCTGTATTAATATTTTCATATAAGTGAAAGAAAAAAAATATTAAGGGACTGGGAATATAGTAATAGCATAATAACAGAGGTCCCGCTGTCCGGTCAATAAGCCAAAAAATTTTTGGAGCAGAACCCGGCCCATCAGAGTGATCCGACCTACTCTATCATTAATATAAATTGATTTTATTTATGTTTTTCTAGCTATTGTAATTTTTGGCATGGAACTGTTCATCTTTGTTTTTTTTCTCCTCTCTACGTGATTTTCATCATGACTGCTTCTGCACACATACTGTAAGATATTATGGACATTATGTTTTGGTTATAATCTATAAACACATAAGTATTTTTCTAGTGGATGTAGCTAGTCGTGTTGAACGACTAGAGAACCACATTATTTCTTGTGTTTCAGTTGTGTTTTTTTTATTCTGTCATGGCTTGGATTGTGGTGTAGATATATATATCATTTGCTGTTCTTTGTTGTTCTTTTCTTCTGAATCTCTAAAATCAAAATCATGGAAATGGAATTGCCCAACAACTATTGAATATACCATGGAAAAGAAAGAAGAGAATGAGAGTTTTTTGAGGTTGTGTCGTAGGCAACAAGTTTTTGCACTATAACAAACTCGTAATAGTAATCAATAAATATAACAAAATAAAAGGCTCTATCAAGTTTTCTGCTATGCGTAGAGTAGACATATGAATGAATATAATCAAAAATATTTGATCTTATACAAGGATGAATACAGTAGAAAGTTGTTATACATTTTTTCCAATCATATGATCCATCTACTCATAAAGAGATAATTTCTAATCAAATAAAAATTATTCTTTATGGCTAGTAGTTGAAGACTTTTCTTACCTATATGATCAACCCTCCAATGCCAAAAAAATAATATTATTCATTTGATAAATAATATTTATTCAATTTCTAAACACTCTCACTTAAGTAGCATAAAATATTCTTTTCTTCTTGCTTTTTTGCAATTACTAATATGTTTTGCACCAATTTCTACTATCATTAGCAAAATAATTTACATGTTCCATATTATTCAACATGCTCATAAACATTAGGTTCAAAAATTATGTTTAATATGTAGCAAACATCTTTTAATATAAGCAAATGTTAGATATTCATCTGTAGACATATCTTTCCTATATCCATAATCTAATAAGTCTCGTTGTTACATATCATTAGTATGTCATAACCTTCATGTATATATTGTAAAATAGTCTATATGAGATATGAAAAGAAATAATAAATTTGAATCAATTAGTCAATCACTTTTATAATTTACTAGGTTTACAAAATTATAATTGCTCACCATCATGACATAACATTTCAAGGCAATTTACTTTTTAGTGAGGTCTATGTCTATCTCCACTTAGATATTATTTTCAAAGTCACTTTTATGCTTTCTAATTTTTTGTAATATGTCAACTTGTTACAATGTTAACACTTGTCTATCTTTTTGTTTCTTAATTTATCTTTTAAAAATGAGTATTTCCATCACTATGTGCATGCCTAATAATACTCGCAATCTTTATAAAATAAGATATCAGAAAAGTTCTCACCTTTTACTTTCTCATTGCTTCTTCTATAATTAACTTTTTTAAAACATGCATTGTAATTTACATTACTATTTAGGATATAACATTCTAGTTGTTAAATATTAGTGGCTCCAATACCTTTTTGTTGGGGATAAATTTGATTGGGTGCAATGGAATATTTTCAAAAATGTTGAATTAATTTTTTAATTTTGAAAATCAATTTACATTCAAAACATACAGAAATTAATTTATAAATATTAGAATCCATTTAATGATTCCAAATAGTGAGTTTAGTGTGTGTAGATTGACATCAATGATATAATAGATTGCCCTACAACAAAGTGATTCACAAATCAATCATATAATACAATGAAAATTGGTACTAAAGACTTAATCATGATGACAAACATCATATATCATTTAACACATAAAAAAATATGCTTTGAACCAAGATTAATAATTTTAAAAAATTACAATTTTAAAATCTCAAATCCTAAATAGTAATATAAATTTTAGTTTTTTTGGGGCATAAAACACTATTGATATGCATGCAAAATTCTTTATGTGAGGTTTCTCTTACATAAATCAATGCATTGCAATAATTTCAGCTTCAATGGTAGTAATTAAAGACTTAACAACATTACCACGTCTTGAACATCAATGTAACATTCTAATTTGGACATAGTGGAGATGGTATTATTATTCATGCTAGAGAATCAAAAAAATACAATTTTACAAGCTGATGACACTCGTATAATGAGTTATCTTATATTTTCTAATAGAGTTTATGTATGTTTGCAATAACGACATGGTACCTCAAGATCGCCGACAATGCTAGAGTTTCTAGCATTGCCCAAAACTTTTGTTTTTAAATTATTAAAAATTGAACTACTTCATAAAATGAAGCATCACGTATTTATTATGAAGTGGTTCACTTTATTATTTAATATTTAAACTATATTAATTATTAAAAATTTTAATTATTTATATACAAATACAAAATTAATTTAATACAAATTTGTTAATTTGATTTGATAATAAAATCAAATAATTAGATTTTAATTAATCTAAATGTTTTGATTATATACACATACATATTTTAAATAAATAAAAATATTTATAATATTTTATTTGACTCTAAATTGGGATACAAAATGAACTCTGTCTTAAATAAGAGTTTGGGCTCCCAATATAAATAATTTTGTACTATAATTTATATTAATTATACTTTATACCACTATACAATTATAATTTTACTCCATTACTTATTTAAAATATTTTGTGCCTTTTATTACTTAACACTAATTAAACTCTTCATATTAAGATTATAGTTACCGATCGATTGAATCAAATCAACAATAATTTAATTTAATTAATCTCTAATTATTTTCTTAGTACTTTCCACTTAACGTATTTAAATTGTTAGATCAGAATTAACATGTAGCCTTATCCATATTTAAATTTTTGGAACAAAACTTATTTGAATTTCTAGATCAAAATCTCTAATTATTTCTTTGCCAGCATACTTGAGGAAGCTTATTATCAAAACTTATTTGAATTATCTTATCAAAATCTATATACAAGATTTGACAATATCAAAATTTATAAGCTTCCTCAGGGGAGCTTCAACAATCATTCGAATATGATTTGGATTTAATCACTAATCAATATTCACCATATACATTTGATAAAATTATCCAATTCATAAAGTTCAATAATCTATTTATAGACCTCACTCTTTATTAAATAAAATAATCATTAACAAGAGTATGCAAATGTTAATTAATACTTTATGAATAAGAATAGCATCATTTATAATAACAATAATGTATTTTATTTTATAAGTCAATATAAAATAAGCACATCATGTTAGCTAGTCTTGTTCAATATATTCAAGTATATTAACACTAGAAGTTTGAACTTCATCATAGACAAGATAGACCTATTAAAATCTAGTACCTCAATCTTATTGATTGGTTCTCCAACTCTATCTAGATTGTAATCAATAAATTTATATTCCACAAGAATTGATGATTCAATTTTCTGTTGATAAGCCAAACTCAATGCACCAAATCATCTATAATGTAGAATAAAAAATATATACACTTTCACAAATTCAATTCATTGTAAAATCTTTTATTTAAAATAAGAAAAAATGCAAATTAAGAAAATAGAAAAATAATCAAAAATGACTATTAGTTAAATCATTTCCAGTATTTCAAAGTTAAAGTTATCCAAAAACAAAAAAAACATATCTAGATGTAATATATATTATTGTATTTATGTGTTTAATATTTAGTAGACCAATTTTGAGATAAGGAGTGAGAATTTTATCTGCTTCGTTGTACTACTGAATTTGCTAGGAAAAGGAAGAAGTGGATGAGAGTTTATTTCCTTCATCTCTTTTTTCACATAAATTGATGGATAAATGCTACTCATATTTTTTTTAGTTTATGTCGAATCATCTATTGGAAAGATATAGCATATGTACTTTTGTGCTATTTTTATTTGTTTTCATTTAACTTCACATATGTGGTGGGTCAAAAACAAGACAACTAGTTTTACCCATTTATTTGATTTACATGGAATTTGCCCCTACTTTTGGTCCATTGCATACTTGCAACAACAAAAAATAAAAAAAAACTAAAATAATAGTAACTGAAAATACTATAAAATATGATCAACAATTAAAAAAAATAACCTAACATGAACTAATATTTTAATTAAAAAACAACCCAAACAAAATAAACAAATCAATTTGTCCAATTCAATGAGACCCAACATGCTTGACTAAATCATGATAAAGATGAATATTTTCTATCACTACGAGAAAATATTGATTTAGCTAGAGAATTTTAGCTTGGAATCAATCCCTAGCTAAATTGCAGGGGATTAGCTAGGGAATAGCAAATGATTGATGCTTTTTTGAATGAAAAAAAAATAGCAATGGATTTGCAAGAAAAAATTTTTCGAAAATTTCACTAAAGAAAAAATGGGGGATTTAGCGACGGATAATTTTCGTAAATTCTACCCAAGAAAAGTGGGGATTTTAGCGATTGATTTAGCGACGGAAAATTTTGCTCAAGAAAAGCGGAGATTTTAATGATAAATTTAGCAATGGAATATTCCTTGCTAATAAAAGCATGAAATTAGTGATGGATTTAGCAATGGATTTTCCTTTGCTAATAAATTCCTTGATTTAGTAACGGATTTAGCGATGAATTTTCCCTCGCTAATAAAAATCTGTAATTTAGCTATGGATTTAGCAACGAATTATCTCTTGCTAATAAAATCATTGATTTAGTGACAAATTTAGGGATGGAATTTTCCTTGCTAAAAAAAACTTGATTTAGCGACAGATTTTCCCTTGCTAATAAAATCCTTGATTTAGCGACGAATTTAGCGATGAATTTTTTCTTACTAATAAAAATCCATAATTTAGTTATGGATTTAGCTACGGATTATCACTTGCTAATAAAATCATCGATTTAGTGATGGATTTGGGGATGAATTTTCCCTTGCTAATAAAATCTTTGATTTAGATACAGATTTAGCGACGGATTTTCCCTAGCTAATAAAATCCTTGATTTAGCGATGAATTTTCCATTGCTAATAAAATCATTGATTTAGCTACGAATTTACTGACGGATTTTCCCTAACTAATAAAATCCTTGATTTAGCTACGAATTATCCCTTACTAATTATATCGATGAAACTAGAGACGAATTTAGCAACGGATTTAGCGACAAATTTTCCTTGCTAATTATATCGAGATAAATTTCGTCTCTAATATTTTCCTACATTTCATCGCACAGAAACCCGAGAATTTAGTGACGAATCTAGCAACAAATTTTTGCTAGCTAATTATATCGAGACAAAACCCGTTGCTAAATAATTATATGATTTTTTTTTTACTATTTTATATTTTATTGCAAGCAATTATTTCTTAAATTTTATTTTTCACAAAATATATGCATTTAGCTAGGGATTTTTCCTTAGCTATTTGCACTGGGGATAATTTTCATCTCTAATCTGTAATGATTTAATTATTTTTTAATTTATAATTTGTTTTAATTTTATTTAATTTTATTAATTAAATGTATGTCATTGTCTATATATGAGCGATCCTTGAAAGACACATTCTCCTCGTAAAATTATAAAAAAGAATATTATAAAAATTATAAATTATTTAAAAAATATAAAAATACAAAAAAAGTATATTAATAATGACTAAAATAACTATTTTTACGATTATAATTTTTTTAAAAAAATATACAAAAAAAAATTTTAATAATTTTTAATTAAGAAACTTAAAATTTTGTATTAAAGTAACATTAAATAATTAATTCAATAAATATAATAATTTTAAAGATATTTTAAAAATTAAATTAACATACATTAAAATTTATACTAATATAAAGGTATAATAATTTATGGTATGATTAAATAAAAAATATTTCCAAAAATATCTGAATTGATGAACAACGGTCATTGATTTATTTAAATAGTCATCGTTCACAATGTTGGATATTGAAAATTTTTAAAATTAATTAGTCATCATTGTAAACACCCTAATATTGAATTTTAAAAAAATTAACAGTGTGACAATGACTGCCATTCATAACAACGGATATTGTCACGGTGTTTTTAGACGCACTAGTTTGGGCATATTTTTAAAACCCGGATTAAGTATTGGATTTTTTATTTTAAATGTATTATTTTCATACAAACCTCTATTTGTGTCCTTCAAAGATTAATATAAAAGTTTAAATGAAAAAATTACAAAATTAATCTTATATATGAAATAACAAATTTATGTAATATATATTTTTATATTAACTTTGAGCTTGTAATGGGCCCCATACCCACCCCCATGGCTCTTTAGTAATTTCAGAGGGCGCACCATGGGCAAGCTCCTACCCTTGAGGTGGTTGTAATTCCACAGTTTATGTAACAATTGACAATTCGAGACCCCTCTTCGAAGTTTGGCTTTGTTCCTGAATATGTTATTCATCCTTTTTCCAGTACTTGAGCATTTGATCAAACAACCTCCAATTAGAGCCGAAGAAAATGTTTGTGGGGTTTTTCTCGGTGAATGCAACTGTATTCTATTAGCAGCCCATATCCACAATATGGTAAATTTATTTTAATAGCAGCCCATTCCTCATAGATTTATTTTATTATTTACCACCTATATTTTTTTTAACTTATTAGGCTAGATCAACTACTAACAAAAATAAGTAATAAAGAAAAAAATTAAAATCTAATTACTTACTTAACTTAGAATAGAAGAGGAAATAAATGATATGAAGATAATGTGAGAGGAGAGTTTAGAAATTAATTAAATTTATATATTTTATTTATTGATTTTTTATATTAAATAATAAATATATAAAATAATATATATATTATTATTATTTTTATTTTAAATAGGTGGAAATTCGATAGTTATATGTTTCTGCTTGTTGCCGTTAGAAGCAAATCCGATGGCTATAGAATTTCGAAATAAAAAAATATATTTTTTTTATTTTTAGGCGACACAAAAAGTGACGGGTTGTTGGGTAATCCTTTATTGGTTGAGTGTAAGCCAACACTTATGACTAGATGTTTGGAGGAAGGATACCCGAGAACATAGGATCAATAGCATCTATAGAAGGTGATACTAAGTGGAATGTGGAATATATTGAATATTTATCTAAATTTTAGGAATTTTGATAATATTAAATGCCTTGTTTCCAACTCAATTTTTTTAGCTTTAATTTTTATGATATATTTATCATTTGATTTCTTGTTTTTTGGATCATGAATAATTTTGGAATAAATATTTGGGACTCAAAACAATTAGAATTGAATGACACATCCTCGTCTTCTTTCATTTGGAACATGAACTGCACCTCTTGGCATATTGAAGGAGCTATATTAGAGGGAATTGTATTATCCACAGAGAAACCTATGATTTTAAGTGTTCGCTCATCTAGTTTTTGAGTAGTATATGATTTATTCATACATTATATTTTTGTACATATAACAATGGAGTATGTTGAGTATCTGTTATTTTAATGGGGGGTAGGTAAAAATCACATTGCCCACATTGGAAAACTGTTTGGAGATTTCCAAACTTTTTCCTATATAAAGGACTTTTCTATTTCTTTGAAAATCATTCCCATGTATTCCAAATTCTCATTTTCTTTTGAATGTATTTTATTTCATGATGTAATTTATTGCTTTACTTTTGAATTTTCTATCTTTCAAATTATTGTTGGTTTAATTTTATTTTATAACAGTGGTATCAGAGGGAGGTTAGTTAGTAACTTTTGTAGTTAGTGCATTTTAGAAAAGTTCTATCAAAAGGGCAATAAGAGCCTCAAGGTTTGTGGTTTTTAAGAGGGTAATTGCGCCCCTCCACTTACCTGGAATCTTTTTTAGTGTAATAACATAAATTGTTATTATTATTCTCGATTACTGTTCGCGGTAAAAGTGAAACATGACAGCAAAATTTGAAATATAAAAATTCAATGGAAGTAATTTTTCATTGTGGAAAATGAAAATTAAGGCAATTTTGAGGAAGGATAATTGCTTAGATGTAATTGGAAAAATGCTCACCGGAATTTCTGACGACAAGTGGAATGCGATGGATAGTAATGCAGTAGCTGACCTGCATTTGGCACTTGATGATGGAGTATTATCGAGTGTGGCAGAAAAGAATACGGCAAAAGAAATTTGGGATACTCTCACAAGGTTGTACGAGGCAAAGTCACTTCACAACAAGATCTTCTTAAAAAGAAGACTTTACACTTTACGAATGATGGAATCTGTTACGGTAACTGATCATATCAACACTCTGAATACTTTATTTTCGCAACTTACTACGTTGGGTCATATGATAGAAGAAGTTGAACGTGCTGAGATTTTACTTCAGAGTTTACCTAATTCGTATGAAAATAAGAAGAGTGGCAAATGGCCCAGACTAACAGAAGAACTATAAATGTTGGCATCAACCAATGGGTCCAACAGGACCAGCACCAGCACCACAATAGATGGTCCTGAAGGTGATGCAACAAACTTGAGAGTTTTGGTGGACTTGTTTTACTGATGCACATAAGATAATCCTGCTGACCACCTCACGGCAGCTGATATCTATCATTTGCTGCTTGCACAATCCATCAACACCTGATCAAGAACATGCTAGAGATGTAGCTTCTTTTTTGGTTATTCTAGACTTTTGATCTTGTTGGGTTAGAATTTATTTATTCTCAAGGTTTCTAGTATGTGCCTGTTTGTGGCCTAACCATGATCTTCTTAGCCTAATTGAAACCAGAACCATCTACCATTGAAACCAAAGGCTCTAGGCTGGTTCATGTCGTGCCTATGCATACTTCCAAACATTGTATATGCATTTGCACATATGATATATGTATGTATGTATGCATGTATGTAATAAAACAATTCATTTAATATGCTTCCTTGGTATTTTTTATGCCCACATCATTACATGTGTGTGTTTACATGTCTTGGTATTTGTATATGTATGTATGTATTGGTCTCAGTGCTATTTATGATCATTATTACTAATCTAGTCATTTTAATTATTTGGGCTGGATGTAAAGATACTATTTTGGTAGATTTATGTTTTGGTATGCTAAATATTAATTAAAAATGATTTTTTATAAATATGATTGAGTGGTTTAAATTTCTTGCAGATATGGTACCGTATTGTTCCTCATACAAAGCTTGTATAAGTGATGTGATTTTTCACTAGACATTACGTGCCGTGACTCGGACAGCTTTGTTGTAGTAGAAAAATAGTGATCAGGATGAGCAAAGGGAGAGAAAGCAATATCAATGAATGGATATATTATAGTTTATGTACTGTCGATAGATACATTGATGAATAAGATGTAATAAATTTTTGTTATTTTTTTGTTTCAATTATGTAAAATATTGAATTAGAATAAGATAATTAATGATTTTATTTTTTATTTATTTTAGATTATTTATAGTTTCAATTTTTATTCAATTTGATATAAAAATATTAAATTATTTAACAAATTTTAAAATAAATTAAATTCTGAAATTATTTTTGAAATTAAAATAGCTAGGGAAAAATCTATTGTTGAATTAGTAAGGGAAAAATTCCTTGCTAAATTAGCTAGGGAAAATTTCCTAGCTAATTTAGCAAGGAAAATCTTAAATTTAGCGTTGGATTTTTTGTCGCTAATTTTATTTAGCTAGGGACTATCTTTGTCGCTAAAATTTAGCGATCAGCACTTTAGCTTAGGAATCTTTCGTCGTTATTTTTGTTTAGCGACGGAAAATCTCATTTAGCTTGTAAATTTAGCCAGGAAATTTATATTTTTTCGCAAAGGATTTTTCCGTCACTAAATTTTAGTAAGAAGCACTTTAGATAGGGAACCGATTCTTCGGTAATTCGTCGCTATATCCCGTTTAGAGACATAAATTGCCCATTTAGCTAGGAAATTGTTCCTATCTATATGAGATTTTTCTTGTAGTATATTGATTTTATTTGTATGTAATTCCATGCGAGTGCCACTTCTAATCTTCAACATAATAAAGATACTTTTTTTGATGAGTGAGATATTCGAGCCTTGTTTGATAAATTTTTAATGAGGTTATTCATTTTTCTTAGGTTTACCTTCGATGAGTCCAAGAAAGTGATATATCCACCTTTGAGGTATATATCAACTTAGATTGCTGCTATATGAATTATACTTGGGTCTTGTCAATTGAACTACTCTATGAGAGTATAAAACAATAATTTTGTTACAAGGAAAATGTTCAAGGTTTACACTATCAAACTATTATGAAGATTTATATTTGGATCAAATTCCCTATGGCATGAATCAAACTTGTGTATTCATAATATTAATTGGAATTCTATGTTAACTTTTACAACTTAATAGACACCATAAGGCTACAATTGCTTTTTATGGGTTAGATGCCTGCACTTATTTGACTAAATCTTGATGGATGTAAACATTTGTAGGAAAATATATGTTTGTATTTTAAGAACTTATTTCTTTGGTTTGTTCATGATGTGAATCTAACTTAAAAAAATTGAGATTTGATGTACAAAAATATATATTCCCTAAATATCCATCAATCCATGTCAAATGCCCCATAAGATAAAATTGAGTTTTTGATTTTTGTTTGTTTGTTTTTCTTCTTAAGCGACATGTCATGTGGTTTGATTTAAGGATATTTTTGGAAATATATATTTGAGTTTTGTGTACAGGCAAAACTAAAGAAATAAGTGCATAGAATCAAATTTTTTTTTAGGTTAGTGAAGCATCGTTTTCCCAATATTTATTCAAGATTCTATCTTGCTCTATGTTCAATGAAGAGACAATGACAATCAAGAGACAATAATTAGACTTAGATTTTCACAATGTAAATTATAATGTGAAAATTAAGTTTTTGGTGCCTAAAATAAAAATAATTGGTTGGGAACCAATTATTTTTAGTTTGGTGACTGGTACAACAAATTCAATAATAATTGAGTTTGCGCCCCTCCGCGGCTCCGTCTCACTTCCTTTTCACCAAAATATCCTCAACCTCAACCCTAACCACGTTCGCATAATACAAAAAAAAAAATTGAAACAAGATAACAGCACGTTTATATATAATATGATATATTCAAAAATATTATATATATTATATTAAAATATATAATATCATATATATATATATGTGTGTGTGTGTGTGTGTGTATATATATATATGTATGTATGTACGTATATGACAACGATGCACATCGCGTTTTCAGAAACACGATCTGGGTAGGTCGGAATTGGATAGTTTCAGTTAAGTTGGATTCTCTGAAGGATAATTTTGCGTTTTCATAACCGAGGATATCAAAATAAAAATATTTGATAATTTTGTGTCCGAAAATCCAGACTAGAAATCTTATTTTTACATTATTTTATTAATTATAATTCCATTTTCACATGTGCAACTTAACAAAAACAGGACTGGTCACTGGTCTGGTAGTATTATTGACTAGAAAAAAAATGAATTTCTTAAAATTTTAATTTGCAGCAACACCGAGACCGAGTAAGAACCGGTTAAAAACTGGCGACCGTTTGCAAATTGCAATCCTCTCCTCAGTTTCTTCGGCTGGAAATTTGTTTGATCAAAATGTCATGGAGGAGATGATCAATGATGGAGGAACAGTGAAAATGGACTCTGCTAGGGGCTGGTTTCAGAAGTTTCAGAGAGAAAAGCCTCGGTCATCTACTAGGAAGATGGGGGCATCTGAGGAAGGCATCTCTGACTTAAAATCGCAGGCGAATGATGAATTTCTCTCATCAACAACGAAGCAGAAAGTTGCCGTGGCCAAACAGTTCATTGAGAATCATTATAAGGAGCAGATGAAGAATCTTCAGGAGAGAAAAGAACGGTATCCACATTTCATTTAGTTAAGAAAAAAAACCAACGTACAACAATTCTTTATTTTTGACGATTAATCGAGAGTTAGGGCTCTCAGTCTGCATATGGTCTACCGTCCCTGATATCGTTGAAATTTGAAGATCGTTGTCGTTGATTTAATGGATATGAGTGGTTTAATTTTGTTTTGTTGTGCTAGGAGGACAACTCTGGAAAAGAAATTGGCTAATGCTGATGTGTCGGAAGAAGATCAGAGTAGTCTTTTGAAATTCTTGGAGAAAAAGGAAACCGAGTACATGAGACTTCAGAGACATAAAATGGGAGTGGATGATTTTGAGCTGTTAACTATGATTGGGAAGGGCGCATTTGGGGAGGTAACTGTTTTTTTTTTTTCATTTTTTGCCAGGGGACATTTTGTATGGTTATTAGGTAATTATAATGTTTATGTGATTTTTGAGTTGCTTTTTTCTTCTTGTTCTATTATCTAAACTTAATATACTTTCAGCTTCTGATTGCTAGGATTAATTAACATTTTTTTTACTGAAAGTCATGAATTGCAGCTTCTGATCATTCAAGCCGAAACAATGGCAACTTCTGTCAGTGTTTTGTGCACGAGTAATACATTTTTGTCATGGTGTAATGCTACAATCTAAATTCTGGAAAAATCATCAATTTATGTTTAGGGCAATCATAACTTCAGTTTGAGGACTTTGATACTTTATTGGCTACATTTGTTTCTTTATCTGCAAGGTCCTGTGCGTTAAGGTTTATGGTCAAACTTTATATCAGTTGGCCTAACTCTACAAACTCAGCAAACTCATTGAAACTGTATGCTCCATATCAGATTAATTTATGTTTTAGAGCTAAGACGAGCTTATTGCTTATGTTGGTTTGTTTAAGGGTAAAACAGGTTATAATCACTTTAGAAAATTTTGGTAAAACTAGTGAATGATCAATGAATTTTGATTAACTAGTTATGATATAGAAAATTACCTCAATTTTTTGGAAATCCTGGTTTTGTGTTCATGGGTACAACTAATTGCTGATATTATTTATAAGAATTTCACACAAATTGATATGTTGTTCACCACCATACCGACAACGCAAAGGATGTGTGCCAAACTCCTAATTTTCCTACAAAATTTTATATTTTTCGGTTTTATATAATACAATTTTTTATTTTTCTAAAAGAAAAATAATAATTTTTTTGTTTCATATTCTAATTTGTAAAAATTCTTTCTAATATTTATTTACATAATTTTAATTAATTGATTATGAGGTAGAAAATCATCTCAATTTTTTGAATTTTCTTTTTTGTGTTCATAAGTACAACTAATCGCTGATATCATATATAAGAATTTCACACAAATAGATATGTTGTTAACCACCATACTGACAATGTAGAGGATGTATGCTAGACTCCTAATATTCTCACAAATTCCTATATTATTTTTTTGGTTTTGTCTTTTTGTATTTTTCTAAAAGAAAAATAATATTTGTTAGTTTCACATTAATTTGTAAAATTTTTTTTTAATATTCACTGACATATTTTTAATTAACTGGTTATGAGATAGAAAATTACCTCAATTTTTTAAAAATCCTCGTTTTATCTTCATAGGTACAACTAATTGCTAATATCTTCTGTAAGAATTTCACACAAACTGATATGCTATTTATCATCATATTGACAACGAAAAGGATGTGTGCTAGACTCCTAATTTTTTCATAAAATTCTATATTATGTAATCATTTGTCTTATAAAATTTTGTATCTTTCTAAAAGGAAAATAATATTTTAATGGTGTGACATACTAATTTGTAAAAATTTGTTCCAATATTAATTGACATAATTTATGATAATATCTTTTGTTTTTTTTTTATTTTTTAGCTTTATACATATATTTTATGTGTATATATATGTGTGTGTATTATGGTTTCTTTTAAAAATTATTTATCTTTACATGTCTTAAAAAGTACTCGTCTTTATAATTCAAAAAATATCTTATGTTTTATTAAAAACATATGTTAACGTGTTATTGCACTTGTATTTTTCATAAAAACATGTATTATTTTTAAGAAACAAACAAGTGTTTTAAAGAAAACATGTGTTTTTTGCATGTTTTGTTAAGAAACACATTGACACATTACTCATTACAATTTATTATTATCTTTGTTAAAATACATCTTGCATGTTTTTTTAAAAAGTATGTCATATGTGTTTTTATTAAGAAAATATTCAATAATTTGATAAAAAAAATCATTTTAAATAAGTATTAAAATTGTATTTTAATACTAAAGATACATTGAATTTAAATAATATCGTTAGGTTTGGTGAGTATTGATATTATGAACTGAAATCTTAATTCCCAATCTAGTCTCAGTGTGATTTTATAGGTTCACTTAATTTTACTAATGAGTCTAAATCCTATTTCATACTCAAATTATATTTGATATTCATCAAAATATAATGATTATTAAAATAATGTCAATGTTCAACATAGTCTTATTTTTAGTCAATATTTTGTCTATTTTATTCTACGATATCGTGATTAAGCATAAAATATATATCAAGTCTTTTTATCTAGTTCAATTAATGGCTAACATCAACATTATGCTTATTACTTTATTTTAATATGATAATGTATTATTTAGTCTTACTTATCAAAGACCTCAAATATTTATCTTTTTTGTTACTCATTTATATCACTTTGTATGATATATTCTATATTCTTACATAATTTATATTATCATTTTGTTATAGATGATGTTAAAATGTTTCCAAACATAAAATGTTTAATGTTAGGATTTATGATATTATCAAGTCTTTCAGATTAAAGATATCATAAACTTTTTTTATATCTTATTTAATCTATGTAGTATTTTTATAGCAGATTAATGTAGTACATTGTTCTATAACACGTATCTATAACATGTAGTACATTGTTCACAAAATATTATGATTATTAAAATAATATCAATGGCCAACATAGTCTTATTTTTAGTCAAAGTTTTGTTTATTTTATTATATGATATTGTGATTAAACATAAAATATAAATCAAGTATTTTTATATAGTTCAATTAATAACTAACATCAATATTATGCTTATTACTTTATTTTAATATTATCATGTATTATTTAGTTTTACTTATCAGAGAACTCAGATATTTATCTTTTTTGTTACTCATTTATATCACCTTATATGATATATTCTATATTCTAACATAATTTGTATTATCATTTTGTTATAGATGATGTTAGATTGTGTCCAAACATAAAATGTTTAATGTTAGGATTTATGATAATATTAAGTTTGAAAACTAATGATATCATTGAAAAAATTATCTATTTTATTTAATCTATGTAGTATTTTTATAGTACAATGTTCTATAATGTGTATTTATGAGCTGATTTAATATTATATATTTATGATCGATAAAGCATAATTATCAGTTAGACTCCATATTAATTTTAATTCATTATCATTCGATCAATAATGAATTAGAAATAATATTTAGTACTCCATTTAGTTAAGGAATTTACCATTAAGTCAATTGCCTGATGGTCATAAGTGGACTTAATTATTAATGAAATCAATTATCAAAATAAACTATAAAATAATATTGAAAATGCTTTATTTTTAATAACATGATAATTAAATATATATTTTTTATAATCCTATTTTGTGAGGATGTGTTAGTATAAGAAACTTGAAATATAATCTCATGATTAATATAAAGTATGAAAAGTATTAGACATATGCTCAAGTACATCATTAATTATAATAATTTTTATATTTTTATTAAATAATTTTTTTATAAAATAAAAAAAAACACCTAAAATGAAAAAAAAAATTAATCAAGTAAAATATATACATCCTATAAAAAAAATATAAATTTATATTAAGCCTCATTTATATTAGATTTTCATATCTTTGATTATATTAAATAAAATGATTTATTACTTATATAAGTTTGATAAGCACGATGAGAAATACTCATGTATATTTTCACTTAACATGTCTTATACTTTAATATAGAGACATGTCTAATATTGAAATTTAATATTCTCATTTTCATCAATAATAAGTGGCTAAGTCAAATGAATAAGTATTAGAACAATAACACTAAAATACTCAGTGTGGTTACCTATTGTATAAGAAAAAATTCATTTTACTTTTCTACTTACAAAGGAAGTTTTTTTGAAAATCACTTAATTTTGTAAAACGAAATCAATATAATAAAAAAATAAAGTAAGAATAAAATTATCATACAAAATAAATAATAAAAAAATCTAATGAGAAATTTAGGAATAAAGAGAATATACAGAAATGAAGTGTTAATGTGAAAAATTTCATAATTAAGGATTTTTAATGATTTGACATTAGTTATCATAAGATTCATGATATATGAAAAAAAGTAAAAAATAATGAATTATTATCTATAATAATTATTTACTCATTAGTCGTTAACACATAATTTTAATGCTGAAAGACTAATTACAATTGATATATTACTTGAGGATCAAACAGTATCTATTATACTCTATTAGCATGAACTTTTATATATTTCTTTTAAGTAAAGGTCTTAGAAGGAGAATTATGCGAGGACCTATGCATAATTTTAGTAATATTTTGTTTCTCCCTCAATAAAATGCAATGCTTTCATCTTTTTCCTCAAAAATAATTCCCAATAGTCTGTCTTTTGTCCATAAGCTTATTTGTCTTATCTTGACTATTCTTGATACACATTCTATAATTAGTATCTGCTAAATGAGATATTTTTTTAGTGAGTCTCAATTTGTTTCGTATATATTTAATTATTTGATGATGTAATTTTGGTATGATGTAAAACTCTTAATCATCATGAATCTATTTATGGAATGCTAATAAATTATCTGGTATTAAATATAGAAATGTTATATCAAGAAGTTATTTTATTTGTTTCACTTTCTTAATTATGCTCACCTCTATTAGGAACACGGCCAATAGTTGTTTAACTAGCTATGTAAAATGGGTAAATTGAGTAGTGATATGTCTTGATCATTTAGTCTATTTTAGTTTCAATCACATAAGTTATGAGATGATATCGTATATTTGTGTTGTTTGAAATTAATACAATGATATTGCTAACCTTTATATCTCACATATCATGCTTGATAAAAAATAAAAGCTGGTTCTATTGATTTAGATAGTAGTTTTCATGATGGTTGGTATGACAGTGTTGATAAAGCTTTGGTACAATGTAATTTTTTGTAGTTAAGATAGGGTGGGGCATTAATTCTAGAAGTTTAGTGTGAAGATGTGTTTTGCATTGTTTTTTTGGTTTGGTGTTTATGGGGGGGGAAAATATATTATAAATTAATATGAGATCATTCGGAATAACTCAATTAAAAATAAAGGTGGGATACATATTTCATGTGGGTTATTTTGTTGATGATTTGTTTTGTGGATCAAGAATATGCGAGACATCTATTTCAAGAGTCATTATGCGTCGAGATTGATAATGATCATGATTGATGCATAATTTTTAGGGTACCTTTGATAGTCAATTAATTCAAGTATGTCCAAATCCAATACATTATTGTGATACGTGCATAAAGGTTTAAGACCTGATTATGTCAATGTTGAGGTGAGAGATAATACTACTTAGTTACTAGTATGCAAATTGATTGATCAAAATAAGAAGATTACTCATGCGACTTAGACATAATCGTGAGAGATGATTGTTGAGGTGATACTTGTATTGATAAATCAATCATATTTAAGGAATTTGGGCAATAAATTTGCACCATTCTTAATATGCATGTGTTGAAAGATTGATATACTATTTAAGAACCCAAAAATTTGGTAAAAAGAGCTCATAATTGACTCAAAGATTTATTAGTGGGTGATTCAGACATTTATGACTACACTTAGATAAAGCAGAGATGATATGTTCAGTCAGATTATTATAGTAGCTTCACCATGAAATGTCAATGAGAGAGATTATAAGGATACATGCGCTGATAGATTAGATTGCGTTAATGAGTTTGAATGATTAGACCTGCTCTATTCTTTATATGCATTTGTTAAGAGATTGTTATATTATTTTGTGGACCTAGATATTTAGTAAGAAGACATTCTTATTTATCTCAAAGATTTATCAGATGATGATTCAAATGCTTGCAAGTATACCCAAATTGAGTAGAGTTTGTATGTTTAGTCAGACTACAATAGAGGCTTTACCATTTAGTGTTAGTGAGAGAGCTTATATGGATATTTCGAGAGGGAGAAAATTAATAGTGATTTTTTTTGTAGGAAGCTGAGACACATTCATGAGAGACATTGAATAGTTCATCATGTATTATGGTGGAAGTTTTGGTTTATTGACTATCTACTAGATTATATGATCCACTCATATTAAATCATCTTTGAGTATATCAAATAGTTTTGTCACTCTTTCTTAGGAGTACTCCATACTTCTCTAATTGGATATTATTTGTTCTAGTTGAGTCACTTCTATTATCTGTCATTCTTTTTCTCATTATCTTATTCATAGCTTATGGGTAATAAATTCAGGATACAGTATCTATGTCACTTAATATATTAATTTTTTACTTATTTTGTAGAGTTTAATTTGTTTGATATTGTTATGACTAATGATACTATTATATATGTCAAATATCAAAATAATATTAATATAGATTTTTTTCTTTTGTCATGCATTCTTTTTGTACAAGAGTTCTATTATAATTTATTTTCAGTCAATTAATTTACTAAGTAACTGAGTTGTGATTTTATTTTTTTCTTCTAATGTTTCTATGCAGAATCAACATATTAAACAAATTACTTTTCTTGGGATTTAGCGAGATAAATCATATATATATATATATATATATATATATATATATATTACCCACAATGGTTTCTACATAGGTGCTTAACTATTGTTGATTCATCGATCATGTATTAGTGGTTTGGACTTTTAATATTGGATAAGTTGAATATTTTGGAGCCTAGCATGAAGTGAATGATTCTATTAATAGTGAGTATATCAGTTAGAAAAACATTAAAAATTTCTATCTAGCATACCAGGATGGTGTTGTGAGTGATTCATTCTATCTGATTCATTTAAATTTTTGAGAGTTCTATAGGATGACTATGTATGATAATTTCAGATACTTTGTTACTTGTACTATTGATTACACCGAGCATCAATATACATGTTTATTAAAATTTAAGGAAATATCTTGATTTATCTATATTACTGAATTTCTATAAAATAATAAAGATTTAAGTTAGTTGTAGCTTTAGAATGTTAAGAAATGATTATATTTTAATATATATTTTATATTAATTTTCTAATTTTTTGAAGTATATGAGATAATTCATCTGAAATTATTTGGAAGTGGTATTTTCTTAATTTCAAAATATATTTTAAAATAAAATATTAAGAAATGATAATATTTTTTTAATTTTTTTAGTTGTAGCTTTAGAAGTGGTATTAAGCATTAGTTTCTTAATTAAATAGATGTTTTTTATTCTTTTAGATTGTATATCATATTAAATTTTATATTAAATATAATTTTTTTTGGTCTTTCAAATTTTCTATTGGAGAATTTATTTTGTTCATTTTTTTAAGGTAGAGAGAATATAATTTCTCATGTCATAATTTTTTAATCACCAAGTGTGTCTTTGTTGGGTATTCTAATACTAAAAAATAGTACATGTATTACTCATCAGAGGTCAAAAGAATTATTATCATAATTTTTTAAGGTGCTTAGAAGTCAAAATGGGTGGAGGAATTTAAGATAACATGTGCCTCCTACAAAGACACTCCTCTCCTAGTAGCATGTTACATGTTGTGGGAGCTTGCATGGGCATGAATATAAACTAAAAAAATAATCCTAAGTTCTAAATTATGAATTACTAATTGAGAGGAGAAATTTAGATAGTTATGTGTTATCCACACTAGACTATGATTGCACCTTCTATGATGATGAGTGCTCCATCTCGTTCATCTTAAGGTATGTGTTTGTCGTCATCTCTTTCTCTTTATGAGTTTTTCCTCTTCAACAATGAGTACTCCACCACAATGGGGGAAGATGTATGCCTTTTGCCTCTATTATAATATATATATATATATGTATGTATGCATGTGTGTGTATATTTTTCATATATATAATTAAATCAATTTATTTATATATATAATTAAATATTATTTTTTTAAAATTTAAATTAAATAAATTATGTCTTATTTTTAAATTTATTTCTATTATGTATTATTAATATTTTATAGTTCAAAAATGATATTGTTAATTAAAAATTGAAATATTAATATATGTGTTTTTTTCGGTAACATTTTTTTTCAATTTTAAAATTTAAGAAAAAATTATGTAAAAGTATGATATTAAAAATTTTGGGAAGTAATATATAAGATATTAATATTATAATCAATAATCAAAGATGAATGCGAGGGGTGAATATACTCAAATATTATTTACCTGGAATTAATCATGATATGTAATCATGCGACAAAGTTAGTAAATATGGTAGATTAAAATATAAAGAGATATTGATCAATTTTAAAAATAAAAAAAATAAAATAATAATTGCTTGAAGAAATTAGTACGAGTCCAATTTTAATGTATAACAATGCTGTGTAAAATAATAGGGACATTAGTGAGCTCTAGTGGATTTGAGAGTATAAGTGCGAGTGAAGAATTTAATTTAGGGGAATTCATGAATAAATTACTAATTTATAATCTAGATATTATTTTATATTCAAAAATAGAAGAAAGGGTAGAAAAATTAGTGAGTTTAAGTTTAGGGCTCACGACTTAGGTCTAAGACTCAATTGATACATGAATTGAGGATGTGCCTTTAAAAGGAAGAGGTGATATAAATATTTAATTATGTCAAATGATTGGATAAGAGAAAATATTATGTGTTTTATCATGTTTTTAATAAATAATTTTATTGATACTTTGTTTATGAAACTAAATGATGCTTTTGTATTAATAAAAAATGTGGAATTAATATTTAAATATTTTGATGACCTGGTTAAATAAATTAAAGAAGAGAATATATTAATTATTAATACTTTTAATTATGTGAATGTTATAATGACACTTATAAAAGAGTAAAAGATTATAATGACTCTTAATGTTACTTATTGTATTGATTTGATTTTGGTGGATATTGAAAAACTAAATATTTATGTTAATACACCCTCTAAAACTAGACAAATAGTAAAATGCATATATAATCATACTTGGATTCTTAGCTTGATGAGAATTTTTATAAAAAATATACTTTTTTTGTCCTGTAATTATAAAACTTGCTACTTTATTCTTATTCTTCAATTTTCAAATTTTATATAAGCAAAAGTAAGCTTTTATAATAATGTTTTTCTTAGTAATATATATTATTGTTTGATCAAAATTTTTGGTTTCTTATTTTTTTTTGCATGAACATTATTGTTCTCTTAGTTATTATCTTGAAAGGTTGATTCATATGAAAGAATATTCATTTATTATATTTATTAGTTGATATATTTAGTTAAAGAGAAAATTACAATTAATTTTGGTGATATCAAAACAAAATATGACTCACATTTGAAAAAATTGATGCAAGTTGGATTTTAATTTTATTGACCTTTATATATAATAAATTATTATTTGAATACTTAATTATCACATAGAGATAAGTTCGCTAATATTGATAAAATAAAAAAGGAATTATTTGAATGTATGGATAGAATATTGAATTATGAAGAATATTTAAGGATTGACATTTAATAGGACTCATATGATCAAGCAATGAGTGAATTTGAGAGTTGTATTGTAATTGATTCTCAAATATTAAGAAGTCACACAAACCGATAAATATGTTTTGTGGGTTCGACACTAAAGTTGCAAATGTTGCTATTCGAGTCCCCATTATGCTTTGTGGTAGGAGTATAGATAAGTTGGACTTTCTTGATTTAATTTTTTTTTTTTTTTTGATAACACTCCAATTTCTGTTGTTGATAACTTACACCCCCTTATGGTTTACATTAGTTGGATCCCACAATGGGTACAAGGTATCATAGGAATTATCCTGTATAAAAACAGAAGTAATTGATAGTTACAAAAATTGTCATATATGCTTTGTGATTTTTATTTGCTACAAATAACACATAGATATGAAGCATGTAACTTAAAAGCAAGCACAAACAAGGAAGGAACAATATTAATTTAAGTTTTCTATTAGATTGATTCAGAGTGGAATGTCCATTTGTATGTGATTGCCCATCAAGTGACATGGTAGTAGTAGATAATACTCAACATAATTTTTCCATAGATATTGTATGATCCATGAACATTCTGTTAAGTAGTTTGTAGAATTCATGTGTCATTGTGAAACTAGTTTTCCTTTCCTTTATGAAGCTTTTTATTTTATTATAATTTTCAGTCAAACATCTTGGTTCATTCATTATGTTTTTTTCTGGGATAAACCTTTGATGAGTTTTTTCATTGCATGTAGAAGCTCATGTAATGCAGAATAATTTGATTCAGATTATCTAGAGCTTCTACTGTAACAACTGCTGCATTTTCTTATCAGATATTTAATTTGTGCGTGCAGGTTAGAGTATGTAAAGAAAAGACTACTGGTCATGTATATGCTATGAAAAAGCTTAGGAAATCAGAGATGCTTAGAAGAGGCCAGGTGCTTCTATTTTGTTTTATTGTAATGACTCAGTTTCTGCCAATATATTGCATGTTCCCATTAAAGATATAAAGACAAAATAATAATAAAAACTGAAATATCTCTGGCAAACTAATGTTTAAATAACTAGTACTTAAAAGAATGAAAAATAATCTGAAGTATTTATAAGATTTTCGTTAATATGCCAATTGTCTAGTCAGTTGTAGAACAATAAATTATAATAATAGTTTTATGTTAGATTTTCTCTCTAAGGAATACGTAATTTATCTGTCTATTTTATTTGTGAGTAAAATATATTATTGAAAGCTTTATCTTATTGTTTGACTATCATAATATTAAAGAGGAGTGAAATGAGTAAACAAGTACTCAATTTTTTGAATAATGTATCTGATCCAAAATATATTGTAATTAAACAATCATGAACTTAATTTTTGTTTTGAATTTTGAAATAATTATCAATTTCTTATATTTTTAATAAACAAAATTATTTTTAAGATAAATATGATAATTTATATTGATTTTTATCTGTGCGAGTGTCATGAAATAAAAATTAGTGTAGTTATGTGTAATATTAGGATAAGAATTATAATCAATTTTATACCTAAATTAGCTTACTCTTCTTTTAAACATGAGTATTACATTCATAACCCATATAAGAGAGATTATTTGAGAGAGTAAAATTATAAATAATTCATAAATCTTTGAATGAGTCAAAATGTGAGGAGAATCTCTTCATATCAAGATAATCTATTAAATTAACAGACAAGATCATGACTAGTGTAATAATTTTATATTACATGAAACAAAAAGAAAATTTAAGAGTATTCTTAAATATCTTTTTGGATTTGGGCCTCGTAATATTTTGTGGGTTCATTTTTGATGCTCTTGGATGTTTTCAAAAATTTTAGGATCTTCATAAACAAGTGGCCCCATGTCTTTATTCAGGTATGGTCCACCAAAATGGTTGGAATTTGACACATGTTGGTAACCCATTGGAATTTGAAAATTAGTCTGTTGAAGTGCTCATGATAACTAAATGAGATATGAAGAATTGAATATTTCTTTATATATATAAATAAGGAAAGAGTTATTTCAAAATAAATATATTATAAAAAATATAGAAAATGATAAACTATATAGTTTTTTGTTATTAGGTTGGATTTTTGACCCAATTGGGCCATAGGCTAACTACCAATCCTCTGGGAAAGGGAAACACATGACATCTTCATTCCAGTGGTATAGGGTTGTTGGTGAGGATCAAACTCTTAATCCAAAGGTTGTGTGTTTTTCATCCCACTAATTAAACTACCATGCAGTTGAGTTTATATAATTTTTTATTTTATTTTTTTAGTATATTGATTGGCTTGTATCTTAATGTAATCAGTGTTATCATTACTCTAATAAATAAATAAATAAAAATATATATATTTATATTATATACTTTGTGTCAAATTTAATATGATATTTTAGAATTTTTATTTTAAATTATGTTAAATTATATTTATAGTATTAAAGTTTGATTATTTTTAGATTTTTTAGGTAAATCATAAATGGGTCAAGATTATGGGAGAATACTTAATTTTAGTTTTGAATATTTTTGGTTGAGTTATCATTATTATTTAAGTTTTAGTTTAATTTTTTTATTAATTTTATTATTTATTATT
Source organism: Sapria himalayana (assembly GCA_029783825.1). NCBI lineage: Eukaryota > Viridiplantae > Streptophyta > Magnoliopsida > Malpighiales > Rafflesiaceae > Sapria > Sapria himalayana. The sequence continues at coordinate 3,599,692 of JAREIK010005719.1, read as the reverse complement.
TATTATTTTTAATGTGTGAAACTAGACTGGAAATCAGAAAACTAGATAATCTTTTTTTTTTTATTTTTTTTCTTATATTTTTAGTTTAGTTATTAATCTAAATGTAATAAAATAATTAAAATTAAATTATAATGTGTATCTTATTTTTTAGTGTAAATTATGAAGTCAATATTTTGGATATTGTACATCATATTCTGACACTTAAAAATTATTTTTTTTCATGACAACAATTATATCATTAATATTTATCTTTGCAAAATTAAAATTATAAAGGAAAAAAAAACATACAATTAAAAAATGGTTCAATGTATATTTAAGAGCACTAAGCGAAGAGAAGAGAAGAGGAGAATACTTTATTAATTAGCTATGAAAAACAAATAATTGAATTGAGCATTTATAATTTTTTTAAATAAAAAAATTATTATTTTTATTTTTTAATAATTTATGGAGCATAAATTTAATGGCTATCGAATTTTTACGAATGCAATTAATTTTTAAAAATATATTTGCATGTGCCTGGCATGACATGTGGCATGCTGGGTGTTGGTCCAGTACAACACGAGGCATGCTGAGTGCCTACCTAACATGACACAAGCCATGCCTCGTACCGTGTTGTGCTAGACTTAACACGATTAAATCGGGATGTGCCTTGTATCATGCATGAGATGCCTAGCCCACTTGAGATCTCTAGTTACTGGAGGCTTTACCTAGTCATTAATTTCAAGATTCTGTTTTCTGCGGGTCTAGTCAATAGTATACCACATTTATTAAAATGAGATATATGAAAGTTATATAAAATACTAATTATCTAATATTTAATAGATAAAATATCTCTGGTGCTATCAATTTAATTTATTATTTTTTAGATTCTTCTTACTGGAAGTATAATAATGTTGATTTTCAGATCTCAAAAATGTCAAAAAATAATTGTAACCTATATATTTTTTGGATATTATGATCGTTGTCATCAACGATGATAGAATGTAGATCTACTATAGGGACTTGTATCTTTTTATAAGTTAAGACACATACACACACATATTTATTTATATATGTAATGTTTATGCATAATAAACCAACAAAGTACAACAATAAAAAGAAAAAAAATATGATTTAAAAACTCTGGGCTTTTTTACAAAGACAAATATAAGAATGCAAGCCTATACTACTTGGACACTGTTAAGTTTTTATTCTAGTAAAAGTTGTAATGACAACAATTTCTTTACGCATAAATATGCATGTATGTGCACTTGCAAACACGCACACAGAGTTGTTCTACTAAAATTCAATTATTTTAATCATGTTTTTTTTTTCAATTTTATACTATTATACTTTACTAGTCTTTTTTTATTAGGTAGAAGTACCTCACCCAATTGGGCATGGAGTAAATCATTTGGGCTCTGGGGAATGTATGTTTCTTCCATCCTAGCAGTAGCAATGGGTAGTAGTTGGTGGGGATCAAACTTGAAACCTGAGGTTGCGTTCAACACCCTACCAACCAGATTACCATAATGTTGGTTTATTGTACTTCACTAGCTTAATATGAATTAATCTTGTAATTTATTTTATTTTATCCTAGATTGTTGAACAAATGTTATGCTAAGTAAAACAAGTGTGTTGGAGTTTTCTATTTATTAAAAAGATAACTTTTTATTTTGTTTCTCTATTGTACATAGTGATGAGCAACAGTAGGGTGACACATGCTTTCTAAGGTTACAATCCTTACCGACAGACACACTCTTATTGTGTCTTGTTCCCTAGGGAATGTCTTTGATATTATGCCACAAATTATCGCTGAAAAAATAAAAATAAAGAATACAAGAAACATAAAAAATATCAAATTCTAACAAAGAGTAAACGATAACAAAGTTAATTGTCGAGCAACTTATACTCACTGGTTGTTTTTTTAATTAGATAGTGCATGTGTTACAGTGTGAGGGGGATGCACATGCTTAAGTGCATGTACATCCAATGAAAAACTGCTCACGAATACATTGTGATAGTCTTCCTAACTATATGAAAAATGTAATAATTAGATTTGAGCGCGCGCACACACACACACACACACAATAGGCACACTTATGTGAATGAATTTGTATTATCTTCTAGGTGGAACATGTGAAAGCTGAGCGCAATCTGCTTGCAGAGGTTGATAGCAACTGTATTGTAAAACTATATTGTTCTTTTCAAGATGATGAGTTTCTGTATCTTATCATGGAATATTTGCCTGGAGGAGATATGATGACTTTGCTCATGAGAAAAGATACTCTCTCAGAAGATGAAGCTAGATTTTATATTGCAGAAACAGTTCTAGCAATTGAATCTATCCATAAACACAATTACATCCATAGGTTTGTGATAAATGATAATTTCTTTTGCCCATGCCAGCTGCCTTGGAAGTGTGATTTTTTTTTTGATTGAACAGAATGTTATACTTATTTGGCATTGTGTTGCAGGGATATCAAGCCTGATAATTTGCTACTTGATAAATATGGACACTTGAGGTTGTCTGATTTTGGGCTATGTAAACCATTAGATTGCAGTGCCATCCAAGAAGGGGATTTTTCTGTTGCTAACAGTGCCAATGGTACTAACTTCAAGGAAGAACGTTCATCAGCTCCAAAGCGCACACAACAAGAACAATTACAACATTGGCAGAAAAATAGGAGAATGCTTGTAAGTTCTTAAATTGGTACTTAGCTTTTGTGTGTTGTTTGGAAATGTTATTTTCTGGTATGTTTTCTCAACTCATTAGCTTTTGGGCTGAATTTTCAATGTTATTTATTTCTTGGAAATTAAAATTTTAATAAATGAAATGACATTTATTAGGTATGTAAAAATTGAACAGTCCATTTTAATAATTACTTTGGCTTTATTAATATATTGATATATTTTGTGCCTTGTACTCATTTAGTAGGTAGGTGGGTGCCTACAACGAGAATTGCTCCAATAGTATTTCTTCTATTTAAAAATATGTATTTATTCTGTATTAGTGTGAATAAGTATTCTAGTCTTCATTATATTAGCTTTTACTATTTATATTTTTTATTACTATATGATACTGAACTTTATATTTGTGTTTCTATTTACAAAAAAAAAATCTGATATGCTAATCATGATGGGGCACACCAACTTTGCCAATTTTTTTTTCAAAGGGCTTAATCAATTTAAAGCTCCTTGGAAATTTATATAGGATTTTTTCTAAAATGCTGAATTATAATGTTTAATTCTATTTGTTTTTCTTTTGAAAATATTATTTCATTGCCATAGTGCTTTTTTAAGTACTATTTTTATTTGGATCTTGGTCAAATTGTGTTGAGTCAATTTGAGATGGGGGGACTTAAAATTTTCCAAAACAATAATAGTTTCTGTGATTTTTTGTCTATTTCGCATTATGCTTCTTTTTAAATATGAGATATTTGCTTCTAAAATGATACTAAATTATTGGGTAGATAATTTATTAAACATAAATTTTTTATATAAATAATGTTAAATGTAAACCTATTAAGTTAATTCATTAGTAATTTTACGAATAAAATAAAGTGAAAGCATTTGTAGTGACATGACGTCAATCAAGCTAAATTAGTCACCTCACCTTGTGTCCATCTATCTTTTCTACTTATAACATATGAACTTAAATTTAATATTTACTTTGTTTCACTTTTATGATAATTCTCTTAACCCCAACATAATTAGATAAATTCAAATTGCTAGTATTGATTTTTTGTTTATTTTTTTTATTTGTTTTATTTTTTTGGGAATATTCAACTCGTGGGTTGTTTCTAATTATATAAATATAAATAAATAAATAAATATATATATATATATGGTTATATTAATAAAAAAATAGATTTTCAATTAATATTATCTTTTTTATATTTTTTGATTTCTCATCTCTTCTCTTTCCCTTTCTCTTCTCTATGCATTTTGGATTTGGAAACTTAAATGGTAACTTCACATGGTGTTGAGGGGGTGTTTTTGGCAAATGGGCACCAACGTTGTGGCGTGTTAGTGATGCCGTACCTTTTAGAACAATTGATAACCATCATTGTCGAAAGTTCTTGTGGCGATGGTAGTGCCGCCACACCGTAGAGGTTAAATGTCTACATACAATGAGTATTTTGGGTTTAATTATAGTTAATTATACTTGTCTGAGGTTTGGTGACATTTTTGGGTAAAAAAGTTATTTTTGTTGCGGATGTAGTTGCTTGATGGTAGAAGTTAGCATTGTGATGATTCAAAATAATTAGAATAAATACGATATTATTCAAAATAGCATAGTGAAAATTGAGGGTGGATATTTTTTTTTGGACTATATCATTAAGAGTTTGGTTTGTAACACAAAGATATGTTGACCTCCTATTAAAAAGTTCATCTTAAATTGAGACTAGCAAGTAGATGCAAATCGACACACAACTAAAAATTCTTATTTGACAATCAATTAATCATAGTGTATCAAGTGTGCTAGACTTTTGTAATACTTATAAGAGGGTTTGAGATATTATTTTAATATATTTTTAGGGACATTTTATTTATATGATGTTACTTTTCATTGATGAATATGTAGATTGACTGACTAGGAAAATTTGAATTATTACACAACTTGTATATATCTGTTGGGGGTGGTTTTTGGTGTGGTACTAGTATTAGTATTTCTGACAACATTGAGGATTCTTGATTAGCATGTATGTGGTATTTTTTATATGTATTCATTAGGTGAGCAGTATATTGTTTTGTAGACAGAATTTTAGAGAGCAGATACTTTTGTTTTTGTTATAAATTTATTTAGTAGTGACATGTTCTTTTTGTGGGAGATTATGATATATTTGGGAAATGTGTTGAACAATATTTCCTGAGCATGATATACTTTTTAAGGCTTAAAGATTATACAACAGATAAATATATCTATTTAGGTGTGTTTTCTATGGTGTCCACTAAAAATGTGATGCTTTCAAGAGTTCTCTAGACTATATTATTTGGGTATCACTGGATCATATACATCTATATTCATTATATTTTTTGGTCGCCACCTTATTTAAGAATATTAGGTAGTGGGTTTAGGGGTTAATATCCATGTTATAGATAATCATATTATTTTTTATTTCCCTTAGGTGTCTAGAGTCATTGATGTTGTCATGGTCAGTGGAATTGTTGTATGAGCTAATAGACATATGTATTAGTATTTTATTTGTCATTTTCTTTGATATATATTTTATATGTACTAGTATTTTATTATAATTTATTTTTTATTATTTGTTTTACAAAATAACAAGGTTATGATATTTCTTTGATATTTTTATATAGAATCATCAGACCAAATAAATAATTTTTTTGATGAATGAGCAGGACAAAATGTATATGTTCTCTTTCTAGATGCATCTCTACTATTTATCTATTAGTGATTTGCTTTCAAGTCTTGATTGAGACACCTTCATTGGAAAAATTGAAGGTTATGGGGTATTGGTCGAGAATTAGAGGAGTGATTTTTATTAATTATAAGATATTTTAGTTAGAAAAATAATTTATTCTATTTGGCATGTCAAGGGGGTATTAGGAGCAAAATATTATATCTGATCTATTCAGAAAAAATGGGTATTGGTGTAGTACTGATATTGACAAATTAGACATAATTGAGGATGTTTGGTAATTATATTTGTAACATTCTTTACGTGGATTCATTAGGAAAGTGATATACTGATTTTTGAATATAAATTTTTGGGGAGAAACATTAATCTCTACTAGAAATTTATTAGAGAGTGACTTAAATAATTATAACTATATTTAGTTTGAGTAGAATTGGTATGATTAGTCATAGTACTATGATATCATTCTCACACATTAGTGATGAGAGAGCTGAGAGGCTTGGCAGATGCACAACGAGAGACATAAAAATATTAGTGACTTTTTTTTTGTGAGAGGTCAAAACATATTTTGGAAAGGTATTGGACATTGCACTTTGAGTTATGATAATTTTTTAAGGTTCAAAGATTGTATAAACTAAAACATATTACTTTACTTAGTTTGGTTTTTTTGTGATCCTGTCTTTTGGAGATATCATTCTTTCTAAGGAGGATTACTTCGGTCTTTGTTCTGTGGGTAATGGATTTAAGAGTTAATACTCATGCTATAGGTAACTATTTTGTTTTTTTTTTCTTTTATAAATTTTAGAGAATTTAATATTTTTGTGATTATTGGGACCATTGTATGGGCTAGGGAATGTGACAATGTCAATGTTAGTTATTTTTTTTACACGTGCTTTATATGTATCAGAGCTTCATCATAAATTATTTTGTTAGTTGATCTACGAAGTAACAAAATTGTGACACTTTTCTTTTCGACTTATGAGATTTTTTAGATGTATATCTATTATTTATATACTAGTGATTTATTCTTGACTAAGATCTTCATCACTAGAAAAGTTGAAGATTCTCAAGTCAAAAATTAGATGAGTAATGACTATTAATTGTGATACATCAGTTGCTAGGTGAGGCTCTTTTCATCCGAGTACTAAGTGAGACTTATTCTATTTGATTTACTTGGATGCTTGGTGATCTTGTAAGATGAACATATATGATTATTTAAGATATTTTATTATTTTTGTTGATAATTGTATTTGATTTACATAGTTATCAATATTTAAGATAATATTTTATTAATTTTATTTTTGTGAAATTTTATAAAATAATAAAGACTTAGTTTCAATGCATCATTAAGATGTTGAGAAGAAGTAATAACATTTATAGTACACTTATCATTAGTTTTCCTAACTTAATTATCTTGAACATTGGTTGAAAACTATCATAATTAATCACATTAAATGAGATTATAGTATTATATATTTATCTGTAAAATAGAATGTCAATTCTCTCTTGTGCCTTTTTTTTGGCAAGTATTATTGAGAGTGATTTTACTATTTTTGTCTTGATCATCACATCATTCTACATTATTACTAAATCTAGAAATACTTTTTGATCTTATTTTACTAGTAACATTCATCTCCTTGTCATCTTTATCTTAGAATGCAAACAAATTTTTATTTATATTATGCATGTCAAAACATATTCAATATATTTGTTTGCATAACAATATATTATGCAAACAAATCTATAAATATCTTTTTTCTTACTTTATCACAAAAATATAAAAATGAGTTTTTGTATTTTTCATGTTTAGTTGTAATATATATTTCAATACTAAATCTTGTCTTTTATATTCAGAGTTTACTTCAACTTTAATTATATTGTCTATATTTTTGGTTACTAAATGAGACACAAAGGAAGATGGACTAATTTTTAAGGAAGATAGATTGGTGGGGGTGGGGATAACTGATATAGATGAGTTATGGTAAAGGAGTTTATATAGATGAGTGGTGGTGGGGGTTACAAAGTAGAAGACAAAACATAATGGGGGACAAAATTATTGAGGAAAAAAAGTAATGATGCATTTTAGTTTGGAGTTGTCTTATTGGGAGGGGGAAGCAGGACTTTGGGCATGGTCTAGCTGTCGACATTGGCATGGCATTTTCATTGGTCATGTCACCAGGCTAGTGCCTAGTGGCACAGTGGGTAGTGTCGGGGCTTAGTTCTTATGTGCCATGAGCCATGACTCATGCCGCTCCCATTGTTTCAATGGCTATCTGGCATCACTGTCTCATCGTAATCAGTATTGTGGAGACACTGAGTGCTTAGTGTAGTGCCAAACCCAATGTTGTTGTGTGGCTGTCGCACAAACCATTTGATTGACATCGACATTTATTTTTAAGTTTAAACTTTTGAGTAATTTTATTTTTTAAAAATATAAATATTAAACTATATTGCAATGCAATGTAAATTAAAATAAATAAAATTTATAAAATCACAACTTAATAAAAAATGTATATGTATTTAATTTTTGAACATCATGTCATCATATTATAAATAATAATAAATTGTCAAGGTTTAAAAAAATGAGTATATCAACAAAATAAATATATATTATATTGTATGTTAGTTATTTGAGTGATTAAGTTTAATATTTGTGATCATTTTGTGTTAGTAATATGATTATGATCATTATGTATGATTATGTAGTTAGTACAAACTTAGATAATATTAATCTTTGAATATTCTTAGTTTTTTAAGCATGAAAATGTTTTTATAATAATTGGTCATAGTTTTAATTTTTTATTTGAAATAATATTTATAGTCATGAAAAAAGAAACTTTAATGCTATATTAGATGTCAGAGGAATCAATAGATTACATGTCATCATAGGTTATATGATATATATATAGATTCATATGATTTTTATCAACCTATTATATTTAAATCATTATTATTATCATGTGTTAAAATAAAGTAATAACGATATTTAAGTATCAATATATTTTGCTTTTATTTGATAACACATCTTATTATTTATCTCTTGCCAACTAAATAAAAAAGGCATGGTTCTTAAATATGGTATTTATGTGTATACTCGGAGTCTTGTTATATCTACTATACCTAATTGTAATATGTAAATGTTAGTTAATTTTTCATAAATCTAAATATTAGGTTCTTTTGCTTGGTTCATGCTCATGCATGTAAATATATTTCTTAATATATATTTTTTTACTTTAATCTTAGGATCATATAAGTAGTTAAACAATAAAAAGATAAATAAAAATAAATATTTTAATTACATGGTTTTCATATCAGCAGTTATGATTTTAAAATTAGGGTGACCTTTATATATGCTAAACATATTATTAATATTGCATATACACATAGGTATAATGCATGTGGTGAGAGTAAATATAGATAAATATACATTAGACATATCATAAAAAAAATTTTAAAAATATAATTTATACTTCATAGTCTAAATCGTTAATAATAAATACGTTATTTTTAATATTGACGTAGTTAGATATCACATATTTATTGCTAACATATGATTTTACTATGAGATAGATATATTTCTAATAGAGTTTGATATTCGTTTAAATTTTTTTGTCCATTGACAAACTTAGAATTAAGAATTTATGTTGTTTGTTAAGTATACTATAAATTTTAGTTAATTTTTTATATTTTATAATGAGGGAGATATAATTTTTATTTATGTTATTACTATTAAGTTAATTACGTAATACAAATATCCAACATAAAAAATTTTAATTAAGGACTAATTTATAATGATTATTATAACAATGCTAATTGCGATGCTATTATTTGAAATATTATTAAATGTAATAATAAAAAATTTATTTTGAATATTATATTCGATAACAATTCTTGTCAAATACTTATATATGGTTGGTGGTGAGAGATGATTTTAGAAAAATTCTAAAATTTATTTATTTATTTATTACTTAGAATTGACATAGTGGGTGCATAGGCATGCAAATGATGTGTCATCATGACTAGTTAAGATGTTGGATGTCATCGATATAACTTTTTGTGTTTCATTAATTTGTTAATTACTAATTATTTTTTTAATTCTAAAGATTTTATTATATTATTCTTTATAGTGGATTTATAAATTTTATGATAAGTTAAAGGTTTGTTTACATCATATTGATAATTTTATGATTTTCAAAAAATTTAATGAGAAAACCTATGATAGTAATAAATATTGCCATGCATTTCATTATAAACTCTTTACTATAAATGAAATGAGTTAATGAATTTGAAGTTGTTTTAATTTTAATGATCTCATTATTAATTTGAGTTTGCATGATATTTAATATATCATGTTTTTTAGAGTATTGATTAGTATGTCTCATAAGATGATTAGTGTCACCTGTATTCTTATATTTATATATATTTTTTATACTATATATGTTTTGTCCAATCTTATTTGATATTTTTAGTATTTTTTTTATTATCTTTAAGTATATTCATATAACTGAAATTTTTTACTTTTTATGTTTTTTAGGTAAATGACATATAAGAAAATTTAGTTTTGGTTTTCACCTTTTGGTTGGGTTATCATTGTTATTTTTCTATATGTTTAATTCATTTTTATTAAATTTATTATTTATTATTTTTTAATGTATAAGACTGAATCGAAACTATGATTATAAGAGATAATTATTTTTTAATATTTTATTTAATTTTATATATTTATTTATTTATCTAAGAATCTAAATAAAATTGATTAATTAAAATTACATTGTAATGTGCATCTTGATTTTTTGTATGCAGCAGATGTTTTGTATGTTGCACATCATATTCTCCTACGTAGAAGTCATTGCTTATCATGACAATTAATATATCAATGACACTTTCTTATCAAAATTAAAATTATAAATTATTTAAAAAATTTAAAAATTAGAATACAATATTAATTTGAGAGCATTGAAAGAGAAGAGAAGAATAGTTTTTTGATTAACTATAAAAAACTAATATATGAATTAAGTTTTTACCAAAAAATTTTAGATTAAAAAAATATATTTTTTTCTTGAGTCATTGTAAGCAATGTGATGGTTCTTTATCAACAACATAATATGGCATGTCTAGACGAGGATATGCTTATTCCTAATGTACCTTCGCAAATCCTTATACCTCTCCTAGGGCTTGGTAATTTTGTCTGGGCCTGATAACTATGGTGTGACTTAGCATGAATTAAAGGCTCGCTTGAGAGTGCGTCTAATAACTATGGTGTGACTCATTAAAACATCATTAGTTCTTGAACTGATATGCAAAGTTCTTTCGATAAGTGATTGATAAATCATAATTGATAAGTAATTGGTATCATAATTTTATTCTTTGTTTTTTCATAGGATATGGATATAATAGTTTGTCCCTTTTTTTTTAAAGAAATAAGATTATGTTCAAGAAAATTATAAAATGATGTGTTAGATCTTTTTTTTGTGATTGCTTCTCAACTAGAATATTTATATGCATCTATTTGATTATTCATTGATTTTTGAGTGAATCTTATAACCTGGGACAATCTTCATATACTTAAAAATGTTAAAAACTATGTTCATATGAGCATGTCTATAAAAATATAGAAAATAATTAACTATACTAATAATGTATGTAATATCTAATCTATTTATTATTTAATAGTTTAATTTTCCTATGTTTCTATATATGATTGAATTAATTGAGGAATTGATATATCTGGACATGTCTATACCGAGATTAAATAGTGGTTCAATCACTGTGCATCCTATTATATAAAGATCAAACAAAATATATAAAACATATTTTATCTAAAAAAGAAAAATTCTATGCAATGGGTATCTGAACTCATTACTTGGGAAATATCTAAGATGAAACAAGTATTTTATCCGAAACTTAATCTATTGAAATAATTTTTGTTAAAATATGTTTAATTGATTAGTTTTTGTAATTAGAATAACCATCAACTTATATTATTGTTATTATATATTATTTATCTGATTCATTTAAGTAACAAATGGAATAATTCAATATGCATCTTTCAAGGCTAAAAGTAAAAATTGCATATGAGAGCTTGCTAAACCATGCCTGTGTTCCTAGGAATAATAACAAATACACCATCTTAGGAGATTATTTTAGGCTATAAAAAGCTCTACACAATCTATACACCATGCATGTGTTCCTAGGAATAATAAAACTTGGGAGCTGTTGCATTACCTTATCACTCTCAAGATTATAATGATGGAATATATTTTTGACTTCCAGTTGATATCAGTCTACCTGTGAGAAATAATAATAACAAATACAAATTTAATTGTCATCATTTTGATCATATGAGAAAAAATATTCTGATAATTAATATCATAAGTTTGTATAAATTTTATGACTACTATTGACTTATTTGGTCTTAAATTTTATACAAATTTGCATATCACTATTAGTTTATCTTAAGAATTTGGAATGAGATTCCTATTACGTCTGGATGTGCTCCTATCTTGTTCATCAAACATATATTGTTGTTATCTTGGATAACTATGTTTCTCAAAAAGAGTGTCATAGATATTATAGATATCAAAAAGGAAAAAATTAAAATGCACATTGTCAAAATGAGAATAAGAGTACTAATGAAAATAAGTGATGTGTAGAACATATTCTTGATTCTTTTTTTAAAGTAATAAGAAAGTAAAATATTACTTCAATCTAGATTAATTGATGCCACAAGAGATTTATTAATGGAGAAGGCTATGAATGTATCTATTTAATATATGCTTTTTGGTTAGGGTGATCAAGTTACGCGAATACTTGTCAAGATTCACATCTCATATTCAGTCAGACACTCACACTTGTTTCTCTTATGATTACAAAGCTTTATGAGAGATCTCACCATTATTAAGAAGAGAAATCTTACTATTATTCTTAAAATCAATTCTGCTAATAGTATCATATGCATGAGAATGAGTAGATGCAACAATTATTTTTATGTGAGGAGTAAAAACTAAATATAAAAATAATGCTTTCTTTATGATGTTCGAAGGTATGTTCTCCTGGTACTCATCCTTGAAGAATGTCATATTCTTTTGGCCTATGCTAAGTAATATGTAGACCTCTTCTGAGTAATATAATACATTATGAATACACATTTGATGATGCAAGTAAAAACTAGATACATAACTAATGCATGAGTATAAGCAGGGTCAATAATTATTCATCTGTGAGAAGTAAAAACTAGATACTGAAGTAATGCTATGACTATGGTTTTCGAAGGTATGTTTTCATGGTACTTATCCTTGAAGAATGTCATATCATCCAGGCCTTTTCTAAGTAAAATCTATATCTCATATGAGTAATATAGTACCTACTGAAGATATATTTGATGACACAAATAATTATATTTTTTTATTTAGAGAGAGAAATTAAACAATATAATTATATCCAATAAGTATGAAAAAGAAAAATGTTATTTTGTGTGTAAAAGTTGATATGAGATATGCCTAGAGAGAACATAATATTAAGAAATTGATTAAGAAATTAGCGGTTAACATTGCTTTTCTCCAATAATATCTTTCACCAAGTAGAAGTATTCTAAATGTCTTAACTAGATATTGATTTTTGATTTCAGCTATCCTATTATGTGTATGTATACTAGTATATTATGATGTCTGATAAATCATTAAATACTTAAAAAAATAAAAAAAATTGATGAGAAATATATTATAAAATATTATGATTCCATAATATTTTAATATCACAACAAATTGAGTTTGTGAAGGTATGTGGAGAAATTCAAACTTAATCTTTTGCTCGATATTGTTTAGATTAATTTTTTGGTTGTGAAATCATGAGATAAATGGGGGTATCGATCGAGGCAGAGACGTACAAAAAGTTTTTATATAGTGAGCGCACACGCGCGCACACACACACACACATTGTAGGAAGAAAAGTTATACCAGAAAGGGTTCATGGTAATTATTTTTAGAGTATAGATTGATGGTGCCACAAATTATTTCGGGAGAAATACTATATGATTTGTTATGAGGTATTCAAAGAGTTCTTACTAGAGGTGTCAAACGGGATGCGTAGCTCGGGCTCATCCCGAGGTATGACCCGACTCGGCCATGCTTAGCACAACATGACATTATCCAAAATCATGCTTGGACCTATGCCAGACTAGTTTTCGGCATGGCTCATTCTGTGCTGAGGTAACCTGGGTCTCATTCCAGGCCATGCACACCTGATACCCTGGCTCGAAGGCATGCTATTTCAACACGACCCAAATTGTGCCTTGCCCCCTCCCCAATGATTTCTCGCGCTCGACAACTAGTTGGTCCCGACCCAGAGTCGGACTCGTCAATCTTGAGTTAGAGCTAGACCTGTCGATCTTGAGCCTGACTACAGGTTCTAGAAGCCAAAATTTCTAGAACCTGTGATTGTTGGGTTGGTTCGATGGTCGAACCCACCTAACAGTGAAAAAATAAAAAAAATAAAAAAATAAAAAAATATGCATTTTTAAGATGTTGGATTTCGGCCCAAATGGCTAGGAGGAAGAATCTAAAGGCTCTAGGGATTCTATATATTATCCCTCATCATTCATAATTTATAACGTATCTCTTTCTTTCTCTCGTATTATCTATCTGTCTTTTCTTGACTCTCATCTTTAACTTTCTCTTTCGGTCTATCATTTTAGTTTTGATTTTTGGGACTCAGATGTGGAGTGCGACCTGTTGATTGTGGTGCAGATATTATAATGCAAAGTAGAAACAAGATTTTATGTAATACAAATATTAATTTTTAAATTTTGTTTAGTTATATTTTTTATTTTTTAATTTTAGTTAAAATTTTGAACCTTTAGGCTTTAGTATTAGTTTTGTTAATATTAATAAATACATAATTTTAAAAATATTAATTACAATATAATTAATAAATTAATAAAAAATTAAAATGATAAATAATAATTTTAATTATGATAATGAAATTAATTTAAACGTAAATATTAATTATTTTAATATGGATACTAATAATCATATGGAAAAGTCCGAGGCCACTGAAATTTTATTTTTTTTCAGTCGTTTTGACTAAAATTCGAATATCTAAAAAATAAAAAATTAGAAGAAAATTAATAATTTAGATTTAGTTTAATATAATATAATATAAAAATATTAGGGATGTCGATGAAGAATCGATACAATATAAATATTATAAAAAAATATTAACTTGTAAGAGATTATGTGAGACTGAGTATCTTGAGAGGCACGTCGAACAATCCACCAAAAAACATGATGCATTTAGAGGTGTCAAATGAGTTGGGCGGTCTATGCTTGACCTAAAACTCAGCCCAGTTTAGACATGCTAGGCTTGGCACGACATGGTTTGGGACCATGTCCGAGCTAATGCCAAGCACACCCTCGACACAATTTGTGCCGTGTTGTGCCAAGAAAATTTGGTATGCGTGCTATGCCAGGCAAGACTCGGGTACCTGGCATGTGGGCACAACATGGGTGGCGGTTTGATGGGCGACGCACGGCACCCAACACACTGACACCCAATGGGGGACGATGCAGTCATGCCAGACGAGGGACAACATAGTGATGCCCGACGGGGGATGATGCTGTGATGCTTGACGAGTGACATTCGATGGATGACGGTGACTTGAGCACACCATTTTTTATCCTTATTTCTAATTTTAGGTTAAGAATTATCTTAACCTTGAACCAGCCCGAACATGCTTGAAATCGGGTTGATTTTGGGTTGTGGGCTATGTTGGGCCTGCTCTTTAGTGAACCATGTCGTGTGAAACACGACACGGTTACTGTAGCATGCTGTGCTTGTCATGATGCACGGGCCTTATGGTACTGAAAAAATGGCCCGTGCCAGCCCTACATAATACTTTGACACCCTTAGGTGTATCAGATCCTAGGAAAATCTAACTTAGTGGTAGATTTTTTGAAGCTGAATACAATTTAATCTCAATGTTATTCCTATTCATATACCGTAACCACTGTATTCAAAGGCGCTTTCCAGGCGCGCCTTGATGCGCGCCTCAGGGCGAGGCGGCGGAAAAACGCGTTGAGGCGTCGGATAACTAAATCAAAAGCTTTCTCAAACTATTTATGCACGAAATCCTACCTCAAGCGGCCAACCCTACCTCAAGCTCAAAGCCGAAACCCTACCTCAAGCGGCCAACCATTTATGCACGAAATCCCGATTTCCAGGTATGTCTTCTCCCGATTCCTCCGCCCTCGGCGTCCTCCCGATTCCTCCCCCCCTCGGCGACCTCCCGATTCCTCCCCCCCTCGGCGACCTCCCGATTCCTCCCCCCCTCGGCGACCTCCCGATTCCTCCCCCCCTCGGCGACCTCCCGATTCCTCCCCCCCCCCTCGAAAATTCCGATTCCACCCCCCCTTTGAATATTAATTAATTATATATTCATGTTTTTATTTATTTTATTTTATATATTTTAAAATATTAATTAATTATATATTGTGAGGTTCAAAAAGCTTACGTCTCGCCTCATAAATACAAAAACGCCTCGCCTTATGCTTTCGTCTTTTAAAACTTTGACCGTAACGAGTTAGGGATGAAAGACATGATTAAACTAATCACCCTGATGAGTCTTTCAATTAGATTTTTAGAGAATTCAATGGTAGTTAGAGGTGTCAATCGGGCCGGCCCAGTGCGAGGCATGCACATTGAAAAATTTCGTGCCCGGGCTAGGCATGAGCCGTGCCGTGCCGTGCCTGGTTCGTGCCGTGCCTGACTCGGCGTGCTTCGGCCCGCGGCACGACACACCGGCACGGGTTTGTCCCATGCCGAGTGTCCCGTGAGCTCGACCCCACGATGGCCCCTCCCGCAAAAAAGACCGCAGGTCGGGTCTGATTTGACCCGACCCGTGGTCCCCCCGAATCCCGAACTGTACGGACATGTAAGCCCGAGCAAGCCAGACAAGGCACGGCACGGCCCTCCGTGCCTGCGGGCCGTGCCGGGCTCGGCTATTTTAAACTGTGCCGGGCCAGGCACGGCGGACACGCTCGTGCTCAAAAAATTCGGGCTGGGCCGTTTGACACATCTAATGGCAGTTAGTATAATGCAGACTTATTTTCAACTTGTATATCATAAGATTCCTAGATTTACATGTATGAACGGCATACTAAAATATTATCACTTAGAAAAAGAAATAATAATTAATGAATATAGGGCATATAGTTAGAGGTGTCAACTGTGCCGGGCATGGCCGGCCCGGCACGGAAAAATTCCGTGCCCGGGTTTGGCACGGGCCGTGCCTTGCCGTGCCGTGCCTGGCCCGGCACGGTTCGGCCCATGGCACGGCAAACCGGCACGGGTTTATCCCCTGCCGGGTGTCCCGTGAGCCCGACCCCATGATGCCCCTCCCGCAAAAAAAGACCGCGAGTTGGGTCTGATTCGACCCGACCCGCGGTCCCCCGTATCTCGAACCGCTCGGACAGGAATACCCGAGCGGGCCAGGCGAGGCACGGCCCTCCGTGCCTGCGGGCCGTGCCGGGCCCAGTTTTTTTAAATCGTGCCGGGCCGGGCACGGAAGCACGATCGTGCCTTAAAATAACGTGCCGTGCCGATCCGTTTGACACCTCTACATATAGTGCAGGGTTATCTGTGATGTCTGATATCTGGATTAGTCACGATGATATATTTTATAATTATATCATTACTCACTATGTAGATTTAAAATGGATAATAAATAAAAAATATTAGGATTCTCAGAGATTCACTATCCTTATGATCTGACCATTTATGAGTATGTGATAAAAATATTAAGAGAATATAATATTCAAAATAAAATATATAGTATCATATTCGATAATGCATCTAACAATGGAGTAGTTATTAATATTTTTGTTAGGATTTTTAGATATGAGCTATTAAGAGACATTTTTTTACATCATATGTTTGTGTCACATCATTAACCTTAGTGTATAAGTGAGGATTAATGTTGTTTTTTTTTATTTTAGATAACATACATAACTTACTAAAATTTCTTCGTATGTCTTGTAAAATATAGGAGTTTGGTAATATCTGTTTGTTTGTGGGTCTAAAGAAAAAATTTCAATTGAATGTGAGATATTGAAATTACATATACCTGATGTTAGAATTATGCGTTGGATACGAATACGTGATATTCGACTCCGTCAATTATAAGAGTGTCGAACATATTATTGATGATATTGATTAAGCTACATGAATTTTATTCATGAAATTTTAAAAATTTTTTTATGACATGATAAACATGTGTTTATCAGTTTATATTTTTACTACGTGCATTATACTCATGTGTATATGCAAGTATATTTAAAAAGTTTAGAGATGATTTGATTTTTAGCGATATGATTTTAGAGTTGGAAACCAAGTACTTAAAGTGTTGGTCCACCTCCTAATCTTTTTATTTTTTGGTTGTTTGCATTAGAGGTGTCAGCCGGCCCGGCCCGGCACGAGGCATGACACGGTTTGGCCGTGATTGGGCTGGTCCGGTATGGGAAAATCCCGTGCCGTGCATGACCCGTGCCAGGGTCAGGCACGAGCCGTGCCGTGCCTGATCCGACACGGTTCGGTGCCCATGGCCCGACACACCGACACGGGTTCGTCCCGCCCGACCCCCTTGCTTCGCCCCCCCACCCCCCTCCCCCTCTTGCAAAAAAGAACGCGGGTCGAGTCTGATTGGACCTGACCCGCGGTCCCATGAGGCCCGAACCGACCCAATCCCCCCTTCCCCCCCCCAACGGGAAAAAAAATTAAATTTCAGCCATTGGATCTTGCCTCAAATGGGTAGGGGCCAGAATACTACGATCCTCATGATTTTGTCCCATAAAAAATTCAAAAAAAATTACTTTTTTTTTGAAAAAAAATATTTTTTTTAATCTATATATTTCACCCCCCCTCTCTTTAACATTTATGTTTTTCATAAACATATTTTCTTTAAAATCGCTCATTTTCTCTCTCAAAAATTTTGCTCCTCTCTCAGGACTCGGGATTTCGACATTCGGCTTGGATTTTCGGGAATCTCAACTTGAGGTTTGAATTTTGAGCTTGACTGTGGTGCACCATGCACGTGATCGACCTCACTGCTTTTACTGGGTAATTTTTTTTAGTTTTTTTAAACTTTTTCTCTCTCTAGATCAGAATAGAAAATATTAAAATCAGTCTTTTAGTCTCTAAATAACTATTCTGAATAATAAAAATCCTAAAAAATGACAGATACTAATGAAACATATTTAAATTTAGAAAATAAAAATATTACGCAAAGGTCTCAACCAAACTTCTAAAAAATATAAAATTAGGAGGACTTCTGTAATTTGGACTCATTTTAATATAATAAAACAAAAAAATGTTAAGAGTGAGGAACAAGAAATGACACAGTGTAAATATTGTATGAGACTTTTAACATGTAACCGTTCAGTTTGGGACTGGGCACCTTAAGAGGCATGCCGAATTATGCACCAAAAAACATGGTCCATTAGATCATAGGAAAATCCAACTTGATACTGCATTTTTTGAGGCTGGATCGAGTTCAGTCTCAAAGTTTACTCCCTTCATATACTCCAGTGAGTTGGGTAGGGACAACGTGAACCAGACTTATCACATTAATGGGTCTTCCAATCAGATTTTTGGAAGATTCACGGGTAGTGCGCATCATGCAGACATATTTTCAGCCTGCTTATCGTAGGATTCCTAGGTCCACATCTAGGAATGACATACTAAAGATATATAAGTTAGAAAAATAATAAATAACCAACGAACTCACGACATATAGTGGAGTGGTGTCCTTGATGTCCGATATCTGGACAAGTCACGATGAATCATCTTACGCATGTCTCACCAGCCACTATATAGATTCTAACTGGACTATGAATAAATTAATTTTAGGATTCTCTGAGATTCTTCATCCTCATGATGACCCGGTCATTTTTGAGTGTATGATGAAAATTTTTAGGGAATATAAAATTCAAAATAAATTTTTTAGTGTCACATTCGATAACACATCTAATAATGAAGTATCGATCAACATGTTTGTTAGGAATATTAGAGACGCATCATCAGGAGAAAATTTTCATGTCAGATGTATGTGTCACGTGATTAACTTGATTGTTCAAGCGGGTATGAAGGTGTGTTCCTCCGTGTTGGATAATATACGTAATGCACTAAAATATATTCGCACTCCTCGCAAACAATAAGAGTTTGGTAGTCTCTGTTTGTCTGTGAATCTTAAGAAGAAGAAATTTCAATCGGATGTGAAACATCGTTGGAATTACACATACATGATGTTAGAATCATGTGTTGGATACGAACTCGTGATATTCGACTACGTCAATAGTAAGAGTGACGAACTTATTATTGACGATAATCTCTGGGCTTCAGGAATTTTATTTATGAAAAATTTGAAGATTTTTTATGACACGACGAATATGTGTTCGTCGGTTTATACGCCCACTACTTGCATTGAACTCTGGTGCATATGCAACATTAGTAGCATGCTTAGGAAGTATCGAGCTGACCCGACACTTAGTCATATGGTTGTAGAGATGGAAACCAAGTACTTGAAGTACTGGTTTATCGTTTCATCTCTTTATTGCCTCGCTGCATGCATGGACTCTAGGGTTAAGGTGGAAGGGGTAGAAAATACCCTGACCTACATTTCCTCGTGCATAAACCTGAAAGAGTCACCTGAAGGGTTCATTCACGAGAAGTTGACTGACTTGTTTACATACAACGATACTAGGTATCGTGGTGGTGGTAGTGAGACTGTGATTACGGACATTGATATCTTGTTCGGAGATGACGATTTTTCCATTTAGCTAGCGAGGGGGAAACGTAGGGGTGGACCATCACATTGGAGCGAGCTTTCTCGGTACTTAGATACCGATTACTGCTCAATCCTATCACATTATGATACTAAGAATCTTGATATATTACAGTGGTGGAAATCATATGAGTTCATCTTTTCTGTGCTATCTAGGATGATACGAGATCTACTGACTCCTCCGGTGTCGAGTATATCATCGGTGTTTATTTTTTCTGTTGCAGTGAACGTGATTTTGGATAAGAGATCGAGATTACGTCTAGATATTGTTGAGGTCTTGGCTTATTAGAAGGATTGAGATGATTCGAGGTTTAGCATCCATGATCGTGCTAGAGCTGGGACTAGGACATGGACTGCAGCCGCATCCACTACGATAGCGGAGAAGTTGATTGTCGATGATGATGATTCATATGATACTGATCTTGATGTTGCGGCTGATGATGCTCATGATATGCCTATTGACGATTGATGATGATCTACTATTTTTTGATTTCGATTTTTTGTTTTTTATTGATTGTGCGTTTTATTTATATTTTATGTTGAAACTGTAATTTGTTTGGTTCGGACATTCGGTATCAAATGGTTGATTGGTCATTTTTCATTTGATTTGCTTATGTTTTTTTTTAATTTTTAATTTTTTAAACAAAATGTATTGATTTATTTATTTTTTTGATTTAATTTTTCATTTAAAAATTTATAACAATATTATATAATTCTAATAAATTTTAAATTAATTTTATATTACATTATAAAAAAAATTTTAAACTTTGTTATTTTAATAAAATTTAATATTTTTCATATTATAAATATTAATATTATACATTATCTAAAAATTTATATATAATTTAATAATTTATATAAATAAAATAAAAATAAAATTTTTTTTTTGTTGGCCCGTATGGCCAGGCCAGGCCTGAGCGGGCCTGGCACGGCACGGCCTGTCGTGCCTGCGGGCCATGCCGGACCTGGCCCAGCACGGTACAGTAACCGTGCCGGGCCCAACATGAAAGCACACATGTGCTCAAAAAAAATGGGTGGCTGGCTCGACCCGGTCTATTTGACATCTCTAGTTTGCATGGATCATAGGTTTAAAGTGGAAGAAATAGAGAATATTTTGATATACATATTCTTGTGCATAAATCATGAAGATCAACTTGAAGTGTTTAATTACGAGAAATTGACTGAATTATTTATATACTATAATACTAATTATGGTGGTAGTATTAGTGATGTTTTGAGTACGGACATGAATATTATATTCGGAGATGATGTCTTCTTCATTCAGTTAGTAAGAGAGAAATGATGCGATGAGATGTCGAATAGGAGCGAGCTGTCTTATTACTTAGATATTGATTACTGCTCAATCCTATCATATATCGATAATAAGAATCTT
This sequence comes from Sapria himalayana, assembly GCA_029783825.1. Classification (NCBI taxonomy): domain Eukaryota; kingdom Viridiplantae; phylum Streptophyta; class Magnoliopsida; order Malpighiales; family Rafflesiaceae; genus Sapria; species Sapria himalayana. The sequence continues at coordinate 3,578,103 of JAREIK010005719.1, read as the reverse complement.
GATGTTTTACATTGGTGAAAATAATATGAGTCCACTTATCCCATACTATCTAAGTTGGCATAAGATCTACTAACTTCTTCAGTGTTAAACATATCATCAAAGTCTATTTTTTTGTAGTGAATATGATTTCAAATAGGAGATTGAGATTATGGTCAGATATTATTGAGATATTAGCATGCATAAAGGATCAAGAGGATTCAAGCTTAGACATCTAGGATCGTGCTGCAATTGCAGCAAGAGCGAATGAATTAATTGTTAATGATGATTCGTGAGATTTTGATGATTGATGATTGAGATGAGTTTGAGATATTGAGCTGAGCCTAATATACTACTTATGGCCTAATGCTAGTGATATTGATAACATTATTGATCATACCCTGTCGTGATTTATCATTTATTATTTTTAGATTGTCTTTATTTATTTATTTTTATTATTTGACTCTGAGGCTTAATCTTGCTATTTTTTTATTATTTTCTTTTTTTGTTTAGGCATTTTCTTATGAGATTGGATTTATGCTTTATATTTATGAGTTTATCATTGATGTATTACTTTTAATTTTTTAAATATTTAATCTTGATTTTACTTTGTTATTTATTATTTTGTAATTTTTATGTATTTTTAGTTGTGAGTTGTTAGTTTTTAGTTATTTTATTAATTTAAATAATTAATTAATTTAATTTTAGTATTAAAATTTAAAATGTATAATAATTTTGAAGCTTGGGATGACCCAATTCTTAACAGCCCGAACCAGGCCAGACCCAGGCTCGACCCCATCATGATTCGGCAATTCTAGGCATGACCTGACCTGAACTTGTTACAAACTAGGCTGGCGTAGAGGTGTCAATCGGGCCGGGCTAGCCCAGACGAGGCACGACATGATTCGGCCATGCTTGGGCCGGCCCGACACGAGAATTTCTCGTGCCCGGGCCGATGCTGTGCCCAGCCACGGCACAAATCGTGCCGTGCTGTGTTGAGGCCAATCGGGTCTCGTGCCGTGCCTGACACAACATGGTTCGGTGGCATGTGACACGGCTCGTTGGTACGGGACATGTCTCGCAGACCCGCACCCCACGTCCCCACCCCATCGCTAGTGACATTTGGTTTGGATAGGGAAAATGCGTGGGCACGTGTCCACTCTGACCTGATCTGCGGTCCCGCCTGACCCGAATCTTCCCCCCCAACGGTTTAAAAAAAATTTGAATATCAGCCGTTGGATTTTTTCACTTGAATGGTTCATTCACAAGAAGTTGATTAACCTGTTCACATACTACGATATTAGGTATAGTGGTAGTAGTAGTGAAACTGTAATTACGGACATGAATACCTTCTTTGAAGATGATTTTTTATTTAGTTAGCAAGGGGGAAACGACGGGGTGGACTGTCACATAGGAGCAAGCTTTCTCAGTACTTAGATATTAATTACTGCTTAATCCTATCACATTCTGATACTAAGAATCTTGATATATTATAGTGGTGAAAATTATATGAGTCTACCTTTCCCGTGTTATCTAGGATGACACCTGATCTACTGATTTCTACGGTGTTGAGTGTAGCATCAGAGTCTATCTTTTCTGTTGCAGTGAACGTGATTTCGGATAAAAGATCGAGATTATGTCAGATATTGTTGAGGTCTTAGTCTGTTTGAAGGATTGGGAGGATTCGATGTTTAGCATCCAGAATCGTGCTGGAGCTGAGACAATGATTACATCCACCACGAAAGCGGAAGAGTTGATTGTTGATGATGATTATCCATATGATAGTAATTTTGATGTTGCAGTTGATGATGCTCATGATATGCCGATTGACAATTGACGTGATTACTAGTTTTCCATGCCCATTGCCAGACGCCAGTTGCCAATGCCACGCCACGCCACATGACTTTTGTTATTGCCACGTGATTTTGATTTTTGATACCTTACGATCACGGACAGAGTTGATAAATTGTGTTATTTATTTTTGATTTTGTTTTTTGATTTTGATATTTTATTTTGTATTGATTGTATACTTTTTTATTTACGTTACGTTGTTTTTGCTTTGGTTTTGTATCTATTGGTTGATTGGATATTTAGTTTGCTTTTGATTTTGTAAATTTATAATTTTTTTAACTAAATTTCTTGTTTAATTTATTTTTGTGTTTAAATTTTTCTTTTAAATATTAAAACTCTATAATTTAATTCTAATAAATTATAATCTAAATTTATTAAAAATTAATAACAATAATTTAAACTTTATTAATATTTTCAAGTTATAAATTTTAAATAATTTAAGTTACCAATTTAAACTTTGTAATTTATTAAATTTTTTAAAAAATATATAAACTTTGTAATTTATTAAATTTTTAACAATTTTTAAGTTACAAATTTAAAATTTTAAACATTATCTATATATAATATAATATATATTTTATATATAGTTTAACTTTAATACAATACTTTAAATTTTTAAAAATATAAAAATTTTATCTTTTTAACCAGGCCCGTACGGGCATGATCTGGCACATTACTTTTACCCCCAGGTCAGTGGGCCGTGTCCGGCCTGGCTTTAATAAGCCATGCCTGACACGAAAACACGAGCCTACTCAAAAAAAAAGGGCATGACCAGCCTGGCACGTCTCGTCTGTCACCTCTATGCTGGCGGGCTGTTCCAGGTTGGCTATGCTCAAGTTGTACCATGCCAGACACATCATGGTTACTGTACTGTGTCGAGCATAGCACTGTGACTTGATTGGGCTATCAAAAAATGAGTCGGGATGGTTTAACCTGAATCGGTTGATACCTTTAGTTCTTGCACAACAATATTTATTAGAGAGGATTACATAGAATTTTTCGCTAGTAAGATAACATGTATATTTTATCTTTTAGGTACTATTTCTTTTACCATTCATAATGTTATTCTTGATTTTTGATAATTAATTTATAATTAAAAAGTCACATCACAAATGATTGTTCATTATTTTTATGTTTTGCTTTATGTCTTAATGTTATTATAACTAATAATAAAATATATATTATCTTTGATTGTAATAATATTGATTTTGATATTATCTATCTTTAGTTTTATTTATTAATAAGTATTTGAATGATTTGTTTTTTATGAGTTATCTTACTAAATAATTCAATACTAATGTTATTTTCTCTTTCTTATGATATTTTGTAGGAACAAAGGACTTTAACATTTTTTTTAAAGTTTCGAGCATGATATTTTATATGTATTTTTTCTTATTGTTTGTAGACTCCCTAGATGTTTAAGTATTATGAGTCTTTGCTTATTAATTCTCATCTTGATCATTTAATTTTGTGAAACAAAATATTTTGAATCTCAATATAAAAAATGTCTTTAGATTAAATTGTAAGGTTTGTCATATAGGAAAATATACCTTAGATTCTATTCTACTCTCCAAGATCATGTTAGTAAGAATAAATATGACTTAATTAATTTAGATGATTAAAAAATATTGATATTTCTTTAGTATTTATCAATTAATTTAGTTTTATGATGAATTCACTCAATACGTAAATAGTTCCAATTATTTTTTTTTACTTATTTATAGATAAAAGTTTGATATAAATATGAGATAATTTTTTTTTTTCATTTGTAGTGAATTTTATTATCATGAGTTTTAGTTTATTAAAATTTATATAGTATCAAAGTTCTCCATAAATAGTGCACAATGTGTATGCACATTGTGTGTACATTATGTGTGTGGTGTGAATGGTTAGTGTTGGCGTTGTTGATATGGTGTAGTGACAATGTGAATGTGATGTTGATGTGGTGTAGTGGAAATGTGAGTGTGGTGTTGATGCAATGGTGGCATTGATGTGGTGCGGTACACTGTGGAATTGTCATGAACACAATGTTGGCATCAACATGGTGCAATGACAATGTGGCAGTAGCATGGTTGTTGTGTTTACATTGGCATGATTTTAATGTATATAGTGATGTGGTTCATTGTGGTCTTGTGTAGTACACTTTTTTACTTGCAATGATCAATGAAGAAAGTGAAAATTTTAGGTATCATATGTGAAAGCTCAGATAGAGGAATTATAAAGTGTAAGTTGTTGGAGTTCTTATGAGATTTTTTATTCAAGAGAAGTTTGATTACCTGATCGAAGAATCTACAAGTGACAAGACGAAGGAGATTTGTTTATTGATGGATGAAGCTTAACCATCCTGATTTTTGATTGCATTTTGATAATTTATTGAAACATGAGTAATCTTAATTATTACCTCTTGCAAGACATGCAAGAAGCTATGTGAGTTTGCAACATCCTCATTTTCATTTTGGACTATCCATACAGATATGATTTTACAGTTGATGATTTTGTGATTAGAAGAAACTAAAGAATAACAACATATTATCACTTCATTTATTTCACACAAATATCTACATAATTTTTGTGGTATTCTTGGTGGAGATGGAACTGATTGTTGGAGTGAGATAATGATATTAGTTTTTTGATATGGTATTTTTGTATTCTACCTGATAGTTTTGTAGCATTTAGTAGATAGATTCTGAGTGGTTGTATATTTTTCTTTAGATCAATAATCTATAATTAGACAACTCAATATCTTTATCCTAATGAGGTAGACAAATATTTAATGTATGCATGATATTCTCAATACAAGGTACACACTGTAGGAATAATAATTATACCAAGAAGAATTATTGAGAGTTAATTTTCAAAGAGGAGACTCATAATACTACAGATTGTTGAGAGATAAATTAACTGCCAATTACATTCAAGGATTTTCATAGTGTCCGCATCATGATCCTTACTAGAGAGGGTTATGCAGATCTCTTTACTAGTTTTCATGACTCATATTTCTATTCTAGAATTCTGAATTATTAATTTAGATTAAACAATTATATCATGAGTAATTCTTTTCTATTTATTTTATTATTTTCTTATTCTATGAAAATTGTTATTGCTAATAACAAATTATATACAGTATTTGGATGTGATAATATTCAATGAAGTATTTTTTTTAATACTTTATGTATTATTGAATATTCAAATAACTTATTTATTATGAGTTATGTTGCTAAATAATTTTAATCTGATATTATTTTTTTCATGTTGATATTGTTTTACATGATTAAAATACTTCAAAAAAGTTATAATTTGAGATTAAACAGAATAATTTGTATGTTTTATTTTTGATGATCAAGTGTACTATTAAATGTTTGAGTATTATTGATCTTTTATTTATTCATTATCGATCTGGTTATTTATATCTAATCAATCTGAGAATTTTAGATCTTAATAATAGAGAGGTCTTTACATTATGTTATAATGTCTATCAAATATGAAAGTATATTAGAGTTTCTTATTCGAATTTATTTAGAATCCTTTTGAATTGATGTATTCAGTTATTTAAGGATTTAATAGAGTCGAGTCTCAAGATAACTTGAGTCACTTTATTATATTCATTGGTTATCACACTTTTTTACTTAATTTACTTTATTTGAAATACTTCACAATTTTTTTTAGCTATTTTTAAAAACAATAAAAAATTAATTTTAATAAAAATATAAAAATCTTTACGAATAATATTATTTTATGATAAATGTTTGATAACTTTAATATTTGCTGAATTGATTATAATATCATATGCTAGCCTTGATGTACTAGTACATCTTCACAAAATTCTTATTTATAGAACTATTTCAAGTTGTTATTGATGAGATTGAGTTAGAATTGTCAATTACCTGTTAATTAAATGTCTTTCTTTATCTTTTCTTATTATATATATTTAGATTTTGTATTATAGAGAAAGATTGTATAATTATCTTTCAAAAATTTTTAAAGTATTTGTTTCGCTCAAAATCTCTTCATAAAATATGATATGATGAAACCCACCCACAATGATAAAATATACATTTCTTTTGGAGTGTCATTTGGGCCTCCAATTAATAAGTGTAAAATCTTAGTTAATTTTAAATTTGTTAGTTGACTCTGTGATGACTTTTCTTATGAGTCATCATATGTTTTGACAATTATAAAATATATTGATTTTGAAGATTGATTTTATTAAAAAATGAATTTCCTCGTAGTCTAGATGAGCTAGTAATTAAAGGAAAGTTTATCAAGAAATCAAAAAATCTTCAAACTTACTATTTTGATCTTAATCTATTTATTGTTTCTTAGAAACATATGAATTGTATTCAGCATTTCATCTTATTAATTTTATGATACTCATGTATTATTTTATTGTTTATTTGTTTTTTTTTAATAGTACTAGGATATTTATATTTTTTCTTGATGATACTAGAATACTTGTGAATTTTAATGAGGTATTATCTTATTTAGGATTGTGCTAGGTCATGATGAAAGAGATAAATTTCACACTAAAAATTTGGAATTAATATCTCGACTCTTGAAAATATTTATTATTAGTTGCATATGAATTTTACTAGTATGACTAATTATAATGATAATATAGATTGCTTAAACAAGACTTGTTATGGTTAGATTTACTAAGACGTTGGGGTTGATTATCAGAATTCTTTTTTTTTTATAGTTGCTAAAATAATCTCATTTTTGATACTTAGGTCACATGTAGTTTCTCATAGATTATAATAAATTAATTACAGTTGAATATTGCTTTTTTAATGATGTTCATTAGGAGGAAATATATGTGAGACAACCACCTTGTTTTTGAGTCCAAATAGGGTACTCATATCTTGTTTGCAGAATGCGAAAGGTCTTATACAACACAATGAAGTCCTCGAGAGTTTGATTTGTCAAAATTTCAACTATGATTATCTTATTTTGTTTGAATATATGTGTTATCAATATTTTTTTGGATTTCATATGATATACTTATTTTATTGATCAAATATATGAATGCTATTTTAATTATGAAAAGATGAGAAGTTAAAAATAATATAACTCATTGAATACTTAAGTTATAATTTTAGACAAAAACTCTTAAGAGACTCATATATTTTATTGGGGTTGAGATAACTTATGATTTTATATATATATATATTGTTGTCATGAAAAATATATCATAAATACGCTCTTAGAGATTGAATTTATGTATTGTACTCTAGCATATATGCCTTTGAATTGAGTACTGATTTTTTATTTGATGTGTCTAGTTGACTTGATGATATACAAAAAAATTACAAGAAAAATAAAAATTAATTATTTAATTATTATTATATTTGATATAATTTGTGCATTCAATATACTTAGTTTCTTCTTATATTCTGGATGATATACTTACTTTGACATAGTTGGTTTCATGCGTTAATATTTGACATAATCTTTATGATTTTGTATTACATTTATTGATGATATGTAGCTTTGACTAGTTGTAGACAATAGTCTTTGGATCTAGTATAGAATTAAAGTGCATGATACTCACTAAAATTATTTGTGACATTCTTTTGATTAGATATTATTTAAGGATATTTGATTTCTAGGTATTTCTCTAAAAATTTTTTATTGTGATAGTTATGTAATGTAATATATAATTTCAAACCTAGTATTCAATGATTAGGATTAAACATAGTGATAAATTGTTTTTTAGAGAAAATATGTATGTTGAGATTATAATAACAACTGATATTTATAAAATAGATTAGCTCGTAGACATAGTCATGAATGCTTTGAAAAGACCCTAATAGCGGATATTACATAGATCATGCATTTGGGTAATGACAAGTGTTTTCATCAACAGGCAGTAAGTCTCGAGTTCAAGAATCATCAAACATTTTCTCCTATGTCTTTCATAGATAATTTTGTGGAAATGTATTACTATTTTACATACCTCGCATTAAATTGAGAGCATTGTTGAAATAATATTTTATTTTCATAAATAATATTGTTGAAATATTAATATCTTACATGCCTCACATTAAAATGAGCGTGTTGTGTAATGGGTAAAAAGTCCTCATTTGTTACTCAAGTACACAAATAGAATAAATGTGTTAATTGTGTAACTATGTGACCTATAGAATAAATTATTGAATTTTATTTATTGCAAGTGATTTACTATGAAAATCAATCCTAATAAGAAGATATATCTACTTGATGTTAGGTTAGGTTTGTTGTAGGATTTTACACAAATTTTTTGATTGAATTATTGATTTTTTTTCTAATAATTAATATAAAATTAGTCTAATACTTCTTTCAGTCTCTTGCTCTCACGCATAACTAATTTATCTGTTAGTCATGAAAAATAATTTTATTTAATAATCTTAGAGAGGATTTATATGGATCAACTATCAAGTTTTACTATTTATTTGAAATTATAATTGATTTTATGCAAGTTGAAAAAGTCTCCTTGAACTACTTTCAATATATTTTTTTGGTATTGTTTTTTTTTTTGCACTTTATATTTGTCTGTTGGGTTTATTTTTCTGCAGATATTAAGGGAAAACTTTCTCTTTGAGAAGCATATAAAAATATCTGATAATTACTTGATATTTTGCAAATATTACCATTATAATTGTTGTAGTTCATGTTACTTGTTCTATTAGATATCTGCACATCAATTTGAAAGGAATTGACATAAGTATGTCTATGAGGTATATTGTTTTTTATTTTTTAAATAAGTTATATTAGTAATGTGGTTTTGTGTGGATGATATTAGAGTTATTTAATCATTTTTTTTAATTTACATTTGTACCATGACTTGTGTTATTTACATTTGTACCATTTCTTTATTTTGAACCTTTCAAAAACTTGAATTGCCACACTAGAGGGACTGTTTTTTTCACCGAATCTTTATGGTAAACTGAACATTATCATCACGTGTTTATTCTTTTGTTATACTTTCCAGGCTTATTCTACTGTTGGTACACCTGACTACATTGCTCCGGAAGTACTATTAAAAAAAGGTTATGGAATGGAGTGTGATTGGTAAGTAAAGAACAATTATATGATTTTCTTGTTTGCAAGAACATATGGTTTATTATATATAAATGTCATTCATATGCAAGTGTTTTTTTTCTAGAAATATTTTAGAGAACGAAACCTGACTATTCTAGGAGCAAAAAGAATAGTTGCTAACTATTTTGTATTCATCCATCATCAATGTTGAGAGAACTTTCATTTAGTTTAAGTTTTTTCTTTAAAATAAAATTATTTCCAACCTTGCTCGATGTAACTGATCATTAGTTTTTTTTTTTTTTTTGCATTTTTTAATTTCACGCTGTCTCTATCAGTTCTAAATCTGTAATATGTTCTTCATTTTTTGCTGTGATTAATGTTGATATTGTTCATTTGAATCGCTGAGATTCATCTTGTTATTCTCACACAATGTAGCATTATATAAAACTAAGGCATTAACACTTGTGTACTGTGTGTAAGAGAACAAAGATAAAACTAAGACTCATGTAATGTGATAATGAATATATTTATGAATTGATCTCTTATCATGATCAAAATTATAATGAATTTAGAACTTTTTATTTATTGGAATAATAATTAACTTCAATATATTGTATTTGTTGAAAATTTGATTAAAAAATATGTTTTTATCAGACATTTTATGTTCATGTTTTGTCTAATTCAAATAATAGGATTGTTCTTTGCATCTTTTCTCTAATTTTAGTTTGTTGTCTCATGATTATTGTGCTATGTTTGACATTTATTTTATGTTAAATCTTACAAGTTTTGAGTCAACGAAACATCTCAATATTGATCCTAATTTATTAGAGATAAGACTTATTCTCTTATCTTCATGTATGTTTTCACCTGAAGCAAGAAGATTGATCTCTTCATGAAAAACATTAGGCGATGTATGCCATATTGTTTTCATTTTTCTTAAGCTTGCTAGATTGGATATGCATGCACAAAGTTGAAGGGTATTGTTTTCATTTTTCTTATGTTTGACATGCTCCAATTTAAAGAATATTGTCTATGGACTGACATGATGGACATCTTTATATTCATGCACTAAGTAGAGGAAGAACATTAATATTCATTATATTTAGTTTCCAATGTAGAGTAGAGCTTTTATACTTTGAGCCACTATATATATATATTAACTAATTAATAATTATACATTGTTTTCATGCAATTATAGAGGTGTCCATCGAGTTAGTCCATGGCGTGACCCATGATTCGACCCAACAAAGGTCGGTTCAACATCGGTCGACATGACTCCAGTAGAGGCATAAACCACTACAGCTCAATGTCGTTGGTTGTACCATATATGAGTGAACAACCACTGTGCCACATGAAGCCACAACACGTGCCTACTCGAGACTATCTTGTTGCAGGCTAGCAATAGGTCAAGCTGTGTCCCATGATCCGACTCTTGACTCATTTGTAAATCTATAGTCCATATCATACTGATTATGATTCCATTAGAATAAAATGGTTACATTAGCCATTTATGCAACTACTATCCACTCATTGACAATGCGTAAGTAGCCATTGTCATGGGCCACATGCCTAGGTTAGGCATAAGTTGTGCCTTGTTGACCTAGCTCGACATGGTCTGACATGACCCAACATGCTTGGGGTTGGCTCATTGGCCAACGTGCTTTGTTGTACTATCTCATTTTTTTAAGGTGTGTCAAGCTGGCATGATGGTTTGATACAGCCTAAAAAAATAGGCAGTGTGTCGCCAACACACCTCGGGACATTTATATTATATTGACATTGTTTTATTTAATATGTTATTTTATTTAGCATCACCATTATATGCTTAGGCACTCATTAAATTTTATATTGTTTTGAACTTTATTTTTGTTATATATTATTTTTTTTTGTATGATGAGCACTCGTAGTTTTAAACAGAGTACTCACCCTCAATTTTTTTTTTCTGTTATATATACATATCATGATGTTGATAAATCATATATGTTTTTTATCTATTTTCTAACTTAACATGATATTGAATGTTATTTACTAGATTAATCACTACTACTACTATCACTTGTTGATCATCATTAGCAACATCTTTCACCAATATCATATGAGATGATTTTTCTCATTTTCATTTTGTTTACTTGGCCATTTTAATTATATGTAATTTTGAATGAGTTTTTGCAATTTTCTCATTTAGGTATTAAAATTTTAATTTGTTTTTTTTTTTGTATTTTTTATTTGTTTATTTATTCTTGGCATGGTTGAAAAATTGAGAGACATTGATATCTTACTTCATTTGATGTAACTAGTTTTTGGATTGGAAGTTGGAACATGTTTGGCTTGCAGCTTGCAGGTGATTGGTTTAGCTCAAGGTTGATCGGATCAGGTTCACCTAGTTCTTTGCAGTTTTTGGTATGTTTTGATGTATTTTTTATGATGATGATAATAACTAGAAGTGAAGTGATAGCTTTACAATGTGAAAGATGAACAATCATTTTGATGTCTTGTAGGCTTAGATAGCGAGGATTTCATTTATGAGTTAAGGAATACTTAATTATTTTGACAGAAGATCCAGTGACTGATAATAGTGACATAGAATAGAGAAAATTTATGTTAGTTTTTGGTGTTATTGTGACAATTGATTGAGTCTAAAATTTATAGATTTTATGATTCTTGCATCGCATGTAAAAGTATTTGAGATTTATTACAGAGTCGGCATGTAATATTTTTCACATGTTTGAAATGATATCTTTGATGTTATTTGATCAGGATGAAATTATATGGAGTTTTCATAGTTATTTGATGTATTTCAGGAATTTTTGCCTATGCAAACTTATTTAATAGAAATAATACTCGAGTATAAATTAATTAAATATTGATCAAAGTCTTGTCTGCCAACACCAATAAACATGGTGATACATGCTTTGTTAGACTCATAACCGCAGTCTTCCCATATACTCTTTGTAGAAGAGGCAGAGGAGACATGAGTGATTTTCTAGGTTATGTAACTTATTTTCAAAGTGGGAAGAGGGGATATATTTTAGACACTTAATGTAATTTATATCCTGAATTACAAATGATACTTTTTAAGATGTTTTATATGATAAAGCAGATTTATCATCTTCTTTAGGAGTCCTCACAAGCTCATCCATTTATATACTTTATTGACCTCTAGAGACCAAAGCAACAGATTTTTTTTTGATATGTGCTATAATGTTTTTTGGAGGGTCAGATGCTAGATTTTTACAACATATCATAATAACCATTGTCTATTTGATAGCATCTCAAATTTCTGAGCTGTTGATTTTTCAACATCCAATAATATTGTTATGTAGGCGATTGGTTGCTATAACATTAATGTTGATTCTATTACTTATTCTTTAAATGCCAAAATGTGGTGTCTTCGGGCTAGGGTACTGGGCCGTGCCTCGCCCGTCACGAGGCCCGGGCTATCTTTGCACGACACAACATGAGCCGTGCCGAGAGCCAACCCGGCATGGGCCCATGTACAGTTCTGGACTGTGCCATGATGGGCTTGAGCTGCTTGGCCCGTTTGACACCTCTATATTACACCAATATATGATCTTTATTATTTAAATTATATATTAATAAAAAAATTAATGACATGTTGAAGTTTTGGAAGATGATCATAGAAAGAAAAATATTGAGTTTTATCATTATATCCAAGAATCAATTTATTTTTATTTCGGATTGATCTATTACAATTTTTTTTTATTATTTCAAATAAATTATGAAAATATAGAGAAAATAAAAATATTTTTGTATTACTTATATCAATTTAAAAAAGGCATGATAAAATTTTTCAGGATGGATTTAATGAGTATTTACAATAAAATAATGTATTAGTTATGTTAATATTATATAATATATATGAATGTGTTGAAAATGTTTGCTATGTATATGAAGTGTTAATTGAATTTCTAATTTCTATTGGATTATGTCAAAGATTATCTTCAAACCTTTATCTATTTGCTTTTGTCATAAATGAGTTGATAATACATTTCAGAAATATGTCTTAATATATTGTTATATGTTAAAAGTAGTGAAAATTTAGATTGAAATTTAGATAAATATTGTGATATGTTGGAAAAATAATATGTTTAAGATTTATTGATGAAAGACTAAATGTTTAGTTCGTGATTTTAAATTTGTATTTGGAGAGAAACAATTTATTTGAGAATAAATACACCATTTTATGTAAAATGATTCATACAACTTTAGAGTTATCTAAATCATTTTGTTATCTATTTTAATTAGTTATGTTTTTCTATTCATGGTATCAGTCCTACAAAGGTGCCAACCAACATAATATGGTCAAGCTGGGGTTCCCCAATGAGCATTCATAGAACCAGCACCGAACCCTTAAGAGCCATTCAGTGATCTGCTGAACAATAGGCGGCTTTGCATTTACTTCTCTTGCTTGATCTTTCATTGATCCTCAAATGAGGCCTAGATCCATTTCCATGGATCTAGGCCTCACATGCTTGTGCTAATGGATGTGCTGGTGGTCTCAAGACCACACCACTCAAGAATATCCCTGAATGGTCTAATATTGTTGGTATGCCTCACTAGAATATCCATGAATGGATTTGTTGGTGGTCTACATCAATTACTCTGCCGTTGGAAACATTAATGTTATGCATGAGATGTCCTAGTATGATGCTTTTAGCTACACATTGAATTTTGATTGTCAAGGCTAGATAGGGGGGTAAAAAAATCCAGCCATCCGCTGAACCGACCCAAACCAATTGTATACAATGATTTGACCCAGTTTAGAATTTAAAATAGTCCAATCTGGTCCACAAAATAAGTAATTACAGTTAAATGAGTTGACCATGGCCCAATAACACAACCCAACCATATAATCCGGACTGAGCTTGTGTGTGTGTATATATATATATATATATATATATATATATATATATATATATATATATACATATACATATATATGCATGTATGTATATGTAAAAATTAAAATTAAAATTTTATAACCCTAATTTCAATTCCTGAATTAAAATTGCATTTGGCCGGTCCTACACGCAATCTCGAGATCTGAATTCTTGATTCCCGAATCCTCTTTCACTTTCAGTCTTCTTCACGAGTTCGTAGTCACGACTCATGACTTCCAGCCTTATTGCCCTACATCCCGAGTCCTCGATGTTGACCGGAGCCAATTTATTCCATCTCACCGGTGCCGGCGTTGACTTGCGTTCATCGAAATTCAAACATCGTGGTCATTGTCTCATCGACTCATCGTGTATTCGTCATTTTATTTATTTTTTAGATTAAGAGCCTGTTCAGACCGCTCAAATCGTGTGGTATGGGTTGGCTTGGGTTGACATTTTACAGGGCCGTTAGAATTGGGTTGGCTCATTTTACCGGTCAACCAGTTCCATTTACACCCCTAAGGCTAGATGATGGCAGAGTAATTGATGTAGGTGTTGCTTATAGTGTTTGCAGTGGTGGAATTTGCCACGTTCCATGTGTTTGGATCCTTTCAAGTAATGATTGGATTTCGTGTTGACATTGTGATACTCACTTCATTGATCGCCCTTTCTAACTAGCCTTCAATTTCCATTCTATCCAATGGGTTGACCCTAATGAAGTCAGAAGCATTTGAAACCACATAGGTAATTATATTCAGATTGTCTAATACTAGGCTGTACAAGTTGATAGAGACTTAATGGAGAGGTATCTAATACTGTTTGCCTACAAGACAAAAGTGCATCAATCAAGGTAGAGGCAGTGGTCATAACAATATAGTTATTAGTAGTTATGCGCATATTAGAGATCATAAGCACTACAATTTATTGATCTATTTAGGAGGTTTCACAAAGTTTCTCTTTTAGGTAGTAAAGTTCATATCACTCGTCATCTTATTTCTAACTTATGAGTAATATATGCAAATGTAATCAATTTTATTATAGAAAAAAATTTGTTATATTTTTACATCATGTTCTCTTAATATTTTATAGCAATTGACAATATTTGAAATGTTGGACATTAACAACTTTGATCTTGCTATTTTTTTTATCTTGAGTTCTATTTATTTTTGAATATTTGAATACTTTATTATATGTGAATTGTCATTAAATATCTTAATACTAATATAATTTTTTTTATTATTATCGTTTTGTAGGATTGAATGTTTTTGATAATGATTTTCTTTAATTATGAACAAGATTTATATGTGTTCTTTTCTACTTTTAGAAAATCTCTTTAGTGCTATAGTGTTATTAATTCTTAATATTATAATTTTTGACATGACCATTTAAATCAATCAAATTGAGAAATTTGTATCGTAATATAAAATATATTTTTAAATGAGACTATGAGGTTTATTAAATGGGAAATCATGTCATGACTTCTTATTTTGTCGTCAAAATTGTGTGAGTAAGATAGAGGTGTCAACCAGGCCGGGCCGGCCAGGTTCGGCACGATGCACGACATGATTCGCCCTTGCTTGGGCTGGTCCGACATGAGAATTTCTCTTGCTTTGACTCGTGCCGTGCCCGACCACGGCACCAATCGTGCTGTGCTGTGCTTAGGCTAACCGGGCCTCGTGCCGTGCTTGGCCTGACATGGTACCGTGACCCATTGGCACGGTAACTCGGTACGAGCTGAGAAATTGATTTTTTTTAAATTATAGTTTCAGGCGTGCCAAAATCCTAATTTTTTTTTGAAATTAGGGTTTCGGGCACGCCGAAATCCTAATTTTTTTAAATTAGGGGTTCGGCATGTGGCAGAGCGATGGCACGCACCCCGAACCCCTAATTTTTTTTATATTAGGGGTTCAGCTTGACCAGGCTGAACCCGGCGGATTCGTGCCGCGGGCCTGTGCCTGGCTGACCTCTACAGAACTGTGCAGTGCCTGGCCCGGCACAAAAGCACGGTCAGGCCGGCTAAAAATGGGCTGGACTGGTCTGGCAAGACCTGTTTGACACCTCTAGAATAAGAAATACTAATCTATTAACTATGATTTATGCAGTTATTTTGGACTTGATAAAATTGAGACAAAATATTTTGAGATATTTTGTTATTTTTATTTATTATCTTTATTATACTTTATATTTTTTTAAAACATATTATAATTTTTTTATTTTTTAGTTTTTTTATAAAATGATTACAATTTAATTTAATAAAAATTTGGAATTATATAAAGAAAATGTTTTTTTATATGTATTTGATTGTTTTAGTACCTATTGTAGTAATCACAGAATTATTCATCAAATTTTTTATGTTTATTCAAAATATAATGGGTGGGAGCACTTAAAATATTGGATGCCCCATCCCATTTTGCACATTATATAACGACACCTCTTGTATATTTGTTAAGAGTATTTTTCATTGATATTATATGGGCGATTTATATGGCATTAATTTTATCATTGTATTAGAACTAAAAATCTTAGGTAGTGTAAAAATTAGGATTTGCTAAAATGTGACGCACTATAACAACATAGTTCAAGCATGAGTGTGTGCGTAGGACGTGCAAGGAACATATGACAAGAGATGCAACTCAACACTATTATCACTCAAATATATATAGTCATTTCAAAATTATTCTTGAAAATCAGAGGTTTTGTTTGTTGAGTCCCAAACATGAGATTTATCATCTTTAGATGAAGATACTTATCATTGTATGAAAACTTTTAAATTCTTATTACTCAAATATATTTATTTGAGATATCAATATTATTATTCCTTAAATATTACTACAAGATATTTTGTAATATAAAAATTTTAAATTCTTGTATATTTATTATTATTATTTTAATATTATTATTACTCAAATATATTTGAGTAACTATTTCAATATTATTATTAATCAAATATATTTAACTTTAAAATTTTTGTGATATCAGATATATTAGTAATTTTGTAACTGCATACAAGATGAGATATATTATAATTTTTTATATTTTTATTTTAGATAATTTTATTTATTGAAAAAAATAAGAGATACATGATTATTTATAGATCTGGTACAAAGATATTTCAAAATGATTGTGATAATTTTCTGCAAGATATTTTGGATCTAATACCAACTTGTAAAGAACACTTGCTTTTCTCTTTTATTACTTTTTACAGTGACAATCATAGAATAAGACATATAACCATCTATTTATTATCTTTGAACGAGGGAAACAAATAGATATAGATTGTTTCTTTTAAAGAGAAAAATTTGGATATGACTATTATAATAATATATGTTTATATGACATATGTGCTGACAATTATTTTCATTAAGATCTTAAGGAATTATCAACTTATTTTTACTTTTTTCAAACTTGATATTCTGCATCAATATGTTTCAATTTGATTGTGAGTGTTGTAGTTTCAATTTATAATTTATGTTTTTTTTTCTTATCCTTTTGTTTTATTATGAATGAGAGCACTCAATATGTGTTGTATGCCTAAATTCATTTTTCCAATTATATAAGAGAACTCTTTGCAAATTCATGGGTGAGTATTTATGATTGATGTTATGTGATAGATTTATTGTGACATGAATTTACAAAGTAAGAAAGTATTTTTATTTGTTCAATTTAATTGAGAATCAATCTGTTTCAATATATAGTTAAATTGCAAAAAAATCACATACTTGTTTACTAACTAGATAGTAAAATAAAGTAGTAATTGTCATAACGACTCTATGCTAAGCTTTATTTAATCTCTAGACTCTAGTTGAATAAAAGCCAATTGACGTAGAACTGTATTGATTTTTAAAAATAATTGTATCATGTCAAATGCATTAGGTTTTATATTATGCATGAAAAAATAATCATGGTTACAAAACTGGTTTTTTTAGCCAGAAAAATTGGAATTTCTCACTCGCTCATTTGTTTACAAAACACTTTTGCAAATTTGTTGTGTTTTCTATATATTTTCTATGGTTTGGATACAATTTTGATTTTCTTTTTTCTGATATTTTGTTGCATACGATAACTTTAAATTTCGATTCATCACATTGTTACACATTCATGTTGTCTGGGATTCCAAGGAAAGAAATTACTGAATTAGAATTACATGCATACTTGGTCATTTGTTAATTTCGACAACAGAGTAGGTATTATTTATCCATGTAAATGCTGTTTAGATGTCTAAATTAATGTTAGCAAAGTAGTACATGTTTTTTGAGTTACATGATGGTTGTATAATGCATGGCAAAATTAATTATGCAAATAATTTGCAGGTGGTCTCTTGGTGCTATTATGTATGAAATGCTTGTTGGCTATCCTCCTTTTTATTCAGATGATCCAATGTCAACATGCAGGAAGGTCTGGTATCCATGCTTTTTGTATGCCATTTTCTCTTAACTAATGCGCCAATGCTCATAAATGTGATAGTCAATCATGTTTTAACTTTTAACCATGAGTCACAAAATTTAGTGTTATAAATACTATTTTAGGATAGGAAATTTTCTTCTGCAATTGTTAAATGTAGCATACTCTTATCTTACCTCTTATTAGAGCTACATCCATACGATCTCAAATATAAGCTTAGCAATAGAGAGAATTACTTAGTGAAATAAAAGAAATACAAAAAAAATTGAGTTTGAGTGAATATAATATTGGAGAGAACTATTTTATGTAGTGAGAACTTTCTTTTACTAACTACTCAGATTATACATGTTATAATTTTATTATAAAAGTAAATTTTAGAAATTTCTAAAATGATGAGTTTTTAATTATGTAGAATCATTTTAAAATTATATTGATAATCTTTTAAATCATTTGAAATCATCTGAAATATTTAATGTAATGTTAGATTATTCTAGATAATTCTATAGAATCACACATTTAATATTTTTAGAAATTTCATTAGATTATGATATTTTCCTCATTGATCTTGTCAACACTCTTGTTTAATCGTTGTTGTGTTAGTTAACAATCTCGTTTTGGGGTTGGTTTTATGTATCTGTGGGTTTTCAATTGGCTTTGTTGTTTGATTGTTCTTCCAATTTTACAAAATATTCTTGCATCGACATATAATTCTTTTGATTCATTAATTTGTTTTACTGAAACGATTTTAATGATATCATATGAGAATTTTATCCTATTAGCTCACGATAAGATTTGCATAGTGTCGGATCACTTTGATCCTCATGAAATAGCTTCAACATGCTCACATGAAATCTGTAAGAGATATTTTCAATCATGTTGAGAATGCGGTATGTCCCCTCATATCTTTGCACAATTCCCCTTTGTATGTTTTTGTGATACAACACTAAGTGAAACCTTACTAATACTAAGTTTTTCATTTGATAGTTTAGTAATATCTATTTGTATGTGGTCTTAAAGAAAAATTTTTAAATAGATATAATATTTTATTGGAATTATATATATTTTATATTAGAGTCATGTGTTGCTATCAACATATGATATCTGACTACGTTAATAGTAAGTGATAAATTTATTATTGATGATTCAGATTGATATAAATGAATTTTTTTATAAAATTCTAGAAGATTTTTTATGATAAGATGAACATATGTTCATCAGTGTACATTCTCCTTACTTGAATTTTACTTAGATATATATATAATATTAGTAGCATATTTAGTAAATATAGATTCACCATATATTTAGTATCATGATTATTAATATGAAAATTAAATATTTAAAATATAGATACTTATTTTAATTATGTATTGCTTAATTGTTTGTATGGATTCTAGGGTTATTGTGGATTCTAGGGTAGGAAATATTTAATATCCGATATGGCATGATTGATAGTCTGCCAGGCCCAGCATGGCATGATCTGCATATTTTCGGGAAGACTCATGCTAACATGCCTGATCATCTTGGGTCATGTTGGATCATTACATTTTTGTGTGCAGTGCCACCTCAAACACTATCCACTAGTCACTGTCAATTGCACTACACACTGATGAGTAGTCATGGACTCGTGGTGAGTTCATGACCATAAGTCATTGAGAATTCTTTCCCAATTATGTCCCTCATATCAACGTGGTGGGTTTCTTTAAAAAACATGCCATGTGGTCACAGTGAGTTTCAAATAAAAAAACTTGTTACGTGGACGATAAGAATAAATATAAATAAAAAATTTTTAAAAAAACATTGTTTTTTTTTAAACAATGAGTCCGGGTGTGGGCATGTCATGGAAATCTGGTTACTCAGTTTTTTGACTCATGACTCATTCTTGGTCTCGGGTCATAATTATCATGCCAATGGATCATTCCAATGGACCAAGTACATGGGTTTGTTTGGCTATATATGAGGCATGACATCCTCTTGCCTAGTACGACATGAGCTGTCCCTCGGGTCAGCATGACCCATGTCTAGGCATGATTTTGGACCGTTTCGTGCTAGGCTAGGTATGATTTAGTTGGGTCATGTCTCATACCATGTATGCGTGCCTTGAGGTGAGGCGTGGAGAAAATGCCTTGAGGCGATTGAAAAAAAGCTACACACATAATAGGCATAAGCCTTATTTTATGAAGTGTTTAGAGGTGCACTTTAATCACGTCTTTAACGCCTTGAAGAGGGATATATATGCTATGGAGTAGTCATTCAACAAATGAAAAAAATGTAAAATTTATATCTAAAATAGTGTTGATCATCTTTTCCGGCTTTGCTCAATTTTTTCAATGATGGAAATATTATTATTTTTTTGCCGTCTCTGCTCGATCACTATGAAGCACTTCTCTACTTTATTGGTCTGTGACGCTTTCTTCATTAACTCATCTTGATATTTTTGTCACTGCTCGATATTTTTGGTATTTCTCCACTTATTCACTGCTTGATATTTTTGGCTTTACTCTATAAGTATATGTTTATATGTTTCTATAAACATATATTTATAAAAAGTGATACATTTATAGTTATACATATAGGTATACATAATATATATAGTTGTAAATTTAGTTACAAATAGTTTTATTGAGTTATATATAGTTATCTATATAATGATAAATAATTATATCTATTTTTAAACATATAGTTATATATGTAGTTATAGATATAATATATATAATTATAAATATTTATACCTATAGTTATATATTATTATATATATAATTATAATTAGTTATATATAGTCAAACATATAGGTATACAAATAATTATACATATAATATTTATAGATATGAAGATAGTTGTATATTAAAGTATATAATTATACATAATTATATATAATTAAATATGGTTATGTATAGTTAAACAAATAGTTATATATGGATATATAGTTTTGTATATAGTTAAGATATAGTCATATATATAGTTAAATATTGATATATATTATTAACTTTTGTTATATGTATGACAAAGATTTTAGAAAATAAAATAAATTTCTTTAAAAGGTAAGATATTATGAGTTATGACTTATGAGATAGACAATGTGAAAAATGAAATTAAAATAAATAATTTAAGTAATTTATAAACAAAGTAGTATCATCCCAAAAAATATATGAATACTCATATACATTAGTATTGATAAGCAATTCGTTGAAATATTACAAGTTTGTTTTTTGATTAATATTTTTTAACATTGTAATTAATGTTACCAATCAATGTGAAAAATATAATTTTATTAACACTTAATAATAAAATTCAAACAAACATGTTATTATAAAATTAGCAATTTTTTTTTGTAATTCATAGGTTGGCTACTCCCATTAAAATCATAAAATAAAAAAATAAACATAAAGAACAAGTTATAATCTTATAATGAAATAAAATTCATAATTTAATTGGTTCAAAGGTGTTTTTTAGGCATTCTTTGTTTTTTTAGATTTAAATCAATTAAATTTTGATTTTAATTTTTAAATTTCTTTCAATTCTGTACTATTATTATTTTTTAGTCAATTTTATTGTTATATAAAAATATGAATTAATGAATATTATTATATGTATTTTTATTTAGGATGAGATTTTTCGATTTGAAAATATCAAGAAAAAGATTTTGTATGAAAATATATTATTGAAGTTTTAGGGGAGTAATTTTTGAGATGTAAATTTTGTAATCAAAGATGTGCGTGAGGAATAAATAGACTCAAGCATCACTTAGCTAGAACTCATTATAATATGAAATTATACTTCAAAATTAGTGAAGATATTAGATTAGAATGCAAAGAAACATTGACTAATTTTAAGGATCAAAAAAATAAAAAGAAATGAATTACTCCAAGAAATTAATATAGGTCCAACTTTAATGAATGAGAGTGTATTGTCCAAAATAATAGGTATCTTAGGGAGTGAGAGTCGGGAACCTATTTCTAGGGGATCCATGGATGAATTTACAACTTCACAAATTCATCAAAGTATTTTGAATTCAAGTTGGAAACAAGAAGAAATGAATGAAGTGTGTAGAAAAATTAGTAGATTTATGTATTCAAAAAGTCTCATATTCAATATTGTGAATGATTTTTATTGGATTCCTATGATGAATATTGTTGCAAATTACGTGGTCTGAGTTTAAGCTTTCATTTATGTATGAATTGAGAATATTAATTTTTAAAGAATAGGTGAATGACCTAAGTATCATTATAGAAGATCACAAAAAAATTTGAAAATAATATGAATGTTCAATTATGTCAGATGGTTGGAACGATAGAAAGAGTATGTCTTATTAATTTTTTGGTGAATAATTTTATTGACACTTAGTTTATGAAATTAATTGATATTTTTGATTTAATAAAAAATAGAAAATTGATGTTCAAATATCTTGATGATATGGTTGAAGAAATTGGAGAGGAGAATGTTGTGCAAGTCATCATTGATAATATTTCTAATTATGTAAATCTTGGAATGAGTCTTATGAAACAAAGGAGAAGATTATAGTGGACTCATTATTCTATACATTGTATTGATATGATGTTGGAGGATATAGGAAAGATACATGTTCATGCTACTACACTTGCTCGAGCTAGACAAGTAGTGAAGCTCATATATGATCATACTTGGATTCTTAGCTTGATGAGAATATTTATAAAAAAATATAAATTTTTTCATCTAATAATTATATGGTTTGTTATTTTATTTCTTATTCTTTAAAGTCTTTATAAGCAAAAGCAAACTTTTATAGTAATATTTTCTTTAGAAAATTGGTGTTCAAGCAAATGAGCTAAAAAGGTAGAAGGTTTGAAAGTTCGAAGTATAGTATTGTTTGATCTAGATTTTTGGCCTAATGTTGAATTTTGCATAAAGATTACTGTTCAATTAGTTAGAATCTTGAGAAAGATTGATTTATTTTAAAAGATCAGTCATGCTTTATATTTATGAGTCGATGGATTCTGCTAAGGAGAAGAATACATTTAATTATGGAGGCATGAAGATAAATATGATCCAATCTTTGGAAGGCTTATTACTTTCCGAAGTACAGAACCTTTCTTTCACTGGCCATGCTTGGCCGACTGTCTACTTTCTTCTCCCATCCACCCCCCTTCATCTAACTACTTTAGTCAACACGTGCTTCTTCCTTAATTCCATCAAGCCTCGCTCTCAACGCAAATGGTAGTCAGGGAGTCCGCGAGGAGTCATACTGATCCGGACCCGATGATCCACACTTTAGGGCCGAACTCACAAAGATGTCACTTTCAACTTGTGATAGTTCTTTGAGGTCAAACCTTCAATCTGAGGGCAATTTTTCATTGAACCTAGACAACTTTGAAGCTTTTCACAGAAGGAATTAGGCATACTCTGCTCTTCACGAATCCTAGCATACCCCTGGTTGGGATGGGTAGGCCCACCACTTCACTTTCACTTAGGCCCGGGCCAAGTTAGTGGGGGGACCCTGTCGGGCTCCTTTCTCCCCAAAAAAACAAATTGTACGTGAGAGTTTAGCCTTTGAAACCAAGGAAAGCATTCCAATCACATCTGATTAAACAAGAGGCAGAAAATAAAATAACGACCCGATGACACTCTGATTCAACTAGAGCCCATGAGCCTTTATACTTTGCATGTCCGCTCTTACTTCCGAGATTCAGTATGCGGGATTACCTTTTGATTGTCTTGGTTTATTTCGCATATCGTTCCTTTTCCCCTAGATCAATGAAGAAGGGAGAAGTCAGTTGATTCTTCCAAAGAACCGGAAGCGAAGTGCTATGCAGGGGCGGGGGGACGGGAAAAGAAACGGCTCTGGAGAAAAATTGGGGTTCCCAATGCTTCTCAAGGCCCAACGAGATGCGCCAACCTCGGGATGCATTACTCCTAACCCCACAAGGTTTCGAGACGGAGCTTAACCTGAGTCTCGGTTAAGAACGTCGATGATCTATGTTTCACACGGTGCACGATTCCATGGATAGTTTCATTCGACATCGTGATGGAGGACATAGCTCGACAAAAATAGGGAAAAACAAACAAGATAGCAGGTTATTATGTTCACCGAGACAACAAGAGCGACAAAACACTATAGCGAGGATACAATATATAGACTGACCCGAAGAACCAAAAGAGATCTTTCTTTTTAGCATTCGTCCCTCGGCAGCCATGCCGCCATTTCTGAAGAAGGGGATTTAGTCAGGTAGAACATTCAATTTGGGCAACGGAACTGATCGAATCGGGGCTTTCTCATACTCCCAACATTGAAGGAATGCCCGAATCAGCACAGTCGGAGCGCGACCAGAAGTAGCGGAAGTCCCCGGCGAGGAGAAAAAGACTTGAATTTTCCTCAATCACAATGCACGAATTCGGCCCAATCACGTTAGGCTCGTTCAAC
Organism: Sapria himalayana; assembly: GCA_029783825.1. NCBI lineage: Eukaryota > Viridiplantae > Streptophyta > Magnoliopsida > Malpighiales > Rafflesiaceae > Sapria > Sapria himalayana. The sequence continues at coordinate 3,553,566 of JAREIK010005719.1, read as the reverse complement.
TAGCTTATGGGGGTGCACACTCGCAGTAAGCAGACCTATTCGGGAACCAAGCAATGCCTGCCCTGCTAGCTGCCGCGATGAAGTGGGAATCCATTTGTGGGACCCGGGGAGCCCTCACCAGGCTACTTGTATTGCTAAATGCTCCGCCACGAAGCGAAGCAAGCTCTCCCGCTCCAGTGGCTAAAGAAGTCGGAGGAAGAAAGTAGTTGGGCCTCCCAGTCAGAGCTATAAATCCTGTCTCTTCTTATGAAGAAAAAGATTCTATTGGATTGGTGCAGACAAATACTAACACATCTACATCAAGGGAATTGCAGATTGAAACAAGAGCTGAAAAGCACGGAAATCCAGTGTTTTGGACCCTTGGCACTAGAAGCTGTGAATAAAGAATCTATTGTCCCTTGTTAGTCAGAGGGTTGTTACATCCACTTGGCCTTCTTTGTACCATACCCAGAGAAAGGATGAATTAGTAAGGAATCAAAAGCATCCAATCCGCTAAGAGCAGAAAATTACCAAAAAAAAGAAGGTATAGAGCATTGCTCAGAGAGAGTGAGCACAGAGTGAAGAAGCAAGAGAAAGCGCTGCTCGTTCAGCTCGAAATGACATTACATATATAGAGAGAAAGCATATTCGATCGACAGCTAGGCGAGCGAGAGTTCGATCTCCCTATAGGCAACTAACTGGAAGGAGGCGTATGAGCGGCGAGAGGAGAGACTAGTGGTAGTGAGAAATGACTGTCAAGAGGATATCTCGCGTAGTCAATTTAGTCATGAGCACGTAGGTGAACGGGAGATGGTATGAGAGATGAGGCGAGGTTTTGCGCAGGCTGGTCAGCACTTGTTCAAACCTTGGTCTATGGCAGCGGCGGTAAGAGTTGCATAACTTGCATCGTGATTCCTGATACTCCTTGTCGAATAGAGGGCGAGCCTTATGTGATAGGGGCGTGAGCAGCGACAACTGCTCCTCTTTTCATTACGATTCAAAGACCTGTCTACTTCTGAAGTTTCATTCATTTAATCACTTTCTTTCAAGAGTGAACCCATCTAGTTCTAGTCCAACAGTCACCTTTCCTTTACACAAAAGACAGTTTTCAAGCCTAGCGATGGCAGGTAAGAACCTCCCAACTCAGGTTCTCCCGGTCCATTGCTATCCACTCCACCAGACCCAGTAGCAGAGGTAGCAGGCGAAAGGAAGTTAGGTTGAATCGAAAGGACCAAAGAATGATATGTGCCAAGAGCTTACAGAAAAGAAGGCGCAAGAGCCCTCAGTTTGGGGAAAAACTGATGCATGATTGACTCCATAATTTTATCGACATTTACATGCAGTAGGTTACTATCTTAATCATCAATTGTGGTATGTGGATAAGTTTTTTAATATTGATGAGGTAAGAAAAGGATTATTTGAATGAATGGATGTGATGTTGGATTATTAATAACGTTTAAAAGATGACATTCAGTTGGACTCAATTGATCAAGTAATAAGTAAATTTGAGAGTTGTATTGTAATTAATTTTTGAATATTAAGAAGTGTTATAAGTTGATGGATGCCTTTTGGGAGTTTCATACCAAAGTTGTAAAAGTTCGTTATTTGAATCTTTAGTATTACTTGCAGTGCTTTGGGATGTAAAAGAAATTGGAACACATTTAAATCATTAATATTTTTATATTTATAAATTTTTATACATATATTTCTATTTCAATATTAGAGAACTTTATTTTATTTTAATACATAATTTTTTTTATTTTATTATTTGTAGATATAAAAAAAATAGACTTGAACATCAAAAGTTGAATGTTTTAGTGTATGTAAGGTATAATACTTGATTGAGAGAACAAAGTCTATAAATAAAATTAAATATTGATTTGATTTTGATAGATGAGATTGATTCAGATGATGAGTGGATTGCAGAGAAAAAAGATTCCCTCCTCTCTCTTGATATTTGTTGGTTCTAGGATGATGAGTTATTTAATGCTGATGTTATTAGAGTTGTGTCATCCAACTCCCAACAAATTCAAGCATTTTCGTATTAAATAAGTTTTTCACATTCCTACCAAAAGAAACTTAATGAAGTATTAAGTAAGTACATAAAAATTCAAGTTATAAATTTGATTAAATTTAATCAAAAAATTTATAATATTTACACCTAATTAATAATTTATATTTTATACTAGGTACAAGTGGAGGCAAAGACAAAGAGAGTTTTGATTATATACCAATTGATGAAGATGAAGATTTACATGAAATAGAGATACATGATAGTTAATCTTTTTTTTACTTTTGATACATTGGATAAGGTTGATAATGCTCTTAAAGAGAAATTTAAATTAAAATAATTTATTTAAGTTTTCATTTTATGATTTTGTTATGGTTTTTAATGAAAGTAATAAAATAGTATGTTTTTTTAATAATTCTAATGAATTATTTTCATATTTTTATTTATACTATTTTATATTATATATTTTAAAATATTAATTAATTATATATTGTGATGCTCACAAAATTTATGCCTTAATATTTTGAAAGCTTACATATCATCTTACGGACATGAAAATGTCTCATCTTATGCTTTTGTTTTTTAAAAATGTGTGTGATGTTAAATAAGAGGTGTTATGGTGTATTGCGGCGCCAACATACCTCTAATCTAAGATGTCACGTAATCTAATGATATGTTCAGTATCTTGCATAATATTGGAGTTTATTTTTGTTTGACAGTCAATATTATTCTAGATAAGATATTATGATTTCCATCAAATATTATAGAGATATTTATATGTATGAGTGATTGAAAAGTTGTATGGTTGGACATTAAAGATAATGCGTAAGAGATAATAATAAATAATGATTAATGTGACATGAATATTTATGATATTGAGATCATCACTAGCGATATCTTTAGGTGCATACTTGATGATGATGATGATCTATATTCACACTATCATATCACATATACCGATTGATTACTCATGTAGTCATGCGATTTTTGATATTTTTTATGATATATTATTATTATTATTTTTGTTTCTGTCATGATATTTTTTGCACTACTAACATTGTATCTAATATGTTATGAATGATGCTTCACATCATGGAATATTATAATTGTGTATAAGTGTATGTATTATTTTCTATTTTTCATTATGAAATAATGAAATGAAATAAGTATTTTTATTTGAGACAAACATGATTGTATTGGGAATGTCACTCTTTTTTAAATTATTTATTTCATTTTAATTTATTGAAGTGTATTGTTTTTAATAAACATTTCAATAAATAATTTAAATATAAAAATATTTTAAATTTTATTTGAATTTTTATTTTCTCTCCAAAAAAAAAAACTAAAAGTCCAGAAGTACCAAAACTGGCACGATCTAGTTCTGGGTTTGGCATTAACCGTCACGGCCTGGAATGACCCGATATGACCCAGCACAGCCTGTTACTGTTGTGGGTCAAAAAGGCCTTGCCACACATAAACATGCCGTGCCTTGCCGTTACTGTATGTTTTACACCTTCATGTTTAGGTAGTCTGTATTGATATACATACATAATAATAGCATATAAGTGAAATATATTATAAAAATATATCGAGACTGCTAAATAATAATTTTTTTTTACGTCTGATAAAAAATTAAATATATTGAGATTGTTAAATATAATTGCCTTAAACACATACTTATATTAAGGCTTAATATTGTGAAATGTATTAGAAGCATATGTCATGGTTTTCTCACCGCCATTTATATAGTATATACAATCACTAAAAATATGTTTCTGCAAATTAGTGTATTGATCTCCCAGCAATATCAAATACTTAATATTATGAATTTGATCATCCAATAAAATATCATAAGTGCAGTAAAATCTTTCAATAACAGGATCGCTCCATTAAATTTCTCACACATACAATTATGTTAACACAGAATAGTAAACAGTCTCATCCTAATTAGGTAGTCTATATATTGATAACTAAGTAATAATGTCATTAAGTGAAATGTATTATAAGAATATATCGAGATTGCTAAATAATAATTTGTTTTTTCATGTCTGACAAGAATCACATATAATAATCATACTCGAATCATTTGCTTATCACAAATGAATAGATAATCTTTCATTGATTATCAAGTATTCATCTAAATTATCTTAGTTGGGTTTTCTAATATATCTCATATATCCATGACCTAAAAACTAAACTTTAATTCTTATCTAAGTGTCCCACTATGTGTAAATATTTGTTTTTTATTTTCATTGACTTATTCTATATGATTCTATATTGATTATCATCATATGTCATGGGTCACGTAATCCTTCACTTGATCACACCTCATTGGAAAATCCGAGAGAAAATTAATGTGAGAGACATATTGTTCTGAAAATAAATTACATTCTAGGAAAAATAACATGTGTCATTTGCGATAATCAACTTGCTCCAATACTGCCTAAGATTTTATTTTAATTATGTTTATTTCCTATTGTCACATGTCACTTCATCACAATTTTTTTTATTCAATATGGTGACATGATAATAGAGGTGTCAAAGATGCCAACCTACCTTGGATTAGCCGACCATGTTAAATGGTCATCGAGACTGACTTGACTCATCGTCAGTCTCCATCGGTTGTGGATTAATGATTTTAATTTTTTTATAAATTATAAATTTAAATTTTAAGTTACCTATGATGAGTTGCGATATTATCTTATTTATTAATTTTACATAAATTACAAAAAAAATTCATTAACATAAATCACAAATGAAAGTTTAATAATTAAAAATATTAAAAAATATATCCATAAATATTTAATCATCTAATCCAATAAAAAAAATGTTATGATAATATAAAATAAAAAGAATTAATCATGATCATGATTCATGTGACAAGTCATGCAAGCTCAATTTCAATATCAATTGGTATAAGTATGTAATTGATTATCATCGTGTAAGTATGTAATGGTATCAACAGTGGTGAGTTCAACCTCAAAGTTATACAAGTCATCATCTGCCAGCATCGTTCTTGTTCCAGTTTGATTTTATATGCTCAACCTTGAATTTTTTTAATCCTTTATGCATACTAGTATTTTAATGATATCTGACTATAGTCTTGATCTTATATTCAAAATCATATTGACTATAATATAAAAACCAAAATTCAATGTTATGCTTAATATCGGATGAGTTAGTAGATTCTGTGTTATCTTAGAAAGCATGAGATAAGTGGACTCATATTATTTTCATCATTATAAAATATTAAGATTTTTATTATCTTTATTTATAAGATTGAGTAGTAATCAATGTCTAAGTATCGTAAAATTTTGTTTATATTTGAACGTCCATCTTATTATTTTCTTCTTTTTAATTGAATTGAGAAGTTGTCATATCTGAATTAATATCTATGTTCGTACTTAGAGCATGATTATAATTATTATAATACATAGTGTTATAATATATAAATAACTTAATTAACTTTTTATAAATAAATTATTTAGATCGGTGTTCATGATTCATGCATAAGGATATGTATCTTAAAATACTTTCTACCCTTTTTACCATAATCATATGATCCATGCAGGCAATCAGACAATAAAGAGATGAGATGATGGACTAGTACTTTAAGTACTTAGTTTTTATCTCAACAACCATATCACTAAATATTGGATTATCTCTAAATTTTTTAAGCATGTCATTAATGTTGTATATGCACCCGAGAAAATGTAAGTGGTGAGAGTATAAATTGATGAACATATGTTTGTTTTATCATAAATATTTTTTAAGGTAAAAATTAGTCAGATATGCTAAGATTGTGAGTTTGAAATTTTAGAGATTTTATTCATGGCAGACCTTAGAGTCATGGACATATCGGATTTTGATGTAATTCTTGAAATGGACTGCTTAACAGCATATCAAGTTATTATTGATTATGATCCTAAAAGAATTATTAACCATACACTAGATGATATATGTGTTGTATTTCAGGGGGATAAACTTGATATTTTAAACCATACTATATTTGATTCTAAATGGCATGGACAACTTATGAATTGGTTGGCATGTCTCACCCCTAAAGAAGAATAGATATTGAATATGAATTTTTCTCGGATAGTTTGTGAATATTATGATTTTTTTTCTAATGAATTATCAGGATCACCCCGCACAAGAATATGAATTTTTGTATTGAGTTACATCCTGGTACATCATCCATTTCTATGACTCCACATAGGATGATACCGATTGAATTACAAGAACTCAGAGTCCAGATACAAGATTTATTGGACAAAAGTTTTATATTGCCCAATACTTCACATTGGGGTGCTCCAGTTTTAATTTGCAAATAAGAAGGATAAAACTCTTCGACTGTGCATTGATTATTGACAGTTGAATAGGGTTACTATAATGAATCAATATCCATTATCAAGGATTGATGATTAATTTGACCAGTTAAAAGGATGACATGTCTTTTATAAATAGATCTTCGTACTAGATATCACCAGTTGTGAGTTAGGACGACTGACATCCCTAAGACAGTATTTAGATCACGGTATGAGCAATTTGAGTTTACAGTAATGTCTTTCGAATTAATGAACATGCCAACAGTATTCATGAACTTTATGCATAAAATATTTCAGTCATATTTAGATTATTTTGTTGTGATTTTTGTGGATGATATTTTAATTTATTCTCAGTTCGAAGGAGAACATGATGATCATTCACATATTATTCTCCAAACTTTTAGAGAATATAAGTTGTATGTCAAGTTTGGTATATGTGATTTTTTGTTGACAGAAGTAAAATTTTTGGGACATGTAGTATCAGCTATAGTTGTCTCAGTGGACCCTGAAAAAGTCAGGGTAGTCATGAGTTGGGAAAAGTCAAAGTCAGTTTTTGAAATATGTAATTTTTTAGGATTGACTGGGTATTATAGAAGATCTATTGAGAATTTTTTCTAGTTAGCTGCTCCAATGACTAGATTGATAAGGAAGGAAGTCAAGTATGAGTTGATTGATTCATGTGAAAAGATATTCTAGGAATTGAAAAGAAGACTTACTTCAGTGCCTATTCTAATAGTTTCGGATCAGAGGTAGAAATATACAATGTATTGTGATGCCTTGAGAGATGGTTTGGGATGTGTTCTGATGTAATCTAAAAGATTTGTAGATTATGGTTTAAGACAGTTAAAGAATCATTAAAGGAATTTTCCCACACATGATATAGAATTGGCGGCTATAGTTTTTTCTTTAAAAATATGATGTCACTATTTGTATGAGGAGTAATTTGAGGTATATTCAGACTATAAAAGTCTGAAATATATCTTTACACAATGAGACCTTAACATGAAATAATATCGATGGATGAAGTATCTAGAAGATTATGATTTTACTTTGCATTACCATCCAGGTAAGACAAATGTGGTGGTTGATGCACTTAGTCGAAAGTCACGAGGTACATTAGCTAGTATAGCTTCGCGGGAATGAGATATGCTTGAAACTATGGGACAATTCAGCTTACAATATAATAGTCAAAGGCAGGGTGTTATCGGGAGTTTAGTAGCTATACTTTATTTATTAAATAAGGTAATTGAGATGCATAAACACGATGCATAAATATTATCTATAAAGAATCGAGTGGAGATTGGTACATGCGATGAAGGTTGGACTATTCATATGGATGATAATCTCCGGTTTAGGAGACGGATTATGATTTCTCAGATAGTGGAATTGAGAGGATATTCTTAGAAAATTTCATTGTTCTCGTTTTACAGTATAATCAAGTGATACAAAGATGTATAATGATCTTCATCGCCAGTATTATTGGAATGAGATGAAGAAACATATTGTGGATTTTGTTCGACGATGCCTCACGTATCAGCATATAAAGATTGAGCATCAAAGGCCAGCATGATTACTCTAGTATTTGGAGGTAGCAGAATGGAAATGAGAGCATATCATAATAGATTTTGTGACTCACTTACCATGAACATCACGAAGATATGATACTGTGTGGGTAATTATGGACCGGCTTATAAAGTCTACACATTTTCTAGCAATGCAAATGACATTCACATGCGAAAAATTGTGCAGATTATACATATGAGAAATTGTCTGACTACATGGAGTGCCAGTATCTATTGTATCGGACAGAAATCCCTGATTTATGACTCATTTTTGGATGAGTTTCAGAAAGTAATGAGAACACAGTTAATTATGAGCACTGCGTCATCCAGAAACAAATGGTCAGTCGGAGAGAGCCATACAAGTTTTGGAATATATGTTGCGAGCATGTTGTCTAGATTTCAAGGGTAGATGGGAAGAATATCTGTCTTTGATCGAGTTTGCCAATAACAATAATTATCAGATAATTATCCAAATGACACCATATGAAGTATTATATGGAATGTCATGTTGATTTTCATTTTGTTGGGATGGGGTGGGAGACAGATCCATCACAGGTCCAGATGTAATTAGAGATACCTTATAGAAAGTAGATTTGATACGGCGTCTTCTTACAGCATAAAGTTGATAGAAATGTTATGCTAATAAACAAAGAGGACCTCTAGAATTTGAGGTGGAAGATCATATTTTCATGAAAGTGATGCAAAAAAGGAGAGTAATTAGATTTGACAAGCATGAAAAGTTATCATCAATATATATTGGGCCTTTCGAAATACTTGAGAAGGTGAGTTTGATTGCTTATCGATTGACATTACCATCACATCAACTTGTGTCCACGAGATATGTCACGTCTCTATGCTTAAGAAATATATTTCTGATCTGACTCATATAATGAATTGGGGCGAACTAGTTTTTGATGCAGATGGAATATTTAAAAAAATACCAGTGAGTAACATTGATAGTCACGACCAAGTTTTGTGATGCAAAACTATAAGATTATTAAAAGTAATATGCTAATATCAAGGAACATAAGAAGCAACATGAGAACGCAAAGACACGATGCGTGTTGCTTATCCTTTTTTTATTTGAAAATTAAGGTATGTATTTTAATAATTTAATAATTATTTAACTTCATAATATGTTTATAAGTGCAAATGTGTATTTGTGAGAATTTCGGGATGAAATTCTTTAAGGAGAAAATATGAAATCCCCAAAAAAATGAATAAATAATTAACATAATTTGATTTTTGGGAAAAAATAGGCAAAATGGTAATTTTGCAATAAGAGAAAATAATTTGAAAATTTTAGAGCCATAATGATAAAATATATGTTATTAAATTTATTTTGGAAAAATATAGCTATGGTGACAAATTTTATTAAATTCTAAGAAAATCATAATTTGTTATATTTTTATTTAATTAAATAATTATTAGAATATTTAGAAAAAAAAATCTGCGTAACTGAAAGACTGCGCAACGTCTGCACGTGGTTGTGCATGCACGGGCGTTCGGTCAGCTGTCCAGGTGTCAACCCAAAAAAAAAATTAAAATTATTAATTAATAATAATAATTATAGAAAAAAAATGTCAGGAATTCAAAAAATGGGGAAAAGGCTGAAAAAAAACAAACGTTCGGTGCCGGGAGTGATACAGATACAATACAGAAAAATATATCTGTGAATTTCCTTTTAATCGTAACGGATTATTCTGTAATTGGAATGAAATAATTCGAGAACTAAAGTTATTTAACACGACGAAATTTTCACATTAATATCAAATTTATAAAATTTTTATGAAATTTTTTGAAATGTAATGATTTTCTCTTATCAGAATTTCTTTCTATTTAATGGTCAGAAATAATTATTTTTTATATTTTAATTTGAATTGTTAGAAATTTTATTGAAAATGATTAATTGATGAAAAGTTTTGGTATTTCGTTTAGTAAGATTTAGTGCATGACTAATTGAATTTGGATTATTATAATTGTGTCTGTAATATCGGTTAAATTGGAAATAGAATAATTGCATTTTATATGCAGGGGAAAATTTCATATACATGAGTGAGTATATAATATATATATATATATATATATAAAGGTATATGGATAATATTTAGTTGTGCGAGACTGAGTTACGACGAACTTGAATTGTGAACTTGAATTGATAATATATATATATATATAAAGGTATATATATAAAGGTTCATGAGTGAGACAATGTTCAGACTGAGTTGTGTGAGATTTTATTTGGTACATGGTTATTATAGATTTGCGAATTTGAATTGGGACAACGTCCAGGTAGAGTTGCGGCGGTGCATATTTCTCAGAGTAAATTCAAAAAAATTATATTTTATTCGGATAAATATAAAATATATTTTTTGGAGGAGGTCTATATTATTCAGAATAATTCCAAAAAAAATAAATATTTTTATAGATATATATATATATATATGTGTGTGTGTGTGTATATATATAAATAAAATATGTCATACTTGATTTCGGCATGTGTGAGGGAGTTGATAGGACTCGAGAATATGAGTATATAAAATATTTCATCCATAATTATATTCATATAAACATTGTACTTGAATGAGTATTGATATATATTTATGACGTTTTACGTGTACTTAGGTAGGGAGTAACTCTGAAGGAGTTCACTTCTACTAAGCTTTGCTCATTTTGTTTTTGGGATCCCTTTTCACGTACATGTTTATGACAGATGACAGATCCACATACGAGATCGTACATGTGAATGAAAATTGGTTGTGACTTAAATAATATGTTGTGTGTTTTTTTTATTCCGCTGAGCAAATGAAATGAAAAATGAAAAAAAAAATATATTGTACATTTGAGAAAATTTTATTTTATTGCACATTGTATTGTGTGATGGAATGAATTGGACCCCCTGCTGGATGAGGTGTCACCAATACTAACTTTGTTATCTAAAAATTTATTATTTGTCATTTCTAATTTTTTTAGTTTTTTAATTATATTCTAATTTCAAAAATAAAAATTAATTGATATCAATAAAATTTAAAAACTAAATAAAAATTAAAAATAGTACTTTGTTAGCGACATAGCGTTAGGTAGGTGTAGCCCATAGGTTTATGAAAAGGAGAGAAAAAGATGAAGCCCACACTATACTGGATTTTTCTATCGTCTACCACCCGCATCTACGTTCCAGTGTTCATATTCTTTAAGCTTTATAAAAAAAATTGAGAACGAAGCTGAATTAAGAAGAGAGATGAGAGAGAGAGATATAGATCAGAATGAGTGAGACTTAATAGTTGAGAAAGAAGAAAAATTTGAGAATTGAGATATTTATTTTTTTGAACTATGAAATAATCATATTTATAAAGATATATATTTTTTGAATATTTTTTATTAATAAAATAGGAAATAAACCCGTTTATCATTTAAACTTCTGCCCTATCCATTGGAAGTGCATCCAACGGTTTGGATAAAAAAGTTATTTTAATTTTTTTTGGACCGTCAGAACGCAAGAATCCAGAAGCTTCAGTGTTCGGGTCCGCCTTTGGGAATCGGGCTTCTGGGTGGCTGCTTGGGCATCGGGCTTGGGCCTTGGGGTCGGGCTGGGGGGAGGCGTGCTGTTTACTCGTGTCCGGAGCCTTGGATCATGCCAAGCAGATGCCATCAACCAACCACATGGCACGTCTGCTTTTATTAAAAAAATCCCACCATGTATATAATACAGGGTTGACTTTTTTTAAGGATAAACTATTACTTTATTTTTTTAAAAATAAGGTGGGTCAGGTGTGGTTCAATTGGACCTCGTTCGAAACCCAATCTGAGTTTCAGGGAATGGTAGGTACCCGTGCCTCTAGACCGTGTTTACTGGCCAGACAGCCAGGTGGTGCCTGGCCTAGCATGAGGCCGGGCACACTTTTGCCCCACATGTCATGATTCAGGTCCAGGCACGGTTCTAGACTGTGCTGTGCAGGGTCAGGCACTGCTTAGGCGTGCCGTGCCTCGGGATATACCCGAGCCACCCGGCCCACTTACCACCTAAACCTAATAATTGATAGATCCACATCAGAAGAACAGATGAACTTCAAATAATAATTGATATATACTTCATACTCTAAAAGATGACAAGATTCATTATATTTATATAATTAACATTATAATTAAATAATTGCCAAAGTAGTGGGCTGGTAAATTATTTTGGGTTTAATTATTGATTAACTGTTAATCTGGACTAGGCTAATTTTAAAGTGCATCACATGAGTATCATTCTTTTAAAACAAGAAAAATAGCAAAAAAAAAAAGTACACATGGAAATGGTCTTCTTGTTCTATAACTTGCTCTTCATGTAGATCGTGAACTGGAGGACTCATTTGAAATTCCCAGAAGAGGCAAAATTATCTCAAGAGGCAAAAGATCTTATTAGTAAACTTCTGTGCAATGTCAATCTGAGATTGGGATCCAAAGATGTTGATGAGATAAAGGTGTTGTACGGTGTGTCATTTTCTGATACTTGGGCTTGTCAAATAATGTTGGTGCTTGAACAATGAATTTGATGCATTTTTGTGCTGCAGGAGCATCCATGGTTTGAAGATATTGAATGGGATAAGCTTTATCTTTTGGAAGCTGCAGTTTTCCCTGAAGTCAACAGTGAGCTGGATACTCAAAATTTTGAAAAATTTGATGAGGTCTTACTACATCTTATTTTTTATTAGTCTCATATGTTTGATTACCAATTCTAAATTTATTTGTTTCCATTCTTGTTTGGTTATGGTCTACAGTCGGAGAGCCAAATGCAAGCTGGACAAAAACCTGGACCATGGAGAAAGGTCACCTTGATGACATTTGATTGTTTCTTAGCTATTTATTTATTTGCATATTACTTTATCGTGTTCACATTTGTGTTGTTGCTTCATTCAAATTGTATAGATTGATTCATTTTTATTTCATTCATTCTCTTGATGGAATGTGTCATAGCTTATAATTTTTATTTTTATTTTATTTTTTTTGTTTATTTTACTTCATTGCATTGTTGGTTGGGGAATACATCTTGTGACTCCTAGTCTGATTAGCTTAATATATAATAATCTCTAGAAAATGTAAATGATAGTGTTCAAGAGAGAGATAATGTGCTACTATAAAAACATAGTGCACGTGTAGGGATTTTTGTGGTGCCTGTGTAGAAGCAGACACACACAATGAATGCTCCTGCCATCTATTTTCTGTCAATCGCATGCAAACAGGCATGCCAAAACAGGCATGCAACATGAAACAACAAACATGCTTACCAAAAACCCTAGGAGTACAAATCTGCCCTACATGGTTTTTTATGCACCTTGCACAATAGGTACACAATATATGAACTATGTGCAAGCACCCACAATAGGTGAGTGAACTAGAGGGGCTGAAATTTTGAGTGGTAATTATGAGCAACACCAATTCATTGCCGCTATCAAAACATTTGTGTGTGACACAAACATATGCTTGGTATCAATTAGAGGACCTATGGCTTGATATTAATATGTAAATGTTATATATTCTTTCTAGAATGTATATATTATAGGAAGAAAGAATATATCAGAAAGAGGTTTTAATTAATATTTTCAAAGAGAATCAAAAACATTATAAAATATTAAAAGTGATATACTAATTATAAAAGATATCCATGACACTTATTTCAGAGGAATATATAAAAATTATCTTTAAGATAGTAATAAATAAATTTTCTTTAAATATTATATGTTTTGTTACTTATATTAATGATAATACTTATTTCAGAGTAAATATTAATATTTTTGCTATTTTTTTCTACTTCATTATCTTTTTTATGTATTCAATATTATGATAACTAATAATAATTCTTCAAAAATTATTAGGTATGATAATATTTAGCTAGGATACTTATTTTTTATTATGTATTTTGTTTATTTTTGATTATCTTAATTTTTTTTTGGTGATTTTTGTTAGATAATTGAATTGTGATTTTATATCTTAATTTTTTACTTTTTTTTTTCATGCAGTTGGATCTTCAATTATTATCCATTTGACTATTTATTATTGGTCAAATTGAGAATATTGTATTTATTTTAAAAGCATTTTTATTATTGAGTGTAAGATGTTTATTTAGAAAAATATAAAGCTGCAACTTGGGTGGGTTGAGTTAGGTTGAGGACTAGCCTGAATTAAACTTTAACTAAAAAAATGTTAACTTGAGTTTGACTCATCCTTCAATTGAAACACAACTTGAATTGAAATTGTAAAACTTGGGTTGTACTTGGGTTTGATTTGGGTTGGATTTGGGTTGGGTGGAGTTGGGTCATTTATATTATTGTAATATAAAAAAATATGTTAAAATAAAAATATTAAAAACATAAATAAAAATAATATTTTTGTAAAATTTATATATCAAATACTGTTATATAATTAACAAAATTGATTAAGACAAGCTATATGTTGGATTCTCATATCAAAAGTATAAAAAATAAAAAAAATAAAAAAATTATAACACCCCTCTAATGAAGTTAGTGCATATAAATTTATGATATTAAATTTAAAAGAAAGAAATATAATGTGTCCTTTTTATATCTTTGTAAATATATTTGCTAATTATTTTAGTATTTAAATTTTTACTATCGTAATAGTCTCATTCACTTATAAGTACCTCTACTTGTGAAATGCCAAATTGGAGGTTATTTGCCTCACTGCACGACTATCACAATAAAGGGTACTGGAGGAAGAGCGGGCATACTCCATCTTCTCGAGAAGATGACACATCCAAAATTTCTCGTATGTAATTATTATTTTTGTTTTTAATATTGCATATGTACTTTATTTTTAAATATTTATTTATTTTTTATTTTGCTAGGAGATATGACTATTTTCAAGAAAAATATAAAATTATGTCGTAGACTTTCTCTCAATGTATAGTGGTGCACAACTCCAAAAATTAATAACCAACCAATTGCAAGTATTCATGATTCCTAAAAGAGTTATATAAACATGATACCTCAGTATGTGAAGAGTTATATAAACATGTTAATGAAAATTTAAATGATTAGTTATAATTATTATATATGTTGTAGTTAGTTTGATTATAATCATATAGTTAATTTAATCAAAGATTATTTTAGAAGCAATTGAGTTTGTTGGTTGGTTACATCAAAAGTAAAATCAATATCATAATCAATAAGAATATCTATTGGAACAGAACTCAAAAGGTCAATATCTGCAATGGTATCAATAGAGGTGTCAAATGGGCCATGCTGTTCTGGCACGACCTATTTTTGGGTGGCCCAATCGGTTCATTGTGCAGTGTCAGGATTTGCCCTGCCCAACATGGCTTGACCAACACGAGTCTAGGTAGCCTAGTGCCTTTTGTTTCGGGTTGTTTTTGGGTTGTGCCTTCGTGCTGGTTTGTTCCATTTTTTGGGTAGTCGGCAGCCTGCAGCGGCACCTGGCATCGGCATCGTCTAGCTCTAATGCATGTCACCAATCATCAGCACGAAAATAAATAAATAAAATTTTTAATTTACGCATCTAAATTAAAAAAAATGATAAACAAATACAACAATAAAATGAGAAAAAATAATCTTTAATAAGCTTTAATCAAAAAATGGTAAGTGTAATAAAATTCAAAATATCAAAAATCAAAATAAAAAGATATAAGTATGCTTTAATCCCAATCTCAATGTCAATCGATGTTTATATGTGTATGTAAATCATCATTATCGTATAAGCATTTGATGGTATTGCTAGTTGTGGGTGTGACGTCAACATCCTTCCAAGTCCCAAGAGTGATCATCTATTTCTACCAGCAACTTGTGCGCTCCTGCCTTGGTGCAGCTCTCTATCTTGGATACATATTCTTGAATTTTCTCAATCTTTCATGTATGCAAGTGACTCGATGATATCTGATCAAAATTTTGATCTTCTACTTAAAATGATATTCACTACAACAGAAAAAAATAGATTTCGATGCTATGCTTGATATTAGAGGAGTTTGTAGATCCTGTAGCATCTTAGACACAATGAAATAAGTAGATTCGCATAATTTTTATCATAATAAAATATCAATATTTTTGATAGAATTGAGTAGTAATCATTATTTAAGTACCAAGACAGCGCACTCATTTTTGATAAGCCATCTCATTATTTTTTTCATACTAACTAAATAGAAAAGTCATCATTTTCAAATATGATGTTCATGTTCGTACTCGAATCTTAGTTATAACTACTATCATATCTAATATTGTAATATATAAATTACTCAGTTAATTTTTTGTGAATGAATTATTCAGATTGGTGTTCCTGATTCATGCATGTGAATATATATGTCAAAATATTTTTTATTTTTTTCACCTTAATTCTATGATCTATATCGGTAGTCAGACAGTAAATAGATAGAATGATAGACTAGTATTTTAAGTACTTAATTTTTATCTCAACAACAACGTTATTAAATGTAGGATCATCTCTAAATTTCCTAAATATATTACTAATATTATATATGTACTTGAGTGTAATACAAGTGGTGAGAATATAAATAGATGAATACATATATGTTATATCATAATAAATTTATAGATATTTCATAAATAAAATTCTTGTATCATAATTTTTGTCGTCAATATTAAGTTTATCAATTTTACTATTGACTTAGGCAGATATTACAGTGTTTGTATTTAATACATGACTCCAATATTAGGTAAATATAATTTTAATAGTGTATTATATTTGTTTGGAATTTCTTTTTCTTTAGACTTGCAAACAAACACAGACTACCAAACTTTTGTTATCTTCTATACGTCCTAATATATTTTAATGAGTTTCTTATTTTTTTTAATGTAAAAAAAATAATCTTTATCTTCGCCCGTACTATCAGTTTAATAATGTGACATGCATCTAATGTTAAAAGTCTTTTCTAATGGTTATTCTCAAAATGTGCTAATAAACATATTAATGCTTACTCTATTGTTAGATGTGTTATCAAACATGATATTATTATTTTTTATTTTGAATATAATAATTTATAAAAATTCTCGACATGCACTCATATATGGTAAAGCTATTATGTGGATGAAAAATCTCAGGAAATTCTAAATTTTTTTATTAAGTTTTAATGAAGAATCTACATAGTGAGCGGTGAAACATACAAAAGATTCATCATCACGACTAGAGGTGTCAAACGGGCCGGCCCAGCACGGCACGACCCGTTTTTCACGAGCATGGTCGTGCTACCGTGCCCGGCATGGCACAGTTAGTATATAGGCGGGCACGCCTTGGCCATACAGGCAAGGCGGCACGGCCGGGCAGGCGGGAGCCGCAACACGGGACTGGGTCAACCGGGGTCCGGGAGGTCGCACGGGCTGAAAATGGCAGATTAGAATTTTTTTTTTTGTAAATTTTTTGATTAAGTAACCGTATAGACTATAGAGTATTAGTAATAATTAAAAAATATAATTTTTTGTAAAAATTATAAAATTTAAAATTAAATAAAACAAACAAAAATTAGAAAAATTTTTTTTTTTATTCAATTATGTTTAGCTTTTTTTATTATTATAATTTATTAATTATATATTAAAATTTAAAGTTATTAATTTTTAAAATAAAATTTAAATCGTAAAATAATAAATAAATACATTAAGTTAGTAAAAATTAAAATTAAAAAAAAATTAAACTACACAAATAAAAAATTACTAATCATGCTTTTGAAACCAATAGTCCGAACAAAACAAGTATAAGTTTCAACACAACGTATAGTACAAAGTACAAACAAAGCGTATAAATAAAATAAATAAAAAAACATCGAAAAAAAAGAGTAGATGAGCATCAATCGTCAAGCGGCATATCATGAGAATCATCAGCCGCAACATCAATATCAGTATCATATGGATCATCATCATCGGCAATCAGCTCCTCCGCCATCGTATTGGATGTGGATGCGACTGCAGTGTCTGTCACAGTCCCAGTTTTAGCACGGGCGGACGGCCGGGTCACGAGTCACGACTCACGCCACGCGGCCCACGTGGCACGCCGCCAGTGCCATGCGTGCCTGCGTGAACCGGCACGGGATGGACCCGTGCCAAGGCACGGACACGGCACGGGATGAACTTAACCCGGGCATGGTTTAAGAACGTGCCGGGCCAGGCCGGCCCGGCACGTTTGACACCTCTAGTATAATGATCAACATACTTTTTTATGTGGTATCTGCCACTCATATTTTTACATGCATATATTTTTTTATAATATATATATTGTGTTGATTCTTTATTGATTCTTAGTATTTTTTTTTTAATATGTTAAAGTGAGTTCAAATTATAAATATATTTTTTATTTTTTATTTTTTAGGTATTTGAGTTTGAGTCGAAGTTATGAGAGAAAATATGATTTTTGTATTTGATCTTTTCGTAGTGTTGTTATTATTATTTACGTTTATGTCATTATTAATTTCATTAGCATTAAATTCACTATTAGGCATTTATATATTATTTAGTTTATGTTCCAAGTTAACAAATAAATTATATAAAAAAAATTAAATAAAAAATAATACCTGATTTATGGAGAGATAGAGAGAAAAAGCTACCGTCCGCACTCGATAGGTTAGGTAATGAAATTGAAGCAACACTACCAAATCTCCACTCCATGTTTCTTAATCTTAAAAAAAATTCTAAATTTTAAAGCCTTAGCTTTAGAGAGAAAAAAATGAGAGGAGAGAGAGAGAGAGAATCGAGAGGAGAGAGAAGAGAGAGTTGAGCTTGAGAATCGAGAATGAAAAACTAAACTCTTTAAAATTATTAATATAATTTTTTTAAATTAAAAAAATATATTTTAATTTTTTTAAAATTAAAAAGGGCAGAAACCCGACAATTGTTGGATTTCTACCCTAGCCGTTGGAAGAAATTCCAATGGCCAGTCCCTTGACAATTGTTGGATTTTTTAATGTAATTTTAATTTTTTTTTGCATGTTAGCCTTTGCTTATTTGTTGGTCTTGGCCTTTGGCACTCGACAATCGAAAAGATTGTTGGGCTGGGTGGTGGGGCTTGTCCATGTGTGCTTGGGTCGTGCCACATGGACGTGCACAACCAACTATGTGGTGGGCTCATTAAAAAATTCACAATGTGTACCAAACGAGGTGTTTTAAAAAAATATTTTTAAATGGATCGGGTGGTGTGGGCACCAGCCAAGTGGATCGTCTCGTTTTCTAATCCATCGTCCCAGGTTCGGTGGATCGTGTTAATGGCCCAGGCACCGTACCCTTACTCCATGATCCAGCACGACAATAGCCATGCCTCGGGCTAGCACGACCCAGGTACAGGCATGGTTCTAGATCGTGCTATGCTGGGCCAGACACACCTCAGTAAGGTTGTGCCTCGTGCCGTGCCCGAGCCGTCTTACTCACTTGTCACCTCTAAGTATCAAATTATTTGTCTGAGCCTTCAAAGGTTATTCATCTAGAGTTATGCTTGAATGTACAAATTGAGTTGGATGATCTCCAACTTGTCATCTATTTTAATTAGAAGATCATCCATGAAGATTTTTAGTAAAATTATTATCATTAGTATATCTCTGAAACTTAATTGATGTGTTTACTTGTGAAATTAAGTACAACATTGAAGATGTAACTTGAAGATGTGATTACTTGTGAATTTAGATCATCTCCAACTTGTCTAACTTGAATGATGTGGTTACTTATGAAAATCTTATACATTAAGTTTTTTGTGATTATTTTATGCTATATAATACCAATTGTAATCTGTACACTGCATGTTACTATCGCTACATAGTACTTAAGTGATTATTTTACAAACACCTCATTCTCAATATCATCATAAAGAAATTTTTCTTCACATCTATATGATGTATCATTCAACTGTGAGATGTTACTAGAGAATTAAAAATTTATTTTGAGATCATCTTAATTACTAAAGAATATTCTTGTATTTCATACTAAATATATAAGTGAATTCTTTTGCTATAAGATATTATTGATCTATGTTGAAAAATAATTGTATCTTCATTGAATACTCAAGTATGTAAGGAAGTGAAATACACATCTCATTTCCCTAGATGATAATTGAGGATAAAAAAAGTGCTTCCAAAATGCTAAGTGATAAATTAAATAAGTTTTCTTTGTAATGTATAATTTGAAAGAGTTTATGTTGAAAAATAACATAAGAGAGTATTTGATTGATAAATTAGATTACAATTAAATTTTTTCTTTATAAATATATTTTAGAATATTTATTTCAACGAAGAGTGTCTGAGCTATCTTAAATAAATGTATATTTTTATTTTTAATAAGAATTTTATTCTGTTGGGGTTTATCGACAAAAGAAATTTGATACATAATTTTATTATTCTTATAATAACTTCTAAATTGGTTTGACAATTATTCTAATATATTATTATTTCTCAATTTTTTAATATATCTATTATATTATTTTTTTATTATTTTATAAAAAAATTGTAAAATAAAAAAATTGTAAAATATAAAAATTATGATCTATCTCAAAAAATTATATCTATGTATATTTTGAACAATAATCAATAAAAATGATAAAGATACATAAATTCTTTTATGATTGATATCTACTAAGTCATCATACATTTGAATATATTAGATTGAATGAATTTCTACTCAAGTCAGACTGACATATTCTTAAACTTTAGAGTAGAAATATTCTTAAAATTATAATAAAATATTTTCAATTTGACAGTAATGTGTAATTGAGTTGAAAATGTACAATTGAAAAGTACAACACACTCAAATATCTAAAAGAAGATCGTATCATCGAAAAGATAATATATTATTTATTCTGCTTAATTTTAAATAGTTTTTTTATTGTTTTTTGATTATGCAAATAAAAACTATTAGAATTAAATATAAAATTAAAATTGAATTGTTTGAAAATAATAGTCACATAAAAAATTAACAAGTTAATCGAGAATAAACACAAATAAAGATTCATACTGGATATAATCATATCCAATGAGTTTGAATGCTTGTTATTATCTAAAATAAATTTTTTTTGAACAGGAAATAAATGTACTGAATAAGATAGCTAATATGAATATTAACTTTTGTGTTGATAATATAATAGGTATTAGTAATTATATGAGTATAAATATTATTTTACAATATTTTGTAGTAAGTATAAATTTAAGTATTATTTTATTCTTCTCTAGTATGTATAAGTATTATGATGGGTGAATACTATGCGGTCTTTTGAATAACTCTGATACTTAGCTTCTCCCTCTCTTGCAATATTATATATAGATTTGTTGGTCTCGTCTCATGATATAATATTTAATATTTATCTCTAGTGTGACTCAATCTCATGTAGTGCATATATTGAATTTGAGGTTCTTCTTATTTATCTTTGTTACGATAATGTCTCTCTATACTGTGACTTAAAATTATGATTTCTCAAAAAAAAAGAAAAAAAAAACTAAATTATGATAATTCGAAACCTTTAACTTTTGTTTTTTTACAAATTGCCGAAATTATAATGATGTTTTTTGTCCAAATCGTCATCATGTGCCATTGCGCACTCTCGTGTGCCTCCATTTGTCAATGCGCTCTAACATGCACCACCACACATAACATTGTGTGCACTTTGGTTTGCAGCCCAAAAGCCACCTTGTGCCACCATGCACCACTGCATGCCACCTGCTTCTCAACTGCACATGCCTTCTGCTAGCTTGCCACTAATCACGTGTGCCTGGCCCCACCAATGACCAACCACAGGTGCCTGCTGCCACCAACAGTGCGTTCCTTTGCTGGTCTGCCATGTGTGTCTGTGCTATCACCACGTCGCATGCCTGCTGCTACCACTGTGCATGTTTTTGCTATTGTTTTTGTGATTCCTTTTTTTTGTCTTTACATTGCTTTGATATTATATTATAACAAGAAGACTAAAAACATAAATTAAAATAATAAAAATTCATATACGAAATGTCATTATAATATATACAAGTTATGTCATCCAACATGTTCGATGCTTGTTTTAGAAGTATACAAAATAAAAATAATAAAAATAAAATTATAAAAAAACTAATAATTATTAAATAATTTAAATCTTTAAATAATATAAAATTATAAAATTGTTAGTTTATGAATATTTTTTTGAAGATCCAAATTTATAAAATACAAAATTTAAACTGATTGTTGATGTTTTAGATCAACAATACATCCTCATTTTTGTTAAGTGATGTGGGCAAACATACTTTTGATGTGGACTTTTTGTATTCATGAGCAAATTCATTCTTCACATATGTTTGATAATCCAATAGTAAGATAATATATGAGAAATAATAATTTATTTTGAGGTCAATTTGTCTAATAGTGAGTAAATGTCATAGTAAGCCATAACAAATATTTGGGTAAATTCTTTTGCTTCAAATCTCGTCTTAAAATGATAAACCTTCTCACATGAGCATGTCTTCATTGTGAATATCTACTTGAAATTAACAACATATATTCTTGAAAATTATAATATTTGTTAGATTAGATAACACCCATCCTTTTCATCATAATTTTATGATATTTTGAATGCGGTAATATCTTAAAAGAAATTTAAGTATTCTAGTACTGTCCAAGGAAAATAGTACAAAAAACAAAAAAACGGAATAAAATGTGAATACAATAAAATTTGTGAAATCTAATGCCGAGTAAAATTTTTGTCCTTTTTGGAGTCCATGCCAAGATCGAATCCAGGCTAACTTGAGTAAGGCCAAGTCAGCCAGTTTGGCTAGTCGAGCCAAAACTGGCCTGCATAGGATGTCATGCTAGGTTGTATCGTGCTGAGCTTCCACTACCAAAAAGATTTTCCCTGCACGGAACAATTCATACCGTGTACTAGCCCACGACACTTTTAAGCATGATTCTGAACTATGCAGTGCTATGCTGCTAATTGTGCTCCAGACTCTTGATTTGGTTGACACCTTTACACAAGTATTAACTCAATATGCATTGTAATCATGAAGGCTCATGAACTATTGCATCCTTTGTGATTAAAGTAGATCTCTATCAGAGAAATCTATCTATCTATCTAAAGTTAATATGATTGGAATTTATAAATAGATATTAATAATTTTGTGTGAGTAATATTATTCTAAGCGCTAACATGTTATGATGTATTTGATGAGTGATACTTTTTACTAACTGGTGGCCCATACATGATTACATGTTAGAGAAACATAATAATTAATTTAGGTCCAACATTTGAATTCATACTATTCACAAGCTAATTGAAAAATGAGTAATGGTTAAAAAAGTAATGTTCATAATCACTAAAAGCATATCAATTTTAATAAAAAATGGATATATCTTCATTGGGTATTTAAGCATCTAATGAAGATACATCTCAATGATTTAGATGACAATTTATCCAATCCTAGAGATTAAGTGAAGACAAAAAAAGTGTATTCAAGAATTATAAGCGGTAAGCTAAATAATTTTTTTTTAAGATGTAAAATCTAAAAAAGTATATGTTGAGAAATAATTATTGAAAGTATTTGATTCATAAGATAAATTATAGTTAAAATCATATTTAAGAAAATATTTTGGAATATTTTAATGTTGTAGATGCCAATTTATCCCATCCTAGAGATTAATTGATGATAAAAAAGTGTATTCAAAAAATTATAAGAGGTAAGTTAAATAGTTTTTCTTTTTAAGATGTAACTTTTGAAAGAGTATATGCTGAGAAATAATAGTATAAAGTATTTGATTTATAAGATAAATTATAGTTAAAATCATATTAAAGATAATATTTCACAATATTCTTTTTGAAGTAGAAGTGTTTATGCTATTTAAATCATATATTTATTATTTGGGGTGTGCCAGCATACCAATGACCTAGTCATTTGATAATTTTTTGTTATTTTATAAAATATTTAAAAAATAAAAATATTAATGATCTTGAAAGAGATATATTTATGTATATCTCAAAAATGATATATTAATGCACGTCTCAAGGAGTATTGAACATAAGTGATAAAGATATATAAATTCTTCTTTTGTCATATTTGTTTAGGTTTTCATATGTGTGAGTTTGTCATAAAAGTGTATTCAAGAATTATAAGCAGTAAGCTAAATAATTTTTTTTTAAGATGTAAAATCTAAAAAAGTATATGTTGAGAAATAATTATTGAAAGTATTTGATTCATAAGATAAATTATAGTTAAAATCATATTTAAGAAAATATTTTGGAATATTTTAATGTTGTAGATGCCAATTTATCCCATCCTAGAGATTAATTGATGATAAAAAAGTGTATTCAAAAAATTATAAGAGTTAAGTTAAATAGTTTTTCTTTTTAAGATGTAACTTTTGAAAGAGTATATGCTGAGAAATAATAGTATAAGGTAATTGATTTATAAGATAAATTATAGTTAAAATCATATTAAAGATAATATTTCACAATATTCTTTTTGAAGTAGAAGTGTTTATGCTATTTAAATCATATATTTATTATTTGGGGTGTGCCAGCATACCAATGACCTAGTCATTTGATAATTTTTTGTTATTTTATAAAATATTTGAAAAATAAAAATATTAATGATCTTGAAAGAGATATATTTATGTATATCTCAAAAATGATATATTAATGCACATCTCAAGGAGTATTGAACATAAGTGATAAAGATACATAAATTCTTCTTTTGTCATATTTGTTTAGGTTTTCATATGTGTGAGTTTGTCAGATCGAATAAATTTTTACTTAAGCTAGTTTGACATGTATGATAGGAAGTTTTGCTAAGCTTTTTATATTGGTGTATCTCATTCTTTTTGGTAGAAATATATTTAAATCTAAAATAAAATATTATCAACTTATTAATGATACGTGATCAAATTGAGAATACATAATTAAATGGTCCAATATATTTAAATATCTATAAAGAAATTTTACATCAAAGAGAGAATATATTATTTACTCTGCTTAATCTCAAATAGATTATTTCTTAGAGTTCCCTGATTATGCAAATAAATATTAGTAAAAGTAAAAGTAAAGTTAGATACGACATGATCAAATTCTTGTGCTTTGCCAGGCACAACATGATGACATGGTCCACCAGCTCAGCATGACACGGTGACACGACGGTATGACCAAATGTACAGCCATGCCGGACCATGTCGAACCATGCCTGCGAAACTCATTATGTGAAAACGTAATGGGTGGTCGGCCAATTTACAATTGGCCATGCAAGCAACATTCTGCTTACATGATTGATTATTTTAAAAATATTAGACCACCCTATTGGGATGTCACTCGTGCCGGTTAAATGTGTAATTGGGCTAGGCACATGGGTCATGCCTAGATTGGCATAAGGCATGGCTCATGCTGGCCCAACATGACATGAATTGTGCCATGGGGCGGCCTGACCATGCTTGAGGCACGGTTTTGGACCGTGTCGGGCCGGGTCAGGCATGGCTAAATTAGGCCAGGCCTTGGGTCGTGCCCGGGTCGCATAACCAATTTGATCCCTAAAATTAACAGGACAATTGAGTATAAGTAAGATATGGAAATAACAAAAAAAATAGTGATTGAAATATGATTATTGGTAATATGAGTGTAAGTACATGTTTCGATAATTTAAGAGTTTGCAATGATTGTACGAGTACAATAATTAGTGATATATGAAAAAAAAGAATAATATACTATCATCTTAAAGAAAAATTATTTATACTCATTTCTAGTAAGTATAAATATTATGGTAGGTGTACTCCAAGATCATGTGTATAGCTTAGATGTGTCAATTGGGTTTGACGGCTCGGGCATGACCCTCGGCATGACATGGTTTGGTATCGTACTTGGTCCTAAACAGTGCTAGCCCATGGCTCATGGCATGACTCATGCCATATTATTTCTATATGAGCCGTGTCTTATGCTGGGCTAGACATGACATACTTTTCTACTTCGGTGGCATGGTTCACCGGTCTGGGGTTCGGGACTGGTTGTGGTCGAGTCATCAACCAACAGTGAAGTCCCATTTGGGTGACCACCTGGTTGGTGTTTTTTTAAAAAAATTGGCTATTCAAGCTGAATATTGCTTACTTGGTCATTCGCAATTGGCCGGTCACGCTTCTATTTCCACTCATTGCATTTTCATACAACGGGCTTATGACATGTGATTGTTTTGGGCCTAACATGGTTCGGCTTGACCCTGTACTATGCAGACTAATGTGTTGGGCTGGGCAGGGCCGGGCCGGGCTGATTGTTGGTTCCCGCACAATGTCTACCATGACACTAACCTTTTGACACCTCTTGGTATAGTTATGATAGTTAATTCTTTTCTCTCAATTTTATATAAAATTCTTGCTCTCATTTTTTGATATAATATCCAATATTTTCTTTTGGTGTGGTCTATATTTATGCAGTGAATTCATTGAATTGAGATTTTTCTTTATCAATCTTTGATGTGATAATGTTTTTCATTATGTATCACAAAATTGTGATTTCTTTTAATATAAATAAAATTATACTATTTTATGTTTTTTTGAAATTTCTAACTTTTTTGTTTAAATTTGGCAAAATTCTAAGGAAGGCTTTTGTCTGAATCACCATCATGTGCCACCAAAAATTACCGCGCACCATTGCTTGCCAATGGGGTCTATCTTGCACTAACACATGCAACATTGTGTATGCTTAGGCTTGTTACCCTAGCATGGTACTGTTCCCCACCACATATTGCCTGCTTCTCAGCTGCATGTGGTAAAGCTCAATTTAGTTACTGCCACCCTATTGCATTCAATTTTATGTACAAAAATGCTGCTGCCACCCCATAAATAAGGGTTTTTAGTAGAAGTGTGAAATGAGTGGTGCCATGTTGTCATAAAGGTGTTAAACGGGCTGGGCAGATTGGGCCTGCCCGAGGCACGCCCAACTTGGCCGTGCCTGGCCTAGCACGGCACGGTGTAGACCCATGTCCGTGCCTGTGCCGGGCTGGGCTGTGGGTCTTCGGCCCGTGTGCCTTGCTAGGCATGACCCGGGTACTTGGCACGTGGACACTTCATGGGCGACGTGCCCGATGAAAAAATGCCCGATGGGGGATGGCGCGGCGTCGCCCAACGAGCGATGGTTCGGCAGGCTCGACGGGGATGGCGGCCTGGGTTTCAAACCCTAATTTTTAAAGTTTAATTTAACCTAAATTTATTCTTATCAAGCTTGAACCCATGCTTATTTTGGGCCACGAGCCATGATGGGCCTGCCCTTCAAATAACCGTGTCATGCCTGGTACAGTACGTGAGCCTGGGTGGGCCTGGAAAAAATAGGCCAAGCTGTCTCGGACTGGCTTGTTTGACACCTCTAGTCGACACGGCCCAAAAAATGCTGGCCCAGTCGGGCCATCATGCCTTGTTGAACATGTCGTGAAAAGGGTCACATGCTGTGCCGTGCCGGCTGACATGGTCAAATTTCATGTCAATAGAATATGGCCCGATGACACGACTTTATTAATTGGACATGCTGGTCATGTTGGGTCGGATTGGGTCATGCCTAGTCGGGCTTGCTATGGCATGACACTGTCACGACACTCGCCTGGTCACCCTGCTCGGGCTGGTAGGCCCTTGCCAGCCAAGTCTATTAGGCAATGGCTGAATGGCATTGCCTGATAGACATTGGGGTGTTGGTAAGTGGCCAAGCTTCTAAGGGCCTAAGGCACACTAGGGGGGACCTACTAAGCTTGTCTATTGTGGGGTATGGTTGTGGGCCATGTCCCATGGGTTGTGGGCAATCATTAATCAATAGTCATTACTCAATTACTAAATAAAAAAATTTTAAGTAAAATTTAAATATAAATCTGAAAAAGATAAAGTTTAAAAGTGTACATCAAAATAAATACATAAAAAATAAGATATGATGAATGAGGTAATCACTATTTAGATTGAGTTAGTATTCTAATTTGTATCATTATATCTAATTTTGATTCTAGCATTTGTCTCAATATTCCCAATGTACTCATATAGGTTATCATCCACTAATATCTCTTTTATTATATCTTGAATATCAATTTTAAATTTTTATAATTTTTCAAGCATGAAAGCTCTGGTTATAGCTTGGATTTTTTATTTGAAATAATATTTAGAAATTTAAAAAAGTAGACTCTGATATTATTTTAGATGCCGAATGAGTTACTAGATTATATGCTATTTTAAATAATATGTAATAAGTAGATTCATTTGATTTTTATTAATTTAATATATCAAAATATTTAATGTCAACATGTAATATGATGAAATAGTAATCAATATTTAAGTATCAATATAATTCACTTTTATTTGATAGGCCATCTATTATTTGTTTCCTACTAATGAATTGAAAATGAAATTTTTAAAAAATATGATGTCCATGTTTATACTTCATATTTGAAGTCTCACTAACTCTATCATATATAGAATCGTAAAACATAAATATTATAGTTAATATTTTGTGAATTAAATCTTTAAATTTGTCTGCCTGGTTCATGTAAGAAAATATCTATGTTAATATATTTTCTATTTCTTCATATTAACTCTAAGATAAATATAGACAGTCAAGGAATTAAGAGATGTAATGAATGCTAAAATTATATATTGATACTAAGTATGTATTCAACAGTTATTATATTTATATGATAGAGAGAGAGAAAAAAAAAACCTTTTCATTTTTTTTCTGGATTTTTATTGACCCTCATTATATATTCAACAGTTATCATACTAAAATTATAATATTTTTTATATATGCTAAATATATTATTAATATTGCACACACACCGAAGTATAATATAAATGGTGAGAATGTATACAAATAAATATATATTCATTGTATCATAAAAAATTTTTAGAAATTTTAAAAATAAAATTCTTATATTACTGTTTAAATCATCAATGATAAATTTATCATTCTTAATATTAATGTAGTCAGATAACATATGTTGGTAGTTACTATATGACTTTAATATTAAGTATGTATAATTATAATGATGTCACATCTATGTAGAATTTTTTTAGGCCTATAAACATAAATTGAAAAATTCATGTTGTCTGCTTCGTGTCATAAAGTATTTTATTAAATTTTTTATATTTTATAATATATGAGAAATAATTTTTATTATTGTTTGTATTTTTAGGTTAATTATATAAATATGATAAATGTTAACTAAAAACTTATCTCTAATAATCATGATAAGCATGTTAATAGCAATATAGTTATTTGAAATTTTATTGAATATGATACTAAAATTTTATTTTGAATATTATATTTTTTAAAGATCCTCATCATATACTCGTATATGATGAGATCATCATACGAAATGAAAATCTTAGGAAATTCTAAATTTTTATATTTAATTTTCACTTAGAATTGACATAGTGAGTGGTGAGACACATAAATGATATGTAATCATGATTAGTATAAATATCGAATATCATGGATAATATTTTATTATATTTATTAAATTCATTAATTATTAATTATTTTTTAATTTAAATTATTTTATTATATTATTTTTATATTTGGATTTAGGAATTTCACAATAAGCAGATTGATAATAAGTTTGTATAATATTAACAACTTTAAGATTTTTTAAAATTTAATTAAAAGATCTATGCTAGTGATTAATTTAGTCATGTATTTTGTCTCAAACTTATTGTGATAAATAAAGAGAGTCAATGAACTTGAAGTTAATTTAATTTCAAAAATTTTGACCCTAAGTTGTGTTTGCTTGAGACTAATATATTATTATTTTTTTGGTATTTTGATTGACATGTTTCTTAAGGTGGTCAGTGTTTTTAATATTTGTACATGTATATATTTTTTATGATATATTGAGGAAATTTTTTTTTGATAGTCTTATCATTTTTTTAATTATATTAAATATTTAAGGTGGTCAGTTTATATTATTAAAATTTGCATTTTTTTAGGTTTTTAGGCAAAATGATCACGATCATTAGAAAAAATCTTACTCGTAGTATTAGATTTTTCAATCGTGTTATCATTATTGTCATTGTTAAGGTTATTATTATCATTATTATTATCATCATCAATATTTAAGTTAAATTCATTTTTGTTAAATTTACTAAATGTCATTTTTGAATGTTATATACTTTTATTAAATTTTTTTATTAATTTAATAATTTAAGATTTTAAATAAAATAATAATAAATTATATTACATATCTTATTTCTTTTTCTTTTTTTTGCAAAGTAGATTTTTTGGATGTTGCACTTGTATTGCACCTCAAATTTCCATTCCAAAATACTGCTCATCTCGAAATGTTAGGATTCTAGCAACACCTTTCTTCATAAAATAAAATTTATAACTAGCAACTAATAAAAAAAAATTAAAAATATGCCATTTTTTTAGAGCATTAAGATAAGATGATAAAAGAAAAGTTTAGATTAATTGTGAAACACTAAAATATGAGTTTAGATATTTATAAAATATTTATTTTTCTCAATTAATAACATGACATAAATCTCATAGTCATTGAATTTTTTGCCTAAGAGCCATTGAAAGTAATCCTATTATTCATATAATTACATTTTTTTTTTGACATGATGTTTTGTTGTTGTCTTTGTTGAGCTTGGAGGGATGGGGAAAATGTCTGAAAAACAATCTACTGACAAAGCATGCTGTTATTTAATATTTAGGTTGCACTATTGATTTTTTAAAAATTAGCAATGTGGCTGTGCCACATGCCTTGCCTGGCATGCGTGTTATGCCACATGCGGTCTCCTCTCATGCATATCTTGCATGATACGACATGAGGCACGACAAGTGCCGGTCTAGCACATGAGCTAAAATAATTACATTCTACGTATGATTATGGACTTTGTCGTGCTGGGCTTGACATAATTATTTTGGGCCGTGCTTCGTGCCTTTGACCAGGATTTTTGATATACTTGACACCTCTAGTTTCTAGTGGTCCAATAATTCTAAAGGCGTCCTTATATTGGAGCCACCTTCCAACCACCACTTCTTGTGTTTGACATAGTGGTCGTCGACGATCACAACACATAGTATAATGGGTGTGTAATTCCTATGGCTATATGCCTTTGATTCATATGTATTATGAAATCCCTTGTATATTTTGTTGGTACAATAGAGGGCGATCTCAACACATAGTATAATGGGTGTGCAATGCCTATGTCTATATGCCTTTGATTCATATGAAACCATTTGTATGTTTTGTTAGTACAATAGATGTGTCAAATGGGTTGTGCATTGCCGGCATGACCTATTTTTGTAAGGCACGATTGTGCTGTTATGCCCTTCTAGTCATGATACCATATCATTCTTATGTCATGTCAGACACGATACAATGGCATAGTTCATTGTGGCGTGAAAACACACAGAGTTGTCAGTTTATGTTGCTGACCAATTATAATCGGCTATGTGACCGATTATTTTAAAAAAGATTTGACCATCATGTGATGGGACAATTTACTTTTTTAGATTGTCCCGTCGCGAGGTCTAATTGTTTAAAAAAATAATAATTAGACTGCCTTGTCACTTTGGCCAGTTTATCGTGCCATTGTTCCAGGCACATGGGTCTTGCATGTGCTTAGTCTGACACGAGGCATGACTCATGCTTGCCCAACACGGCATGAACTATGCCATGGGGTGGCATGACCCAACATGGTTAAACCAGACCAGGCTGTCGTGGGCTTGGCCGTGGGTTACTCATCTTTGTTTGACACTTCTATGGTACAATCGTTGTTATTAAAGGTGCACATTAGGTGTGGCTAATGCTCATCTGCCATGACGCCCTTGGCAAAGCTCCTTGTCTGGGGAGAGGCACACCCATTTTTTGAAATGCATGCCTAGGCACATTAGACATAAGTTGTGGTTGTTAGGAAAAATTAAAAGATTAAAATTTATTGTTTGAAGATTTAAAAATATAAAAAAATGTATAAAATATCTTGACCATGTTATGATAGTATTAGAAGATTATAAACTAGTCAAAAATTTTAAAAATTCAAATAGATTTTGAGAGGAATAGAATGAATCAAGATTTATCTGGGATTCAAGATGAAGCTGACGAGGATTTGGATGTTGCTAGTAACATGTAATTAAATGGTATTTATAGTGATGGTAATAATATGAGGAAAAATGGTCGTAATAGTAATGGCTTAAAGAGATCAAGACAAATATGCCAAATGAATCATTTCTTTACTCATAATTCAAAATATAATTGTTCAAAACATAAAACATTCTCAAATCATTCAATAATGCTAAAAAAAGGTAAAAGAGAGAATTGATATTTTATTTTATAGATGGATGCATAATTATTGGAGATGAAAGATGTATCAAGATGCAAAAGATTTTTAGAGCCTTGAGACGCAAGACACAATTATGATATGAGTTTTTTTGTGATGTGCACTCTACATAAAAATACATGAAAAATATATTTTTCACTAAATAATTATATATTATTTTTATCTATTAATAAAATATAAAAAATAAATAATATCAAATATAAAAATTAAACATAATTAGTATTTGTACAATCATAATAATTCAAAATTATAAAATAAAATAATTGAATTTTAACAATCTAATAAATAACGTTCAAAATTCAAACTTTAAATATATCATATCAAATATAAAAATAAAATATCATCAATATCTTTTTTTCATAACAAAAATTGAAAGTTTTAAAATAAAATTGAAAGTTTTAAATATATCATATCAAATATAAACAAAATAAAATCTTCATCAAATTCTAACAAAATCATCACTATCATTTCTTTCACTATCACTTTTGAACTCTCCACATCTTCATTTTTTTATTTCGATAAATATGTAATCTTTTCATATTTATCAATCAAAGCAAAAATATGAGCATGTTTAGAGGTTGATAATGTTAATTTTGATATTGATTTTTTGTTTGAACTTACTTTAGTTATTATGTAAATCTTAAGATTATCAGCTTCACTAGCTCTTGTAATTTTATTTAATGTTAAATTATCATCCTCAAATATCAAATTATCTTGTACGTCTTTATTTTTTTATTTTTTTCATCAACCATTCATTATTATCATTAGTATCTTTGAAGAAAATAAGATCAATGGTATGATGCTTATTGAATCATTTATCAATGTTTGATTGTACTTAATATATAATAATTATTTTTGTTGCTATAAATATGAAAAAAATTATGATTAGATTATATATTAAATTAATTAATATAATAAAAATTTATAATTTATGTAATCGTTCTAGTAATTTGCATTCTTAAAGATATTTTAATTTTTTATATAATTGAATGTATTACATGTTAGTTTGAGAATCCAAAATACAAAATTTTGTAAACTTCTAGTATTTAATGTAAACATATCACATCGTTCAAATATAATTAATATAAATAAATTATCTTAAAAATAAAATAATCTAAATGTAGTAATCTATTAAACTGAATAACTAATTTGATTGTTTAGTCTTTCTTATTGTATTGATAAACTATTTGTTAAAAAGATAACTAGCATGCATATACAAATTTATTTATGATATAATTGTATTATGTTTATCTTTTTTTTTTCCACTAATTTTTACACACACACACACATTTTCACTATTAATGATTTTTTATAACTTCTCCACTCTCATTAAAACTTTTAATTATCATTTTTTTATATTTTTTATAACATAAATATATCCCATATATCTTTTTTCACTATTCACCAAGCGAACAATATGTACAAGATGACTTGACACCTTCAAACAAAGCTAGATGTGTTAATTAGGCTGGACAGCCTATGCACAACATGAGGCATGACATGACTCAGTCATGTGTAGGATGACATGATCCAGTTCATAGTCGTGCCTGAGCATGTCCTGGGTCGGTCAAGTACATGGCTTTGGCCTTGGCGGGCCAAATATTCTAGCACAAGATCACAACATGGCATGACATGACACCATAGCATGTTTGTACTAACTGGCCAAACATACTGGCTTGGATTGAACCTATGCTATCCTGGAATGAACTGGGTTAGCTTGGCCAAGCTTGACTCATCTTAGATGACCTGGCATGATCCGGACAAAAGGTGTGCCAACTGGTCATATTGGGCTATTCCTTTTTAGAATAATGTCAGCACGATATAGTGACCCTATCGAGCCTAAATTAAGTCATGAAAATTATATTGGTCATTTTTTTATTTTTCATTTTTGCTCATTTTTATTTTCAATCTATTTAATAAATAGTTTTTTAATTTATTTTTTTGTTTATTTTTTATGAGATAAAGTGATATAGATCATTACAAATCGAGTCTTTATAGGCATCAAAAATTTTTTATTTTAGTAAATCACCTCATCGAGATGATCAATTCCACTCTATTATAAATATAATCGCTTAGATAATGCTTGCTTTATTGTTTTCTTAATATATGATAATTTTTTAATATTTTTCAAATATAAGTCCAGATAATATGCAACATATAGTATTCAATACAAATTTGTTTTTTTTTAAATTTCAACTTTCTTCATGTATAAATCAAAGTAATATGAATATAAAAATAATTTATAATGTGTAATTACTTAAATAAATAATAAAAAGCTCAAATTAATGTATAAATATTTGAAATTACATATTTTGACATATTGTTTATTATAATCCGAACAATATTTTTTTTATATTCTTTCATCTATAAGAGGTATTTATGACATGCGCTCCAATTAGGCACACCTTTTTGTGCCTTTCCTAATTGGGTGTGCTTCATCCTAGGCGAGGCTCTATGGCAAGGGCATCATGGTGCTTGCGCTTGAGGTGTGTCTTTAATAATTATGATTGATGTATGATATTGTAATTTTATTAAATATGATGAATTATGTTAATTTTTAACTAAACCTTTAGATAATTGAATAATATAATTTTAGGATATAAAGAACCAAATTTTTTTAATATGAGAATTACTAATCTAAAAAATGAATTAATTTTTGTGAAGGTTTTGATGGAGGATCATTTCATAAAATGAAAGAAAAATAAATGTTTAGTTATATTTGATGAATGAATTGATAGATAGAAAAAGATATTTGTATATTTTAAGGTAAATTTTTTAACATGGATCATATTCATGAAATTTATTGATATTTTTTTATGATCAAGAAGTAAAATAAAATTATTTGAATTACTTGATAATTGAGTAGAAGAAGTTGGTGAAGATCATATTATTTAAATTACTCGATAATATGTATTTATAATTTAATTTATAATTTTAATTGTTTATGGAAGTGATTACAAATTACATTAGTATTCTATTAATTTATTTATATTATGGTTAACTTTAACTTATATATGAAGGTTATTTAGAATTAAAAAGGTTACATTTGTATTGAACACCTTATAGTGCACATTAGCATGATTTTTTGTTAGAAGATATTGAAAAATTACTACATATCAATAAGATAATAGAAAGAGTCATTTTTATAAAGGATATTAATATAATTATATATTTGAGAAAGATTTTAGTTTAGATTGTGTAAAAACTAAATGAGCAAAAGAAAAAAAAATGGAAAAATTATAGTTTTAATAATTTTCCTGTCTTATTTTTGAAAAATTTTAGTATTTTATTTGAATGTGCCTGATTTTTTTGTACGTGTTCTTCGCTTGATGGATTGTGAAAAGAGATCTCATATGAGCTATATTTATCCTGTCATAAAAATAATGAAGTAAATAATTATCAAATGTTTTAATGAGAATGAATCAAAGTATAATGAAATCTTGGAAATTATTTATAGGAGGTGAGATTCAACTTCATCAGTATTTGTATCTAGTTTGCTATTTTTTGAACCCATAGTTCTATTATGATACAAAATAATAAGGAATAAATTTAAATTGAAAATTTTTTGAAGTTATTTATAATTATATGTCGAGATTGATGAATATGAGTGATAAATAATATATAATTATATCAAAATTGGACTTAACCATGCATACTAAAGATTTTTTTGATAATGAATTTATCATTAGAAAAAGAAAAACTAAGTTAATTATACGAATTATTTAGTTTAGTTAATTGCTTATTTAAATTATTATATATTTTTGATTAAAATACATTAAATATTTAGCTAATAATTTATGTTTGGATATTGTATTAAAAGTTTGTAAAAGTATACATTATGGTTTCTCAACTTAACGTGTAATTTAATTTGAGTATCTCTGAGAATGTAAGTTATTAGAATAATTATATGAATATAAATTATATATTTTAGTAAAATATATAATCTATACATATATTATGTAGAGTGCGCCTTACAAAAAAATCTCATTTTAATTGTCCTTTATTTTTATGTTTCAATGTTTGAAAAGGCTTCTACGTCTCAATGTGATTTATGCCTCAAATATCCTTGCTCATGCATACCTATGATTTTGGCTCTAGTAACATGTAAAATCTGCAAGTCAGATAAACAAGAAATAGATATGTTAACACTCAAATGTAAAAATAACGTGTAAAAATGATTGGACAATCAGCAAGTTGAGTGCTTTCATCAAAAATATTATTTAAGTATTGATAAATGAAAAAGAAAAAAAAAACAAAGGTAAATTTGTAAATTGCAACAGTAAAAACTGTCTTGATGGTTATAATCTTTTATATATTTCATGTTTCTATTGACAGTTGTTTCCTTTTCTATGCAGATGCTATCTTCCAAGGACATAAATTTTGTAGGATACACATATAAAAACTTCGAGATTGTCAATGACTATCAAGTGCCTGGGATGGGTAATCATTCTTCTCATTTTATTCTCCATGTCATCTTCTCTATAGTTCTTGTTTGATTACTCTAAGTTATAAATGGTTCTTAGGGAGAAGTATATTTTTAATTATCTGTAATGTGTGCACTGCTATGCGAAAACAAGGCAAAATTATTACTTATCTATTCTTAGATGAGCAGTCATTTGCCATTTTATGGGCTTGGATGTGATCGTTTCTGTTTTTTTTTTCCAGTCAAATTGATGAAAAAGAGCACCAAGTCAAAAAGACAATCTATCAAATCACTTTTTGGTAAGCTAAACATGAGAAAATGTTATCATTTATTTCATTTAGTTTCTTCCATCTTATTTAGCATATTATTAGGTAGCTTTCAAATTATCATAAAATTGAGTTTGTGAAATGATTATCAATAAGTAGGATTATTGATCACTCTTGTGAAAATTTTATCTGTTTCATACTCATAAATATGTTGTAATTTTTAACATTGGATTAGTGCCAAATTATGTTATTTCCTGTTGTAAAAAAACAGCATAGTTGCTGTGCATTTGAATCACATTTATTGTTCCTCTTGTTTGACATTTTCTAAATGTTATATTACAAGGAGCATATTCTTCATGATTATTACTAATCAAGACTTATCCAAATTATTTGTGATCAATTGTATCGATTCTGTTTTTCTAATTTATTTTGTTAAAAATTATTGTTTATAATTATTTTTGATTTTTTCTTAAGCGTATATCTAGTTTTTTTTCTTCACTCAAACATTCTCATATTTTATATTCAGTGCACTAGTAAGTTCACATTGGATGTGACAAAGTCACATCAGATAATTATTATTTATCTTGTTATCTATATAAGTAATTCTAATTTTTTTCTTAATAATTTTATTTTTAATTATATTTTCATAATTTTACCACTTAGTCATCTTATCGTACTCATCTCCATGATTTGTATCCTTTATAATTTGTTTTTTGATAGTCTAACATTTAATTTCATAAAATATGATTGCATTTGTAGTTATTTTATATATATTTTTTTCTAATTGATATTTATTTATCACAAAAAACTCTATATATAATTTTTATTTTGATCATTCCAATATTAATAATATGAGATTCATTATTGTCAATTATTTTTTATTTTCTTAATATGAAATATATGTATTTAAAATGATTAATATTTGATATTTCTTATTTTTTTATTTTGATTTTTATATCATTATTATTTTTAATATGATTAAACTTATATATTAAATATTTTGTCTTGTTACGACTAATCCTATTTTTTCTAGATCCAAGTATTATTCTTTAAATTTTTAGTTTTTTATATTTATATTACAGCCTTATTAACTAATAATATATTATCTACAAATTATATATGAGTATCTTAGAATTTTTTGTCAATTTATTTATTATTAGTATAAAATTATAAGGATTGAGTAATTATTCTTGTTAGTCTCATAATTATTGAAAATTTGTGACTAATATTTTGAAATAATCTAATTTTTTATATTACTCACTCATACATGTTCTTGATCAACTTAATATACACTCTTGATATCTTATTTATATAATATATACTAAATTAAATTTTTTGTGATTATGTTTTTTTTCTATATTGATAATATTATGTACAAATTTTTATTATTTTATTTGTATTTGTAAATTAATTATTTGACTAAATAGATGATTTTCATGGTAAACATATCTGACATAAATTCAAATTAATTTTCTAAAATAAAATTTTTATTTTTGTTCTTGTTCAATTATCTTTTCTTAAAATTTTATTGTGCCTCATGAGTTTAATATTTTGATAGGTGTTATAATTTTTAATTTCTTTTTTTTATAAATGAAAATTATAATATTGTCACTATTCATCTTGTGTGTTTTTGATGCGTTTAAACTATCACTAATATATTGGATCTCATAAGAATTTTAAAATTAAATATTCTTAGTCATGAACACTATTGAGATGATTGACCAATGTGAAAATTTATTGTATGTATCTATCCCGAGGTTGGTATGAGGAGGGTAGAATTTTTATTTTTCAAAAAAAAAAAACCTAGACTATTACATCATATTTTCTTCACCCATGATCTTCCAAACGTAAACAAGGATACCATTAGATTTTAGGATTTTTTTATGTTTTATCTTTTTGAGAAGCTTCATTCACTTTCGTGAGATTTATCTTATTGACATATCTAAAGTTGTTTAATTTCCTATTATCTTCATTATATAAATACGAATTCATAAATTTATTTAATATAATTTAAAAATATATTCTCTCTTTTGAACTTCTTAATTTTTATTAGAATGCAATTATCTTTATTCATAATATAACTTACTTGAGTAATATCTTTGCTATTTTTTTTGTATATTAGTCAATTTATAAATATTATTTTTTTATATTTTGTAGTTTATCATATAATAAATAATATGTTTAAACTTTATTTTTCTTATTATTCTTTTAATTTTCTTTGTTGATATATAACTTCATGGTGTCTTTATTCCTATTCATTTGTAATTTTTTAAAATAAACTCATTGTTTCTTAATAAATATTTGAAACATGGTTTTATGTTATTAAGTTTTTTTATGTAAGTAAATATTTTTGTTAGACACTTAAAATTTTATTAGATTTTTTTTAATATAAGTAGTCACTTCATTCTACTTAAAATTTACATCTACGTTTAATGACTAAATAACTTGGTTATTTATTTTTTTATGAAAATAAATATTGTTTCTTTCTTTATATTCTATTATTTTGTTTCTAGATTTTTATTTGGAGTCTATGATTGTACTTTCCAAGACGATGATCTATTATTGATGTATGTTGAGTTATTAGACTTTTACTTGATATTATTTTGTAATTTTTGCATAATGTTTAATTCGATATTTTAATGAGAAAAAATTATTTGATTCTTATTAAAAATAATTTTAAAGGTTACCAAATCTTTCTATTTCTTCTTAAAGTACGT
Source organism: Sapria himalayana (assembly GCA_029783825.1). NCBI lineage: Eukaryota > Viridiplantae > Streptophyta > Magnoliopsida > Malpighiales > Rafflesiaceae > Sapria > Sapria himalayana. The sequence continues at coordinate 3,514,038 of JAREIK010005719.1, read as the reverse complement.
TAAAGTTAAATCTAAGATTGCTCACCTTATTTCATTATTTTCTTCGAACTCATATCTTTTCTGGTATTTCTCATAACCATTATTGTTCACAACTATAAAGAAGATTAACTTATGAGGAGAAAAAATGTTAGGATTTTTTTGAATAGGAGGGAGAGGAGAGATGGAGGATGAAAAATATGAAAAATTAAAAAAATAAAAAAAATGAAATTTTGTTAGATTGAAAAGGTTTAGCTTTGAATACATCATAATCACACACACACACACACAAATGAAAAAATTTATGTTTTGAAGCACTAATCCAAACATACTTATAAAAAAAGAACATAAATTTCAATATCTTAAAATATCTATACCAATTTTTAAATAATAAAGTTTTGGTGTATTAATCAACGATAATACGAAATTACCTTTTTTAATCTAAATAACCTAACTAAACAAAAAACTCTCTATGGATGAGAGTGAGCTCTTTGGAGCTCCATCGAGGAGCTCGTGGGGAGCTTGTGGTGAGCTCCTAGAACTTTGAGGAGCTTCCAGGAGCTCAAAGCTCCAGGAGCTCTTCGAGCTCCTCGGAGATGAATTCCAGGTCCTGGTGCTTCCAAGAGCTCATTATGAGCTCCACTCCCACTGCCCCTCCCTCGTCGCCCCACTCTTGTCGTCGCTCTTCCATTGCTTTTTTCCCTTCTCTCCTCGCCCCTAACCCTTTCCCTTCTCTCTTTTGCCTTCTCCCCCTCTCCAAGGAGCTCGTGGAGCTCTATCGTGGACTCTATGGTTACAGGGAAGGAGTAGAGAGCATTTTAACATATATATCCTTAGTGCATGAACCATGAACACCAACCAAAACAATTAATTCACCAAAAAATGACTAAGTTATTTATAAATTATAACACTAGGTATAACAATAGTTATTGCTAGACTCCAAGTACGAAGATAGACATTATATTCAGAAATGATAATTTCTTAATTTAGTTAGCAAGGACAAAATGATGAGGTGGACTGTCAAATAGAAACGAGCTTTCTTAATACTTAGATATTAATTATTGCTCCATCTTATAACATAACTTAGTATGTAAAGAGCTCACTACTAATAGGTATGGTGGTAGTAGTAGTGAGACTCCGAGTACTGACATGGATACTATATTTAGAGATAATGACTTTTTCATTTAAATAGTGAGTGAGAAACAATGTGGTAGATCGTCGAATAGGAGCGAGTTGTATCAATACTTTAATACTGATTACTGCTATTTTATTACGTTCTAATAATAAGAATTTTGATATTTTATAGTGGTTGAAATTATATGAGTTCATCTGTATTGTGCTATCTAAGATGATACAAGATCTACTGATTATTTTAATGTCGAGCATAATATCAGAGTCTATTTTTTCTGTTTCAGTGAATATGATTTCAAATGGGAGATCCAGATTACGGATAAATATTATTAAGACATTAGAATATATACAGGATTGAGAGGATTCGAGCTAGAGCATCCATGATCATGCTGGGACTGCAGTAAAAGTAGATGAGTTAGTTGCCGATGATGATCTATGAGATATTGATAACGATTGATGACTGATATGTGAATGTGATTGAGATATTGATAACGATTGATGACTGATATGTGAATGTGATTGAGATATTGATGATTGAGCTGAGCGCTTAAGTATATTTTTTTGCTTACGGCCTACTGCTATTGATATACTGATTCAGATACTTATTTTCATTTATCTTTTTTGGTTTGACATTATTTTTGGTTATTTTGTTTATCATTTTACTTTGATGCTCGATTCAAACACTTGTGTTTTTTTGTGATTTATATTTGTTTATGTTAATGTTTTAGTTTTATTAATTTATATATTGTTAGTTTTTAAATTTTTGTTGTTTATACTATTTAAGTATAAACAACAAAAATTAAATTAAAAATTAAATTAAAAAATTTTAAAATATAAAGTGTCATGCTAGACACTTTCTATTTTATTTAATTTATTAAATTAAAAATTAAATAATTATTTATTTATTTTAATTTAACTATAAACTATTTAAGTATTAAATTGTTAAAATTTATTTTTTTAATAATTTTGAATTCTAGATTAAAAATTTTCTAAAGGACCCGAACCAAGCCCAAACGGCCAAACCCTGCCCCAAACCTAGCCCGAATTGGCCAGATCCGGCTTGTCTATGCACGACCCAGCTGTGATGAAGCCATGCCATGTCGGGCACGACATTGTTACTGTACTATGTCTTGCCAGACATAACACGATGTCCGATTGGGCCCCCCTAAAAATGGGCCGGGCCGGGTTTGACACTTTTAAATGTTATATCAAAAATTTTATTTTGATTTTTGTATCATTTAGGAATCATTGTCAGATATTTATATATGGCGGGACCATCATGAGAGAAAAATTATAATAATTTCTAATATTTTTTTATTTAATTTTTACTAAAAATCAACACAGTGAGTGATAATGCATATGAATAATGTTTTATCATGAGTAGCCTATATCTTGAATACTAATTATATCTTTCTGACTGCCTACGATAAGCAGGTTAAAAATGAGTTTGTAAAATTTGAATTATTGTATGATTTTTTAAAAATTTAATTAGAAAATTCTTATTAGTTATCAATTTTGTCATATATTTTATTTCAACCTTATTGCTTTAAATTGAGTCAATGAAGCTGAATTTACTTCAACTTTAAATCTTTTGTCATTATTGTGTTTGTTTGAAATCTAATGTATTATATATTTTTAGTATATTAATTAGTATGTTTATAAAGATCAATATCATCAATACTCATATATGTATATATTTTTTTAAAATATATATACTATGCTAAATTTTATGTGATGTTCGTAGTTTTTTTATTTTTAATTATATTAAAATGCATCTATATTATTAAAGTTTACTTAATTTTAGGTTTTTTAGACAAATAGGTTGAGACGATGAGAGAATTTAGTTTCGATCTCAAATTTTTTGGTCAAATTGTTATTATTTAAATCTAAGTCTAAATATAATTTATTTTTTTAAAATTTATAATTTACTTTTTAATTTATGAGGCTTGATTTATAAGTAGAAAAATGAGAAATATTTTAAATTTGCTACATATTTTTTCTAATTTATTTATAAATCTAAATAAATAAATAAATTAAAATTTAATCACAATGTATATCTTAAATTTTTGTGTGTAATAGATATATTTTGAATGTTGTATCTTATATTCTTGTGCTTAGAAATTATTGCTCGTCACAATATTAATTCGAGAGAATAAAATAAGAGGAAAAAAATTTACATATTAACAATAAAAAATAATTATATGAATTATGTATTTATTAAAAATATTGATTACAAATTATATTTATTTTTAATTTTTAAATATTATTTAAGGCAAAAATCTGGTAATCATTAGATTTATTCCAATGAGTCAATGAAAGCAATCTGATGGCTCAAAATTAATTTTCCAAAGAATTATTTTTTTTTTCCAACAGGACAATAAAATGTATTGTCTTGTTGTGATCAATGTTGTGCCATGTTTTTTTCCAACAGGACAATAAATCTGGTAATCAAATCTGTCAGGGGCTCGAACTGCCAACAAAATGGCCTGTTGATGGGCCAAGTTTTTTTTTTGTAAATGGCTAATCTTTTTAAAATTAGTTGTGCCATGTGTGGTGCCGATGTGCCAAGCAGCCTCAGGATGTTTCTGGCATGGCATGAGATATGTTGGGTGCTAGCTCAGCATGGAACAACCATAGTCCAGACATGATATTGGATGGTGTCAAGCCTAACATGTCTGAATCGGGCTATACCTCATGTTGTGCCTGGATCGCCTGACCTACTTAGACACTTTTATAACATGCTCAATTATGAAATAGTTTTCTCAATTTTTTGTTATTAAATTTCTATAAAATTAAATATTTTAAAATATATAAATTGTAATTTTATAATAATTTATACTAATCAATGATGGTGTCCGACGGATAAGAAACAACAAAAACATGATATTGTTGTGCTTGCTATTATTTAATTTTACAATATATGTTGTATAATTTTTTTTTTATTTTATGTAATAGAGTTATAAAAAATATTATGATATTATTTTTTGTATTAATGTTCATTCTGATAAAGTGGATCTTATTCTTAAGTTATTAAATAAAAATAAATTAATATTATAAATAATTTTGATTAACATAACGATACTACTAATCAAATATATGAAACTAGTTTATCTCTTGGTCCAAAGTCTTACCATGCACAAAAAAATGTAGGTTTAATAGACAATCTTATATAATATGGATCAACCTTAATAAAATGAAAAAAATAGAGTCAAATAATTATACCAAATATAAATAATTAAAAAAAAAACAATTGTAAAATTAGTTGTGAGACTAGACATATGAGATATGCCAAAGTGTGAAGAAATTTGTGGCTCCATTATATTGTATGATATGTTCTTCTAGGAATGGCAATGAGGTGGGGCAGTGCTGGGGTGACCCCCCTCATACCTTGCTCCATTGGGAAATTTGCATTCACCAACCCTTAGGATCTATATAGGTGGTCAAATAATACAAAGTTGAAATTTAATACTAGTATTTTAGATACTTAGTTTCCATATTAATAATCATATTACTTAATATATGATAAATTCTATATTTACTAAATATATTATTAATATCACATATGTATATAAGTTTAATGCAAATAATTAGAGTGTACACAGACAAATATATATTCACTGTTAGAGGTGTCAAACGGGAAGGGCTGGGCCGACCCATGCCATTTTTTTAGCCCAACCAGGATGGCGTGCAGTACTAGTACCTTGTCGTGCCTGGCACGACACTATTTTTTGGAAGGCAGGTCCGACACGACTTGTGGACTCGAATCTACCTGGGTTTGGTCCGGTCTCGGCCGGGTCGGTTGGAGCAGTTTGGGTAGGGTTAAGTCTTTTTTAAAAAAAATAGGGTTTTGGGTGGCCCGCCGCCACTTCGCTGTCGCCTGTCGGGCATTGCTGCTTCCTTCCCCTCGTCGAGTGTCACTCAGTGTAAGTTTTCATGTCGTGCATGGCTTGGCATGACACGGTTCGTGCAAAGGGTTTGCCCAGCATGGCCCTAAGCACAACACTGTAGCGTGCCGTGTCGGGATAGGCACGGTTGAACCATGCCGGGCTTCAGGCCTAATCTCGGACACCCGGCTCGTTTGACACCTATATTCATCATGTCACAGAAAGTCTTGAGGAATTTATAATTGAAATTTTTCTATTTTAGTCTGAATTATCAATAATAAGTTCATTAATCTTATAATTGATGTAGTCAGATATCACATATTTGTAGCCAACACAAAACTCAAACATAAGATAAGTATAATTTTAATGGTATTTTATATTCATTTGAATTTTTTTTTAAAGTTTCGTATATGAATATAAGCTGCTAAAAATTTATTGTCTGTTAGACATCATAATATATTTTAGTAATTTTTTTATTAATCTTAGTAAAAAAAAATTATTCTCACATGTACTATGAGGTTAATTACATAATACATGCACATAATGTGAAATATCTTACTTAATAGCTTGTCTTTAATAGCATTACAAAATATATTGGTTGTCATAGATATTATTTTATCATATTTTCTAAATTTATTGATTATTAATATTTGTTTTCTAATTTTTAATATTTATTATATCATTCTTATATGTTAACTTATTAATCCTAAGATCAGTAGGTTAGAAGTAAGTCTGTATAATACTTATTATCTTATGATTTTCTGAAAATCTTATTGGAATACTAATGATTATAATCAATTTGTTCATGTTTTTTCTTTAAATATTATTGTGGTATATAAATAGGATAAATAAAATTGATCTAGATTCGGCTTTAAAGTGCGTGCATATCTTTTTAGGTAATTAATTTGTTCACTGCTAAGTTGAGTTTATCTAAGATCTAATATACCATATTTTTTAGTATATTGAATGACATGTATTTTTAGGTGCTCATTCCCATATGTATTCTTGCACGTATATATCTTTTTATAATATTTACACTTTGTTGGTTTTTTATTGGCACCCCCAAAATTATTAATTTTTATTATTTTAAAGTATGCTCATACTACAAATATTCATTTAGTTTTTTGTTTTTTAGGTGATATATGAGTTTAGGTCGAGGTCGTTTAGATGTGTCAAATGGGCTGTGCTGTGCTGGTATGACTCATTTTTTTAAGACACGGACGTGCTATTGTGCCTTATCGTGCTGTACCATTCTGTGCACAACAAGGTTAAATTCTCGTGTAGGGTCATGCATCTTCGTCGTTACCTGATAGTGGCACGGCCGAATGCACGGCCATGACAGCCGATGGGTGGCTGGTTTACTGGTCGGCCAAATCACAATCGGCCATGTGGTCAATTATTTTAATAAAAAATGGACTGCCCCGAGACAGGGACCCTGTCGGGTGGTCAGCCGAGCAGTAAAGTTTTTATGTGAGGACCATAGTGAAAACTCTTGGATGACTTCGTGAGTCGGTTTGCCCCTGTCAATAGTCCATAGTGATGTCGACATACTTTTTGAAAATAATTCCTAGCAATTTTTTCATGGTGTTGCTTATTTGAAAATAATTCGGTCTCTCCCATTGTTAGTCAGTCTGCCACTTCTACCTCTACTACGACTGATACTTTTTTAACTGCTAGTACATGTGGACTAGGATATATCTCTGGTATTTCTCAATTTTCCATTGCATTTATGCTGCAAATTCTATACTGATACTGCACATTGCATTGCTGTACCAGCCACATGGTGAACAATGCATTGCCATTGTACATGGTGCACTGTTGTGAACCTACTACCACACATGGTGGACTTTCATGTCAATAACAGTGCAACATGCATGCTGACACAGTGGGCTTTGATAACCATCATACATGGTGGACGTGTGATGTAGATGCACGTCCTTGTGCTGTTTATTGTGCACATTCTGTTATTACACTTAAAGTTTTATGAGGTAAAATCATAAGTCGAGATATTTTTGTGTTCGTGAGATGAGACGTAAGCCTAAAGGCTTTAAAGTGTACTTTTTTGAGCATCCCAATATATAATTAATATTTTGAAATATATAAAATAAAATAACATAAATACAAAATTAAAAAAATCAAAGTTTTTTAAAGTAGTTTTATGATGTTCTTTTGCCTATAAATATAATTAATACATATTTTATAAATTATAATATAATATATTAAAAATTATAATATATTATAATTTATAATATATTTTTAAGACGGCCTTCGTTGGATCTCTCCTCGCCTTCGCCTCTCTCCCATGCTCCACGGAAAGCTCGATGGAGCTTCGTAGAGCTCCAGCGAGCTCCATGATGGAGCTCGCTGGAGCTGCCGTCGCCTTGTATAATAAATGATAATATATTTTTAAGATGTTCATTTGTTGGAGTACCCCTCGCCCCTCTCTCCTCGCTCTCATCTCTCTCCCATGCTCAACGGAATGTTTGATGGAGCTTTTTTTAGAGTTCCAGCAAGCTCCATCGTCGATCTTGATGGAGCTCGCTGGAACTGTGCGAGCTTTACAGTGGAGCTCCACGGTGGAGCTCGAGGAGCTCCTTCGAGCTCAATGGAGCTTAGGTGGAGCTCCAGGAGCTCTGTTGAGCACAATGGAGCTCGCGTGGAGTTCTGTCGAGTTTATGTTTTTTTTAATGCCTCGAGGCATTTTACGAATGCCTTGCCTTGAGGTGTGCATCAAGACATTAAAAAAATGCTTTTTAAAATGCTAATTACACCATGTGTGTACTGTGCTGTTACAATGCACGTCTCTTTCTAGCTAACCTGAGATCAGTCATCTTTTTTATTTCTTCTTCAATTCTCAACATAGTTTAGACTTCTAATTTTTTTTTTTTATTTTTTTATGGAGAATGTGAATCAGAGGAAGCATCAGACAGTTCGGAGATGTCGGGCACCACAAGCAGGCAATCAACTCAAGGAAGTTTTATGAATTTGTTACCTCCACAGCCAGAAGTGCCACGGAAGCCAAATGGCTCCGTTTAACCTTTTTTGTTGTTTTTTTTTTGCCCTCCCTTTGTGTCAAGTTGCTTTGTTGATCTAGAGACATTCCTTGCATGAACAAGTTACTGGAAGCTGTCGATATCATTAAAAAAAAAAGTAAACAAGAAATCCATTCTTTGCTTTGTTGACCTTTCCTGGAAATGTATTTATTTATCTTTGCTCTTCACATCATTGTGTTTGCCTAAAAAAATTCGATGCCCCAACAAATAATAGTTTCTTTTTACAGATATTTTTTCAGCATAATTCTATGCTTAATAGTTATGATGCATCTTTTTTATAAATTTGTCAAGCTTACTAGTTAGAACAATGATTATAAATTTTGGGTGCGTGTCTATATGGCAAACTTTGTTTTTTTTTTGCATCTTAATATTGACGCCTCTTTCTAAGATATCCCATTATTGATTGTTGGAAGCGGGACTTGTGGTAATTTTTGTTTCCATTTGGGCTTTTGTACGTGTAAGCTATTTTAAATACCCATGATTCAAAAAAAAAAAAACACTTGAATTTGTTTAACGTTTTACAAATAACAAATATATTTTAGCAACCTAGGAGGTGTTTGAAATAATTAAAAATACCAAATACAAATTATGTAACAATTATTTATATATTTTTGCTATTATATAGATGATGCGATAGTAAATGTGGGTGGCATGCATGAAGAACGATATGTGCTTATTTTGACAATGAGAAAAAGTGAAAAGGGAAAATAATAAAAATTATTTTCAAGTCAATATTTGAATGACGAGAAGCATCAAGGTGCGATCAAGTCAATAGTAGGGAGGGAGAGAGAGGGAGATGGAGACAGAGAGAGAGAGTGATGGAGACAGAGAGAGAGAGTGATGGAGATAGAGGAACATAGAAGGTGAGAGTAGAGAGAGAGGGAGAGATATAAATGAAGAGAGAGGAAGAGAAATGGAGAGAGAGAGAGGGGGAGACAAAGGGAGAGAGTGGTAGAATGAGAGAGAGAGAGAGAGAGAGAGAGAGGAGAGGGGAGACATAAGGAGAGACCATGGGAGAGAGATGAGGAGAAGGGAGAGAGATTAAGAGAAGAGAGAGAGGGGAATGAAGAGGGAAATAGGGAAAGAGATGGAGAGATAGAGGGAGATTGAGAGATGGAAAGGCATGGAGAGTGGGGGTAAGATGGATGTTAGAATTTTCTATCTATGTATATACTTGATTATGATGAAGATAACATCAATGGATTATGTAGAATATAACATAATATCACAAGGAACGAGAACATAACATAAACCACAATAAATCTCAGTTTTAATTTGGTTCACTAGTCATTCAATATGACTAGATATATCCACCAGAAAAGCTAGTAGCACTTATATATTTATGAACTCATATATTTCAATACATAATCAAGAGAGAGAAAAACAAAGCATGCTTTGTGATTATAGATTCAAAACACACACACACACACGCACACACGCACACACACACACACACAATAATTAGGGTTCTACATAAAACAGAATGTATCGAATCTTCAAAGTGGACTGGATCATGCTCCAAAAATTTCTCTGGCCCACTGATCGGATAGTGAGACCCTTTTATTATCCCAATACTAAGTATCTAATCTCTCAACATATTAGTAACTGCACCTATAAATAAAATAGAGAACCAAAATAGAGGATTAAGAAAATAAATACTAAAACAAATTATATACTACTATGAATATAGATGGGGGGAGAGAGAGGGAGAGACTGAGTGGGAGAAAGGGAGAGGGAGAGAGTGCGTGGGAGAAAGGGAGAGGGAGAGAGTGCGTGGGAGAAAGGGAGAGGGAGAGAGTGCGTGGGAAAAAGGGAGAGGGAGAGAGTGAGTGGGAGAAAGGGAGAGGGAGAGAGTGAGTGGGAGAAAGGGAGAGGGAGAGAGTGAGTGGGAAAAAAGGGAGAGGGAGAGAGTGAGTGGGAGAAAGGGAGAGGGAGAGAGAGGGAGAGAGAGTGTGGGACAAAAATTGAGAGAGAGTGAGTGAAAGGGGGAGAGAAAGAGAGACAAAGACAGGGAGAGAGAGAGAGATAGCAAGAGACAAAAATTGAGAAAGAGGGACTGAAAGGGAGAGATAGAGAGACATAGGGATAGGGTGGAAGATAGATGGAAAAAAAGTGGGAGAAAAAGGGAGAGAGGGAGACATGTGGTGAGGGTGGGAGAGGAAGAAAGAGAGAGATAGAGGGAGAGATAGAGGGAGAGATAGAGGGAGAGATAGAGGTGTAAAATGGGCTGGGCAGCTTGGGCCCAACTCGGCTGTGCTTAGCCAAGCACAACACGGCCCGCACTGCACGGGCACCACAATCCACATCAGAGTCCTAAAAGCTAAAAATGAGAGTAGAGAAGACCTGTGCCCAGTCCTCTCGACTCTCATTTTTTCTTTCACTGTCGGCTTTTGGGACTCGGTGTGAAATGTGGTGTGCATGTGGTGCAGACATCAAAAAAATAATGTTATTTTATGTATTATGATTTATGGGTATTTTTTTAATTGTTTAGTTAAGTTTTATTTTTAAATTTTAGTTAACATTAGTTTAAAGTTTAAACTTCAATAATAAAATTTTAGTTTAATTAATTTTAATTAATATATTAATTAAAAACATTGAATACAATATAATTAAAAAAATAAAGAAATAAAAAAATAAAAAAGACAAATAGATAATGAAAACCCTATGGAAATGTCTGAGGCTGCAGAAATTTTAGTTTCTCCGGTCACCTCGACCCAAATATTTATAAAATAAAAAACTAGAAGAACATCAATAGTTTAGACTCACTTTAATATAATACAACATAAAAATATTAGGGATGACAAAGAATAATGAGCACAATGCAAATATTATAAAAAAATTATAAACTATAAGAGTTCATATGAGACTAGGCACTTTAAGAGGAATGTCGAACTATGAATCAAAAAACATAGTACATTAGATCATAAGCAAACCCAACTCAGTGGTGGGTTCTTTAAGGTTGGATCTAGTTCAGCCTCAATGTTGACCCCCGTCATACATCGCAGTGAGTTAGGAATGAAAGACAACACTGTACTAATTATGATTATGGGTTTTCTGATTAGGTTTTCAGAAGATCCAAGAGTAGTTAGTATTTTGCAGGCTTATTTTTAGCCTGCATATTATAGGATTAATAGGTTCATATCTAGGAACGACATACTAATATACTATAACTTATAAAATGAAATAATAATTAATAAATTTAGGGATTATATAAGAATGGTGTTTGCGATGTCTGATATCTAGACTAGTCATAACGATGCATCTTATGTATACCTCACTACCTACTTTGTAGATTCTAAATAGACATTAAATAATAAAAATATTAGAATTCTCAGAGATTCTCCATCCTCATGATGACATGACCTTTTATGAGTGCATGATTAGAGGTGTCAAATGGGACGTGTCGGGCCGACCCGACCTATTTTTAGCCAACCCGACCATGCTTTCGTGCCAGGCTAGGCATGACACGGTTATTATATCGTGTTGTCCCTAGCCCGACAAGATTCTGTGGAGGTCAGCCCGGTGTGGGCTCGTGGCACTTATCCATCGGGTTCGTCCCAGTTGGGCCGAACATCTAATTTAAAAAAAATTAGGGTTTTGGTGCGCGCCATCATGCCACCGCATTGCTGAAACCCTAATTTTATTTTAAAAATTAAGGTTTCTAGGTGTGTGCTGATGTACCATGCCAACGGGCCATGGTACCGTGACGGGCCAGTAGAGGTGTCAAACGTGTTGGGCCGGGCCGGCCCCGCACGAGGCACGGCACGTTTTTAAACCGTGCCCGGGCCCGTGCCGTGCCGGTTCACACAGGCACGCGTGGCGGTGTGGGCGTGAGCATGAGTGCGTGACCCGTCCGGCCGTCCCCTGGCCCCCCCGCTAAAAAGACCGCGGGTCGGGTCTGATTGGACCCGACCCGCGGTCCCGACTGCCGATACCCGACGGGTTTAGACCCGACCAATCCCAACGGCCAAAAAAAAAATTCAAATATCACAGATTTTCAGCCGTTGGATTCGCCTCCAATGGCTAGGGGGCAGAATCCAACGGTCCTCGTGATTCTGCCCCTTAAAAATATACAAAAAATCAAAAAAATAATAAAAAAATTTCTTTTTTTATAAAAAATTATTTCTTTAGCCTATAAATTCTACCCCCCTCCCTATAACATTTATGTTTTTCAAAAACATATCTCCTCTCAAAACTTTCTCTCTCTCATATAAACCGTGCATCTCTCTCTCGGGCCTCGGGATTTTGATTTCGGCTTGGATTTTCGTGAAACTCTACTTGAGTATTGAACATCAGAGCTTCCTGTGGTGCACCTTGCACGTGACTAACCTCATTGCTTTTACCGGGTAATTTATTTTACGTTTTTATTTACTTTCTCTCTCTAAAGCTTCTCTCTCTAGAAAAACATAGGAAAAAAAAATAAAAAATGACAAATACACCTGACACGTATTTAAATTTGGAAAATGAAAATGTTAGTGTTACACAGACGTCTGCGGCTGCTGAAACTTTGGTTTCTCCAGTCGTCTCAACCCAAAGTTCTAAAAAACAAAAAACTAGGAGGACATCTGTAGTTTGGACTCATTTTAAAATCATAACACAAGTAAATGTTAGGGGTGAGGAACTTGAAATGGCACAGTGCAAATATTGTATGAGACTTTTAACATGCAAGAGTTCATGTGGGACTGGGCACCTTAAGAGGCATGCCGAATTATGCACCAAAAAACATGGACCTTTAGATCCTACGCAAACCCAACTTGACACTACATTTTTTGAGACTGGATCGAGTTCAGTCTCAAAGTTTACTCCATTCGTATACTCTAGCGAGTTGGGTAGGGACGGCATGGCCAGGCTCATCACATTGATGGGTCTTCCGATCAGATTTTCGGAAGATCCGAGGGTAGTGCGCATCATGAAGACTTATTTTCAGCCATCCTATAGTAGGATTCCTAGGTCCACATCTAGGAGTGACATACTAAAGATATATAAGTTAGAAAAACAAAAAATAATTAAGGAATTTATGGCATATAGTGGAGTGGTGTCCGTGACGTCCGATATATGGACATGTCACGATGATTCTTCTTATGTATGTCTCACGAGTCACTATGTAGATTCTAACTGGACAATCAATAAAAAAATATTAGGGTTCACTGAGATTCTTCATCCTCATGATGGCCCGGCCATTTTTGAGTGTATGATGAAAATATTTAGAGAATATAAAATTCAAAATAAAATTTTTAGTGTCACTTTCGATAATGCTTCTAATAATGGTGTAGCGATCAATATATTTGTTAGGAATATTAGAGACGCACCTTTAGAAGAGATCTTTCATGTCAGATGCATGTGTCATGTGATTAACCTGATAGTTCAAGCGGGTATGAAGGTGTGTTCCCCCGCGTTGGAAAATATACGCAATGCACTCAAGTATATTCGCACTCCTCGCAGACTACAAGAGTTTGGTAATCTCTGTTTGTCTGCGAATCTTAAGAAGAAGAAATTCCAATCAGATGTGAGACATCGTTGGAATTACACGTACCTGATGTTGGAATCATGTGTTGAATACGAACACGTGATATCCGACTACGTCAATAGTAAGAGTGACGAACTTATTATTGACGACAATGACTGGGCTTCAGGAATTTCATTTATGAAATTCCTGAAGATATTTTATGACACGACGAACATGTGTTCGTCGGTTTATACGCCCACCACTTGCATTGCACTCCGGTGCATATGCAACATTAGTAGCATGTTTAGGAAGTATTGAGCTGACCCGACGCTTAGCCATATGGTTGCAGAGATGGAGACCAAGTACTTGAAGTACTGGTCCACCATTCTATCTCTTTATTGCCTCGCTGCATGCATGGACCCTAGGGCTAAGGTGGAAGGGGTTGAAAACACCCTGACTTTCATTTCCTCGTGCATGAACCTGGAAGAGCCACCTGAAGGGTTCATTTACGAGAAGTTGACAGACCTGTTCACATACTACGATACTAGGTATGGTGGTGGTGGTGGTGAGATTGTGATTACGGACATTGATACCTTGTTCGGAGATGACGATTATTCCATTAACCTAGCGAGGGGGAAACGTAGGGGTGGACCATCACATAGGAGTGAGCTGTCTCGGTACTTAGATACCGATTACTGCTCAATTCTATCACATTCTGATAATAAGAATCTTGATTTATTACAGTGGTGGAAATCATATGAGTCCACCTATCCCGTGCTATCTAGGATGGCACGGGATCTACTGACTCCTCCGGTGTCGAGCGTAGCATCGAAGTCTGCTTTTTCTGTTGCAGTGAACGTGAGTTCGGATAGGAGATCGAGATTACGTCCAGATATGGTTGAGGCATTGACATGTTTGAAGGATTGGGAGGAATCGAGGTTTAGCATCCATGATCGTGCTGAAGCTGGGACTGTGACAAACACTACAGTCGCATCCACATCCACTACGATGGCGGAGGAGCTGATTGCCGTTGATGATGATCCATATGATACTGATCTTGATGTTGCGGCTGATGATTCTCATGATATGCCGCTTGACGATTGATGCTGATCTGCTGTTTTTTTTCGATGTTTTTTTTATTCATTGTATTTATACGCTTTGTCTGTATGTTGTGCTTGTGTTGAAACTTATACTTGTTTTGTTCGGACCATCGGTTTCAAATGCATGATTGGTAATTTTTCATTTCTGTAGTTTAATTTTTTTTTTAATTTTAATTTTTCCTAACATAATGTATTGATTTAATTTTTTTACGATTTAAATTTTATTTTAAAAATTAATAACTTTAATTTATAATAAATAAATTATAAATATAAATAAAGCTATACTTAGTTGAATTTGATAAAAAAAATAATTTTCTAAAATTTGTTTTTTTTTAATTTTAATTTTTAACATTTTTAAAAAAAATTATATTTAATAATTAATACTCTACACTACACAGTGTAGAGAGTAGACTACAGTCACTATGACACTACACTTAACTTAAAATTAAGAAATATAATTTACAATATATAAATTAAAAAAAAAATACAATATTCTGATTTTAGAATTCAGAGAATAAGATTTCTGCCTGGCCTCCCTTCCCGTGACCCGTCCCTTCCCGGTCCCGCGCCCGCATGCCCGGCCCTGCCTCTCTCTCACCCTCAACGGCTCAGCCAGTCAGCCTATGCGGCTATGCGGCTATCATTGAAAAAAAAAATCCAATTGATTGCGAGATATCATTGAAATTATACATACCTTATGTTGGAGTCATGTGTTAGTTACGAACACGTGATATCTGATTACATTAATAGTAAGAGTGACAAACTTATTATTGAAGACACTAACTAGGCAACAAAAATTTTATTTATAAAATTTCTGAAGATTTTTTATGATATGAAGAATATGTGCTTGTCACTTTATACTCTCACAACTTGCATTGCACCCAGGTGCATATGCAATATTAGTAATATGTTTAGGAAGTTTAGAGATGACCCGACACTAACGATATGGTTGTAGAGATGGAAATCAAGTACTTAAAGTTGATAATATTTTCATTTTCATTTATCTTTTTTAAATTGATATTGTCTTTCTTTATTTTTTTGTTATTTTACTTTGATGCTTTAATTCGACACTTAAATATTTTTTTTTGTGATTTACATTGATTTATTTTAATGTTTTAGTTTTATTAATTTAGGCACTATTAGTTTTTAAAATTTAGTTGTTTATACTTTATGTTTTATTTAGTTTAATAAATTAAAAATTAAATAATTAATTATATATTTTAATTTAACTATAAACCATTTCAAGTATTAAATAATTAAAATTTAAATTTTTTAATAATTTTGAATTTTGAATATAAACTTTTTAAACGGCCCGAACCTGGCTTGACCCTAGCCCAAACAACCTAACTCATCCCCAAACCCAGCCCGAATGAGCCAGGTTCGATTTGTCTAGGCACAACCCAACCCAAAATACTAAATAGTTAGGCTGACGGGCCATACCAAGCTGGCTATGATGAAGTCGTGCCATGCTAGACACTATACTGTGGCCCAATTGGGCCACCTAAACATGGGATGACCCGGCCTAGCCTGGCCCGTTTGACACATATATTGTCAAGTTTTGACAAATAATGGATACCGAAATCAATCTATAAAGAAATTTAGGGATTTAAGATGTAAGATAATAATACTTATCTATTAAGATGTAAGATAAGGCGGTAAAGCCTTTGTAAATTTAGTAAAATTAAAATGAAGTTTTATTTACTAAATTTATGTAAATTTAATAAATAAAAGAATTAGTTTTTGGGGTTTAAGAATTTAGTGGTTTATGAGTTTTAGGGGATTAGGCATATATGGGTTTAAGTGTTTAGGGGTTTATGTATTTAGTTTAAATAATGAATTAAGAAAAAAATTTATTTTATGAAATTTGTATCCTTTTTAAAGAATATAGCTTATGGAAATATACAAATTTTTATTTTTTTTATATTATGAATTCATTATTTATACTTATATTTTAGTTATTATAATCTTACGAACATTATATCATGTTAATTCAATATAAGTTAGTTTCATGATTGATATTATAATAATGACTAACAAATAAATTAATAAAATATTATAAATTAAATAAATATTTGTTAAAATATATTTATAATACTTAAAATAATTCAAAATCTAAGTAAAACATATTACTATATAATAAATTTTGACTTTTAAATTTTTATTTTTATTTATAAGATCATATATTCTTTTTATGATAAATACTTCTTTTTTGAATTATATTTGTTTCACTCATAATATATTTTATAATTATAATTTCAGTGAAAATCAACTCATAAATAATAAAAATGTATAATTTAAGTTATTATAATGACAAAAAGATTAGTTTTATGATTTACGGTTTATGATTTAGGGATTTAGGGGTTTAGATGTTTAAGAGTTTAGGGTTTAATGGTTAAGGAGTTTTGGGCTTTATGAGTTTAGGGGTTTAAGGGTTTAGTGGTTTAAGGGGTTAGTGGTTTAGAGGTTTAGGCATTTAGAGGTTTAGGGGTTTAGGAATTCATGGGTTTAAGGGTTTAGGGATTCATGGGTTTAGGGGTTTAGGGATTCATGGGTTTAGGGGTTTAGGGATTCATGGGTTTAGGGATTCGTGGGTTTAGGGATTCATGGGTTTAGGGGTTTAGGGATTCATGGGTTTAGGGGTTTAGGAATTCATGGGTTTGGGGGTTTAGGAATTCATGGGTTTGGGGGTTTAGGGATTCATGGGTTTAGGGGTTTAGGGATTCATGGGGTTAGGGGTGTAGGGATTCATGGGTTTAGGGATTCATGTGTTTGGAGGTTTAGGTGGCATGACCCCCAGGCACTCCCACTCGAATAGTTGTGATCACTATCCTTACAATAACAAAATATGGTTACTCAAATAAGTATTTTTATACTGATCTATCCCCTTTCGTCCAACAACCAAACATGATATTGATCAAACACAAGAAAAATATCATTACTCACAAAGACATGAGTTAAGTTATGTAGTTTCACTATCTTTCTAAAGGCCAAGTATATATATTCAACTCTAGTAGAAGTTATGTCACTATTAGTTGAACAAAATGGCCTCACAATCCCTCTATGATTGATATTAGGACTCATATATACTTAATTATTTGTGGGACTAGTGTACTTGTGAAAATATTAGATGAGAGATCTAGGCCCAATGAGATTTTAGGATCATGTTAATTAATGACATTTTTAGTACCCTCAAAAAGACACAAAAATTAACAACAAAAAATTTTTGAGCTTCATGCCTTTAAACCTTCAAAAAAGTTTTCATTGTAAATTTTTAATTATGTACATTGATCCCATGCATTAAGAGGTTGGTAATTAAATATATCATGTTATCTTAATATTATTTAAATGATTGTGAAAAAAAAAATAAAAATATGGACTTTGAAAAATTAAATGAAATCATATTATGGATATCATGTTCGTGATATCGTTGATACTCTCCACTTCATAATAATTATATGACAAGTGTTGGGAATTGAATTATGCATATTTTATTTGTTACATAATTTCTTTTTTTAAGTGGAATGGTCGATGGAAGAAAATGTCTTGTTGTCAATATATTTTTAATTTATGATGGGAATATTTTATGGGGAAAACATTTAGTGAATATTTTTATATTGTATGGATGTAAGCAATCATTTATTTAGTGAGACCCAACCAAAATGGTCAATGGAAGAAAATGTCTCGTTGTCAAAATATTTTATGGGGAAAACATTTAGTGAATATTTTTATATTGGATGGATGTAAGCAATCATTTATTTAGTGAGACCCAACCAAAATGGTCGATGGAAGAAAATGTCTCGTTGTCAATATATTTTTAATTTATGATGGGAATATTTTATGGGGAAAACATTTAGTGAATATTTTTATATTGGATGGATGTAAGCAATCATTTATTTAGTGAGACCCAACCAAAATGGTCAAGGTGTAGTGGTGGTTTCAATGAAAAAGTGGCATTCTAGATTCATCATCAATGGGCTTGAGGGTTTTTTGGAGGAAAAAAATGTTATGATTGGGATTTTATTCTAGGGGATCAACTGAAATTGTAGTAGTAAGGATGACCATATGATTTTAGGACCATGTGAGACTATAATAGCACTTGGTGCCAAAAAGAAAAAAAAAATGTGCAATTCTTTTCTTAAAACTAATGTTAATATATCGGAAGTTTCCCCTCATGCTACCAGTATAGAAATAGTTGTAAGAATTTTGTATTCAAAATGTATTAATTGATATGCTTGTATTAATTTTTGTTAGTGGTCTAGACGATGGAACTTATTGAATCATATATGAAGAGAGAAGAAATTATATTAATTTCATAATTTCACTTTTTATACACCTTGCTTCAGGTTAAAATAAAGATTAAAGAAACCCTATAGGAGGAACTCATGAAGGACGAGTCCAAGGACAAAAATCACCATCATTAGAATCATATGAAGAGAAAAGAAATTATATGGGTATAAACAAAATTATAAAAAACAAATTGCTCTTGCGATGTCTAGATATTTGAAGTGTGTTAAACTGTAAGGAACTTATATGTTAATTTTATTTTGGGCTAGGTGAGAGATATATAAAATATATCATGGTTGGATACAATGAATCATATAGGTAGTTTCTAGGTGAAATATTGGTGGCCAAGGAACCACTTACACTACCTAAGAGGCACGAAGATTCCTTGTGGTTACCATTGAATTAAAGTCTAGTTTTTGTAGCTAATCTTTCTATTGGTGTATCAAAAAAAAAAAACAAATGGAATTGTTTTCTCCATTAAAATAGGAGTTATGAATATCCAAACTACAATCATATAGAAAATGTCTTTCCTCCTACATGTAGTTCCATACTCTCATGAATAAGAGAGTTAAAGATACAAAAATGGATCAACATAAATGTTGGTTTTTGGGTAATGAATGTTATTGACGTGCATATGTCACTCAATGTCATCATGACTCTTGATGATAAATTTGCTTATTTAAAGTCATTTTAACTTGCATTTCACATGATATTGTCATTGTGTATGGGCATTGATTTGCATAAATTCACTAGATCTCTGATATAGATGATAAAGATAATGAGAAAAAAAAGATATGGTATATGAGTATTGAATAATATAGGGAAAATTTTGTTTTGGGGTCTCAAAATGAAAATATTTATGTTATGATTCTATTTTTAAAATAAAAAAAAAACATACCCAACACATAAAATATATACATTTTGGGCGCACAAAATCAGAAAGCCATTTGTTTTCCTATTGAAAACCAATTCTTTTTTCTTTAAATGAAAACTTAGTTTCCTAAATAAGAAACCACTTTTTTAAAAAACATGATTTCCTAAAATGGAGTTTCTGATTTCATTAATTATTTTATTTAAAATAGAAAATAATGGTATTCTAATTCTAAAACTACTATTTTTGTTTTTTAACTACTTTTTGTTTACTTTTTTTAACTACTTTTATTTTTTTAATTTGAATATATATATATATATATAAGTTCAAATAAAAAAAAAACCACTCACACACACACACACATGCTAAAAAACAACACATATATACATGTTTTATAATATAGATAAGTTCAAATTTAAAAAAAAAAACCACACACACACACACACACATATGCTAAAAAACAACACATATATACATGTTATATATATGTGTGTGTGTGTGTGTGTGTAGGTTTATTTATATATATTGACACACACACACACACACATGTGCTATAAAACTACATACACACACACACACACACACACACAAATATATGTACATCTTTAATATATATGCTATATACACCTATATATAGGTTTATATAAATATATTAAAGATGCACACACACATACATGTTTATATTTATGCTCTATAGGTTTATACAAACACACACACACACACACACACATACATGTTTATGTATGCTATATAGGTGTGTGTGTGTGTGTGTGTGTGTGTGTGTGTGTGTATTCAAATTAAAAAAAAAATAAAAAATAATAAAACTGATTTTCAAAAATGAAAATAGTGGTTTTCAAAATCATAAACCACATTTTCAAAGACCATGTTTTAAAAAAAGTAGTTTCTGATTTTGGAAACTGTGTTATGATTTTTTTTTTAAAAGTTGCTTTAAAACGAAATAATAAATAGTTTTTTTTTTATTTCATGTGACTAAAATCTAAATATTTTATGTTTTAAGTATATATTTTTTAAAAAGTTTTAAAAATGGGACTAAAACATTAATATTTTTGTTTTGTGACCCCTAAATATAATTTTCTCAATAATATATATGTATTGGTTGTCTAACATTATTTAATTGGTAATTAGTTTTAATTTAATGAATAGAATGCATGTGAAAAAACATGGATTGATTTAATATGTATTCTATAAAGAAATGATCAACTAGGTATATTACATAGAATGACTTTTTTAGAGATTATTTTGGTGAGTGTTTCCATCCTGATAATGACCATTTATAGGGTTAGATATGTATTATTTAATGTAATTATCATTTAACAAGATAGAATGCCCCTCATTTGTAGAAAAAGTCCCTTAGCATGGGACCCTGTGGGTGAATATGTCTTCACATGAATTATATGCCCATAATTTGGGGTAAATATTACTTAACAAAGATATACCTAATTTAGAGGATTTGATAGGTGGAATTCCCACATTATCCACAATATGCACTTCAAAGTTTTCCAATTTATTCTATCATTCACTTATAAATTGTATTGTAAAATGCATAAATCTCAAAAAAAAAACACAAAGTAAAAATTGACATAAATTATAACATATACTATTAAGTGACAAATATTGGTGAAATTTTTTATCTACTACTAATTATTTAAAGATGATGAGGCAAATTAGTGAACTAACAAAATTAATGAGGGTGCAAGTTAGCTAAATTATGGGATCAATTGGATATAGAATAAATTATTATTACCTTCCCAAGTAGATGTTGCACCTAATTTTTAAGAGGTTTAAAATATTGAGAAAAAGTGAATTTGTGGATATCGGTAATACTAAAAAATTGATTAAACACATTAAAATAAAATTCAATTATATGAATTTGTGTGATCAATCTATAAAAATGGATAATGATCATTGTTGCCTTGAAGTTAGAAAACCTCTCAAAAAATAATTTAAAAAAATACATGCAAAAAAAAAATATTTACTTTAATTGATGACAAAAGAAAAAAATCTAAAAATTTTGCATTTTTTTATGAAGCATTGTCATCCATGATTTTTCATTTAACTCAAGGTTCATTAATGATAGAAATGTATATATCTAAATTTGAAAACATAGATAGATTCATCTCATATGTGATGCATGATATAAAGACAATATTATTTTTTTTAAAGTAGGGGTTGGAAGTTAAAAAATTAGAGGGACATATATAATATTAAGGTGTGTGACTATAATGAGGTGATTAATAAGGCCTTCTTGGTAGAAAAAGAGAAAAAGAAATAACTCATAAGGCTCACTTGGCATTGAGATCCATGCTTACCCTAAGGCTCACTTGACATTGAGATCCATGCTTACCCTAAGGCTCACTTGGCATTGAGATCCATGCTTACCCTAAGGCTCGCTTGGCATTGAGATCCATGCTTACCCTAAGGCTCACTTTGTATTGAGATCCATGCTTACCCTAAGGCTCACTTGCCATTAAAATCCATGCTTACCCTAAGCCAATCATAATGGAGGCGACGTTAAATAAACATATGATAAATTGCGTATGGTAGTAAAAAAAGATTTAACTATCATCATCTTCTAGAATTAAAATTTCTACATTTCTTGTAATTATTGCTGTATATGTAATTTGTTTTTATTTAATATTCTGTTTGTATAACCAAATGTTTTTTCTGTTTTAATATTTTCATGCAAGTGCAGGAAAGGAAATATTAAAAGGCCGGGGATGCAGCAGTAGCACAATAACGGAGGTCCCGCTGTCCGGTCAGAGAACCGAAATTTTTTAGAGCAGAGTCTGAACCGTTCCATGATTCGACCCGCTCTAGGTTAAATGAACCGAGAGATTTTTTTTAATATAAAATATTCTGTAATTTTATTTTCAGGTGGATGTTTTTGGACCCGTGGAACTGTTCATCGTCTCTCTCTTCTCCCTGTGCGATTTATCACGACTGTTCTATGTGCTGCATACTATAAGATATTTCTGTTTTGGTTTTAATCTGTAACGCATAAGCGTTTTCTGGTGGATGTAGCTAGTCATATTGAACTACTAGCGAACCATGTTATTTTTTATGTTGATTTCTCGTTTTTGATTCTGTCGTGGATGCTTGCTAGATTGGGATATATATTACTTGTTTTCTATGTTTCTGTTGTTTCTATATCTTAATCTCACTACCATGGAAGCACAATTGCTCAACAATTATGCTAGAGCTAGAAGCTAGTGGCTCAATCACAAATTTGAGTAAACATTGTTATGTGTATAAAAAATTTCATTTCTATTTTTATTGGCAACACTTGCCAAATTATTCTTCATGTTAAAAAAAACATAATAAAAGTTGCTTGAAAATATCAAATTCCATTATTTGTGAAGTTATTAGATGCATTCCAAAACTTATCATATTAAAAAGAGGAGAGTAGCCTAAAACTTTTAATCATGGAAGTTTTCATCATGTGTTGGCATCTATTGTAATAAGTATGCATTTTGATTTTAAAAAATTTTGTATGTTGTTAAATCTAATTAAAATGTAGTAATTCATTAGATAATATTTTTATTAATATTCAATTAGCTTTCATGTTATTTGATTCAAATGTATCAAATTACAATATTAGAATTTGACTCATACCTTTGAAGCTAGAACAAGAGTTTACTATCAAGATTCTGCAATGCGAAGTTATTACATGAATAAGTCGTAACATTTCTTATGTTGTTATGACTAGAAGTCTCATGTCTTCGAGTTATGACCATATTCCTTAGTATTACTACATGATAAAAGTCGCAATATGATTACTGTTGCTGTGACTAGAAGTCAATAAGATTTGAGTTGTGAGCCATTTCTTTGGTATAGCTACATTAATAAAGTTGTGACATTGTTCTTTGATATCATAACATGTTTTGACTTGGATTTGAAGTCATTGCAACATAATTTGTATTGTTGCATCTGGAGACTTAAGGATTCAAGTCATGATCTTTTCTTTGGTATCATGACATGAAAGAAGCCTTTGTGTGTTATGTGCTGTCATAACTTAAAATATAAGTTAGATTTTTTTAGTCTAGGCTAATATATAAACTTTGTAAATATAAAATGAAATAAAAAGTAAGTGAATGCTGAAAAATAGAATATATTATTTTTGTTTGAGCAAGGTATAGTAATGGAATAAAAAATTTCTCTCTCTATTCTTCTCTCTTTTCTCTTTCCCCTCTTTTCCTAAAGTGGGCACGTGTGATTCTTCTATGAGATTTGTCATTGTGTTATGTTTGCTTTAACTATGTGAGTTCTATTGAGTTTAAATTTTCTCTCCTTTAAAACACTAACCCCTAACCATCAATGTGATTCATAATATTTAGCATTAAAGCCATGGTTCATTGTAGAGTTTGGTTAAGATTCCTAACATTTGGTATTGGAGGATCGCAAGTTCATTGATATCTTTTGTCGAGATTGAGAAATTTGTCGAAAATAGTTTTGATTTATGGAAGCTAAAGATGGAAGATTTACTTATTAATAAGGATTGCTAGTCTATGATTATAGATCTAAAGCTAATAATGAGAAATTAGAAATCAGAGATTTCATATGTAAATTTTATCAACTAGGACAAATTAAATTGAAGAGCATGAAGCTTGATATGACTATATTTGATAGAAAAAGTTTTGGTGAATATTTATGGTGAAAGAATAATGAAAGATTTATAGAGAAAACTTGAGATGTTCTATCACACCAAGCCACTAGTCAACAAAGTATTCATAGAGGTGTCAACCAGGAAGGGTCGACATGGTCTGACACGAGGCACGACATGATTTGGCCGTGCCTGGGCCAACACGACATGAGAATTTCCCATGCCCATGCCTGTGATGTGCCTATCCACGGCACTAATTGCGTTGTGTCATGCCGAGGCCAATCGGGCCTCGTGCCGTACTCGGCCCGGCACGGTACCGTGGTTCATTGGCACGGTACCTCGGCATGATCCGAGAAACCCTAATTTTTTAAATTAGGGTTTCGACGGTGCGACAGTACGACGGCGCGCGCCAAACCCCTATTTTTTTTTAAAATAGGGGTTGGCCGCACGGAGGCATGACGACGCAATGACATGCAGTTCTGCGGTGGGGTGGCATTATGATGCACGCCGAAACCCTAATTTAAAAAAAATTAGGGGTTCGGCCAATTGGGCCGAACCCAACAGATTCATGCCACGGGCTCATGCTGGGTTGACCTCCACAGAATCATGCTGGGCCAGGCATGACATGGTATAGTAATCGTGCCGTGTCTAGCCTGGCACAAAAGCATTGTTAGGCCAGCTAAAAAAAGGGTCGGGCCAGCCCGGCACGTCCCGTTTGACACCTCTAAGTATTCATAAGAAAGAAACTTTACATATTGCACATGAAAGAGGTTGACTTATTTGCCTAACATCTATATGAGTTTATGACATTTATTAGCCAATTATCATTTGTTGGCCATGAGATTAATAATGATGATAAATCTACCTAATTCATGAGATAGTTTGATTATTACTAATTATAGTGGTACCAAAAAATTATTCCATGACACAATAATTATAGTTTTATCATCGGAGAATATGAGAATGAAGCATTAAATGACATACTCAAAATATTTTATTTGTGAGGGAAGAATTAAAGATCGAAGGATGAACTGGTTTAGAAACAAGTCCAAACCAAGAGAAAGATTCAAGAGCATGAAGAAGCTAAAATCAAATTGGTAGAAGTATAGTAAAGTTTGACATTTCAAGAGGAACTATCAGAGACTTGAAGGCAAGCAAACTCAAGTCATGACCTAGAAAAGAGGTGGCTTGGTAGTATAGGAGTAATTCACTAATAGAGATTTATCTTGTGTTGAGGCCTATATTGCTCATGTTGATGAGAACACATGGTTTATCAACATAGACACGTCATTCACATGATTCCTTATTGAAGATGAGTTAGTCATTATGAATCTAATGATGGAGGAGATATGACAATGAGAAATGACTCAATGGTTAAGATAGTTGACTATGGGAAGGTGAAGATGAAGATGCAATATGAAACTTTAAATATATTCTAAGAGTCATGAAAATTCTAGGCTAGAGTATAAATCTAATTTCTATGAGTGTGATGATATATGTTGGTATGAAGTTTACTTATGGTGATAAGTCTTGCAAGATAACATAGAGAGTAATGATTATTGCTTGTGGAGCAAAGTGTGAAAGTGGTACAATCTACTAGGAATTACTAACAAAGTTGCGCCCGATCCTTTATTTCTAAGAAAAAGGAATTCACGAAGAATATATTCTAGTCAAAACATGGAAACATGGTGTTGTGACTGATTTCAGAGTTAAGACATGGAAATATGATATCATGACTAAGTTCAGTGTCACGACATGATAACATGGCGTCATGATATGAAATGTTATTTTGGTATTAGAAACTTGGGCACATCAATGAGAAAAATATGGTGACTATATCTTTGAATAGGGATGCCTAAATGACCACCAAATTATATAGATACCAATAGGTTTTATGAGAACTATTTGTATGGAAAATAAAAATGGATGAACTTCAAATCTACTACCACTAGATCAATGGTAGTGTTGGATTTGAATCATAGTGATTTGTTTGGAGAAAGAAAGCTATCAGGGGCTTTCTAGTTGATAAAGTTGGGAACAAAGAAAAAACTAAAGATTTAATCACTAAATGGGTCGAGGAGAGGAAAATTATCTCACATGCATATAAATTTTTTATTGGCAACAATACAAAGAAGAAGAAAGTATGGACTTCAAGCATTTGGTTCCCAAACCACATCCCCAAGTATGCTGTAACTCTTTGGATTACTAAATGCGGGCGAATCAGAACCAAAGACTAGCTAGCTATTTGGAAACCCAAAAAACTTGAATTGTGAATTCTACACTAATCTAAAATCTGCTAAACACGTGTTTTACCAATGTAATTTTTCCAAGGAGATACTGGAGAAACTGAGAAACTGGACTAGGATTCTAGAGGAGATAAAGTCTATACCTACCAGATTCATATGCATGAAAGATCACTATGCCGCCAACACTACATTGAATATAGTGTAGAAAGCCACATTTGATGTAGTAGTATACTACATTTGGAGAGAAAGAAACTGCATATGACATGAGTAGAAGTCACAAGACGTGGATACCATACTACAAAAGATAAAAAATAGAAATTTATATTGTATTCAATAGTGAAGTAATATTTTAAACTCTATATTGTAGAGATTTTTGATTGAATACTTTGTTACTTATCAAAAAAAATTATTATATATCATTCATTGATGATTTTTCTAGGTATTAGAAAAGTTATAAATATTATGAACTTCAAGTCTACTTCATTCAAAATAAATTTGAGTTGTTGGAGAAGATCATGGAGTTCATATTGTTGGTTGAGAATAAAATTAACAAAAAGATAAAAGTTTTGCACGTGGACAATGATATTGGATACTTTCCAATTCCAGGAAGTTCGACATGATTGATCTTGGGGAAGAAAACCTTATATTTGGCATAGAAATTCAAAGAGATTAGGAGAAGAAGATGTTGTGGCTCAAGCAATAATGGGATATGAAAGATAAACTTTGGAGGTATAATATGTTTGACTAGAAGATGATAGCAACTTTTATGGAATCAAGTATGATGCTAACAACTAAACAATGCCTTTCTACTCACCAAAAAAAAAGAGATGACCCTCATTCCATATAACAGTGTGTTGAGAGCTTAATGCATGTTATGGTATGTACTAGACTTTACATTTCACATGTTAAGTGTATTGAGTAGATTTATAACTAATATGGGAAATGAGCATTGAAATTTCATCTAAAGTGTACTCATGTATCATCGGAGTACACTTGAGTAAGTATTACAATTTGGTGGGAACAACAATGAGGAGATATTTGAGATTAGTGGATCTATTGATCTTGACTGGGGTGAAGATGTGGATATCTAAAGGTTTATAGGTGAGTATGTCTTTAATTTGTATGGTGATTATGTGAGCTAAATGAGCAAAAAACAAACTATAGTTACTATTTCATCAACATATGTAGAATATATGGCTTACTCATTTGAGTAGGAAATTATATGGATATGAAAACTATGTGCAGAGTCTGGCTCCCACATAAGGATTTGATGCTTAGATGTGAGAGTCAGAGTCTTATCTATCTAGCAAGGAATCTAGCCTTCTATGCATGGACAAAGCACATTGACATCCAAAATCATTTCATCTGGAAGCAAGTTGACTAGAGGCAAATTTAGTTAGAGAAATTTGACACAAAAAAAAATCATTGATTACTTGACAAAGGTTGTGAGTGTAGAGAAATTCCAATGGTGTAGAGTTAAAACTAGGGTAAAAAAGAAATATATTTCAAGTGAGAGAATATTAGGATCTGGTTCGTACATCTATAGATGGAATACAAGTTCATTATCACAACTCTTAAATATGAAGTCCTAACATGAACAAATCTCAAATGTCTTGTGTTGTTGTGACTATAAGTCTCATGGATTCAAGCCACAACCCTATTATTTGGTGTTGTGATATGAATGAAGTCACAATATGGCCTTTGTTGTTGTAACTAAAAGTTATAAAGATTCAAGTAGTGATTGTGTTCTTTGGTATTGCAACATGATGAAGTTGTGATATTATTCTTTAGTACCACGATATGTTTTGACTTGGAACAATATGATGAAGTTAGAAAGATTCAAGTCACAACCCTATTGTGTCATGACATGAATGGAGTCACGATATGTTATGTGTTCTCACAACTAAGAGAACTTAAGGTAAAGATTTTTTAGACTTACTATGTAAATCCTTGTAAATGTAAAATAAAAAAAAAGTACAATTTGAAAAATAGAATGTATTGTTTGCATTTGAGCAAAGTATAATAATAATAAAAATCTTTTATTTCCTTCTCTATGCTCTCTTTTCCTCTAGTGTGGTTATGTGCTTTTTCTATGATATATCTCAAAATGCGATATGTTCTTTATCTATGAGAGTTTTGTCTATGTTTAAATTTTCTCTCCTTAGAAATTGTCAACCCTAATCATCATTGTAATTCATAACATTTGGTTTTAAGATCATTAAGCGAGATGCTTCTGGTAATTTTAGAGCTGATAGTGTTGTGACACCTGAAAAAGCCATGGCTCTAGTGGAAGCACAAGCCAAGCTCTCACCCCTACTCTGAAATAAAGAAATGAAGAAATTGGGAAGTGTTTGAAGGTTAACTGAGGCCATGGAGATAAAAAAAGAATTAGAATGAAACTAAAAATAAATTATCAATGAATCTTCCATTTCTAGAAAGTTTTAGAAAGAGAAAATTAGATGAATAGTTAGAGGAATTATTCAACATATTCTGAAAACTATAAATAAATACACCATTTGCTAAAACTCTAGCCTAAATACTGAACTATATAAAATTTATGAAAGATATCATGACTAGTAAAAAGAATATGGAGATGTATGAGACCATGAATATAACTGAGAAGTACAGTGTGATTATTCAATGTATACTTCCTTAGAAATTGAATGATCCCAAAAGTTTTACTATACATTGTACTATAGGAGATTACATATTTTGAAATATTTTACATGACTTGAAATCAAGTTTAAACTTGATGTCCTTTTTTGATTGTGTAGGTTGAATCTTTGAAAAAATCAATCCAACCTCTTTCTCACCCAAAATGGGTAATCAGACAATCAAGTTCCTAGATGTTATTGTTGAAGTTGTCTTGGTTAATGTTGATATCTTTATTTTTCTTGTAAAATTCTGTTGTATTGAGTTTGAAAGAAGATAATTATACACTATTAATTTTGGGATGACTATTTTTGGAAACTAGACAAGTCCTTATTAACATCACGAAATAAGAGTTTACTCTCCATATTTGTGAGGAACAAGTAAAGGTTAATATTTATAAAGACAGTTAGTCATATGTCAATGAGGAAGATGATACTAAAGAATAACTTTGGAGCTATGAAAGTGATGAAAAAGAGGAAGATGACATGAAAGTGCTACTTTGAAGTTGTGAAAGTGATGAAATTGATGAAGATAACTACTATGAGATCATGGTATTCTTCAAATCCATGAATTCAGAGGAATCAAATATAGAAAACTTCATTGAAGGTGAGTAAACAAATGAGTCTGACATAGTTGAGAAATAATTTTGAAGGATTTGATCAATGACAAAGTCATGACCATTCCTGGTATCCATCCCTTGGGGTTATAGAAAAAAAATCCAAGAAAAGCTCAAAGACAAAGCCATAGCTATGCACAATACTATTACTTTGGAGTTACAAAAAGAAATAGGCCAAGAAAATTTGAAAGACAAATTATAGTAATGCTTAATGTTAAGACTTTAGGGATACAAGAAGAAAAGGAAGGTGAGGTATTTAGAAGCTAGCATGGATGGTAGAGATCACTGACGAGGGCAGTGAAATATTGATAGTTTAGCTATGAATATTAAATATAGTACTACTTGGAAGAAAACCCAACTTATTTTTTTGTATGTGTGATATAATAAATACCTTATATTCATCACATGAATGATTTTTTACACCCAACTTACTCATAAGTAGAGTCACAGAACTTAAGCCCTACTACGACTGTCAAAATGCCTACTAGAAGTTACTAATTACTCTACTATTTTGAAATACTACGACACTCAAACATAGTCATAGAGAAAAAAATATATTTTTTGAGATATTTTAGATTAAATTTTATTGAGGATGAAGTTATTATCTAGGTATAAGTAATAGTTATAGAATGAGAGTTTACTTGGCATGTAGAAGACTTAATATTCTTATGTACTTATGGTGCTATTAGATGGTGTATAAGCATGAAAATGGTCATAATTAGACCAATTTCATGATTTTGGAGTTTTGCTATATTTTGATTAATAATTATGACATTGATATGTTGTTGGAGGCATTTGATGACTTGGTGATTTATAAGTATTTGAGCAATTTTGGTATTTATTCTTGATTGAAACTCTACTTATGCAATCATGATAATCTTTGTATGATACGACTCTATTACCTCGATAACACAATTCTTTAACTATGTAATATATTATTTGATTATAATATCACTATATAGTCACAACCATACTTATTTCATAATAATTAAATGACTGAAATTAATTTATCTCATAGTAACTAAATACCTCACTGGTACTAAAAGTTATGGTCACTTCATAACATCATGATCTTATCTTCACTAAGACTTTGTATTTGTAAGTCAGAGATGCAACCTTTTCACAAATCCATGACTTTTGAGTTATAAAAAGTTATAAAATTAAAACAAATCAGGCTAAAGCTACAACAATTATCTACATCAATGATCTTTGGATGCATACTTTTACAAAAGATATTTACTAGAGCACAACTATTGACTAAGTCAAGACTCTTGCCCTCAATAGAATGAAAAACCATGACTTTGATGTATGACTAATTTCCAATGCCATGACTTTTTCCAGCTCCGTGGACATGTGATATATGAGAAAGGTTAATACCAAAGTCATGACCATTTGATTCATGAAAGAGATCATTCCTAGCATTATATCAATTCTCAATCTCATGACCATATTATGCACTAGAGATTCCCAACACCACAACCATTCTCAATGTCATGGTCATATTATGCATAAGAGAAGTCATTCTTAGTACCATGACCATTCTTAGTATTGTAGTCATATTATGTACAAGAAAGACCATTCCTAAAGTCATGATCATTCTTAGTGTCGTGAATTTGTGTTATAGAGATAATAGATACAAGTCATGGATACTTCATAGTATAGTGGCTTTATATTATAGAAAGATTAGGACACTTTCCAATATTGTGATGAATTTTGAGAGTCTTGACCTTGAGTTGAAGAGATGAAGGTCACAGTCATTGTATCTTTCAGAACTCATGCCTTTCTACTTAGAGAATGAAGAAATATCTAAATATAAAAAATGAAATAGAAAAAATCATCGAAATTTTTTTCTCCATACACCAAGACAAAATCAAAGAGCCGTAAACAACTATAAGAGTAATTTTCATACTTCATAGGGAATCCTCAAATAAGTAAGAGATGCAAGACATAAGTTAAATTTTAGAGTTGGGGGTATGCTCGTAGGATGAGTTATTTTATAATTTTGAATAGAATTTATGCATGTAATGATACCTTAAGATCATGGGTGATGACAAGCTCTTCTCCCATAAGTCCTTGTTCCAGAATATGCAAGGAAGACAATGATGCAATAGTGGTTAGCATCATCTGAACTTTCTTTTAAATAATATATTACTAAACAGAATCACTTTTATTATGAAGTATTACATATTTAATATGGATCATTTCATTTTATTATTTAATATTTAAAATAGATTTTATAATAAAGAGTTTAATTATATATATATATAAAACAAAAATCATTTAATATGAATCTATTTTTAATTTAATAATTAAATCAAATAATTCAATTTTAATAAAATTAATTATTCAGATTATATACATATACATAATTTAAATAAAAAAAATCTTTAAAATATTTCCTTTGCTCCAAATAAGGGATCCTTTTTTGAGTAAGATCTCAGGCTCCCATTATATATTATTTTGCACAATTATTTATATTAATTATAATTCATACCACCATAAAATTATAATTTTACTCCCTCATTTATTTAAAAATAATTTATACCTTTTGTTACTTAACATTAATTAAACTATGTATGTTAAGATTATAGATTCCTATTCATCAAACCAAATCTCTAATAATTTATTTCAAATAATCTAATTATTTCTTTGATACTTTCCACTTGGCTTATTTGAATTGTTGGATTAGAATTCACTTATAGGATTTAATAATATCAAAACTTATAAACTTCCTCAAGGGGAGATCATCAATTTTTCTAATAGGGCATAAATTAAATTAGCAATCAATATTTATCATACACTTGATAAAGTTATATAATTCATTGAGTTACATAATCTATTTTTAGATTGCATTATTTATGAATCAAAATAACTCTTAACAAAAATATACAAATATTAATTACTTCATTAATAAGAGTAACAATATTTATTACAATAATAATATATTTTATTTTACAAGTTAGTACAAAATAATTATACTATAATTGTCATGTTGAATATAATCAAGTGTACTAATACTAGAAGTTATAACTTCAACATTCATCATTATTAAGATAGACTTATACATAGGTTTTTCATCTCTCTCTAGATTGTAAATAATAAAATTATATTCCACAAAAATTAAAGATTTGATTTTCTATGCATAAGCTAAACTCTGCACACAATCATCGATAGTGTAAAATAAAGGATATATATATATATATATTCAGAGCATTGTAAAATCTTTTATTTAAAAGAAAAAAAAGATATAAATTAAGAAAATAAAAATAAAAATAATAAGAAATGATTTTTAGCATAAACCTGTTCCAATAATCTCTCATTTAAATTTAAAGTCACTATGCCACATATGTGACTCCTATTTGTTCTATATGTCTATCAAAAGCTTTAGCTAGAAGGCTCTCAATATAATAATCCACTAATTTGACCACCAAAGTTACTTTCGTCAACATCACATCTCATCTTTTCATAATATCTTTTATTAGATGATATTTATGTTCGATGTAAATTACCTTTTTATAAGTTATAAGTTCCTTCAAATTTGTAATTGCTCTACTATTATCACAATAAAGCATAATAGGTATTTCGATATATGGAAAAATCCCTAGACCTATTAGAAGTTGCTAAGCCATACAACCTCTTTGTCTACCTCTAAAGTTGGCACATGTTTGGCCTCCTTGGTCAAATCAGCAATACAAGATTGATTTATATGTCTCTAGCTTATGGCTCAACTTTCCAAGGTAAACATATAACCCAAATTAGTTTTTCTCAAATCTTTGTCTAATTGGAGATCTGAGTTTATATATCATATAGGCACAAAATTACTTGTATGATATACAAATATATAATCTCTATCCCTTTTTGGTACTTGATTATATATTTTACTATTATCCAATATTCTTGTCTTAGGTTAGATTGATATCTTCTCACCATGCCTACAGCAAAATAGATATTGGTCTATAACAAAGTATTACATACATCAAGCTTATTATTGTAGATACAGAAGGAACTACTTTTATTTTCTCTATTTTATTAGGCATTAAAATATTATTTTTTTATAGAGAGATTCCATTTCTAATAGGAAGAAAACCTTTTTTTGGAATCATGAATGCTAAAATGAATCAATATCTAATCGATATAAATAGTTTGAGAAAATCCCTATATTCTTTGTCTGGGATCTCACAAAAGCTTAATTCCAAGAATGTGAATTATTTTTCCTAATTTTATTATATCGATTTGACTAGAAAACTAGACCTTAACTAAAGATAATGAGTCCAACATATTACCAATGAGCAATATATCATCAATGTAGAATAGAAAGAACACCACATTGTAATCACCTCTTTTTATATAAACATAATACTCATCCCAACATTGATTAGAATTATAAGACTTAATGACTTGATCCAAACAAGTATTTCATTATCTAGAAGTTTATTTTAGTCAATAAATAGACTTTTTCAACTTACACAACATATGCTCTTGGACTTTTTTTATAAAACCATCTTGTTGCACCATATAGATACATTCTTTGAGATGTTTATTCAAAAATATTGACTTTACATCCATTTTCTAATTCTCATAGGCATAATGAGTTGTAATGGATAAGAGAAAACATATTGACTTCGACATGGTTACCAACAAAAAGGACTCCTCATAAGCGATTCCTTTTTACAAAATCCTTTCCTTTAAGTCTCAATATTATCATCTATTCTTCTCTTTTTTTTATAGATCCACCTACACTTTATAGGTTTTATCCCTTCAAATGATTACATAAGATCTCATATATGATTGGAGTACATCGACTGCATTTCAATTCCATAGCCTTTTGTCAATGTTCCACATCCTTATTTTTAAGTGCATCATCATAGCTTCTAGGATCAATATCCATCATATTAGGGATTTTTCCATAAGATGCCCAAAAGTATATACAAAGTAGGTTGATGAATAATCCTCCCACCATGATGAGATACTCCTCTTAGTTATAATCTTTTAGGGACATAATACATAGATACTAATCCATGTGAACCATTATAATCATCACCTCTGGTTGTATGACTGACATATTAATGATAGGCTCAAAAGGTTATGTATCAATATTATTATTATTAATTTTCCTATTATGATGGGGTAGTGAGGTATCAGAGATGCTACCTTGTGGTATTTCTTTTGGTATTGAAGGAGTTTGAACTAGCTTATCTCCTCTAAACATCTTTAGAATAATTCTATGTATGTGCTTATGGGTTGCTATATAGTTTTATTCTAGGAATTAGGCATTGGTACTAACAATGATCTTTTGATCCTTTAGATAATGAAATAAACTACCTTTAGTTCTTCCAGGATATCTTACAAAGAAACACACTTTTGTTGTCATTTCTACCCAGGCTGATTGTAATTATTTCATTGACTCGTCCTTAAGCTGCACGGCCGATTGTAATTGACTGGTCCTTAAGCTAGCCACCCATAAGCCATCACGCAATGAGTAATGATGAAGATGTATGACCTATGCATCTTCGCCATTTAGCTGTGATATGTATGGCAAGGCATAGTGGTATGGATGTGCCTTGAAAAAAATGGGTCATGTCGGCACAACACAGATCATTTGACACCTTTAGCTCCAACCACAAATATCTATCATTATATAAGCTTTTAGTAAGCAAAAATAAGATAAAAGGGAAATGAGATTCACAAAACTAAACTTTCTTTCAAAAACTTTTATTGCAAATGTTAATTTTTTGAAGAAGAAAAGGGGAAGAAGAGCATTACTAATCTTAAATGTAAGAGAAGGAAATGAGATTTACAAAACTAATTTCTTTTTCCAAAATAAAAAAAGCATTGAACCTTTGTATCTTGAATAAGAAAGCAAAAGGAGGGAGAGGGGCTTGAAGGCTTTCTCCTTAGAAAGAACTTAATGAATTCTCAAGTAGAAACCCCTACCACAAATATCTATCATTATACAAGTTTTTAGTAAGTTTAAATGGGATAAAACAAGAACACGATTAAATAATAAAGTTTATTTAAATAACAATTATTGCAAATGTTAGTTTTTTAAAGGAAAGAGGAAGGAGAGAGGGATTTGAACCTTGTTTTGTTAGATAGAGCTCAAGAAATTCTCAACAATGTGAAAAAATATACGGAGTAATGTTTTGTTAGCCCATATACATTCATAGTAATAAAAGGGTGAAGCCCCAAACACAAATATTTAGGATCATACATATTATTGATGAGTTTAATAGAAATATAAAAGGGAGAAGATGTACAAAATAAAAAAACAAATGTGATGAATTTTACTTTCATTAAATAACTCACTCACATTTATTATAACTTAATAGTGATGTCCTCGGCACAAATATCTATCATGATACATATCATAAATAAGTTTGAAAGAAAGTGAAAAAGGATAAGATTCAAATAATTTATGTTTTTTCAAAAAAACTCTTTATTAACATTAGAATTTTTGGAAATGGTACGGGGAAGCAGCTAGAGAGCTTTCAAATCTTTATGCTCTAAATAAAACATAGAAAGATTTTGAACAAAAAGTGGCAGTCTTTACCACAAATATCTACCATCATACATGTTATTGACAAACTTAAATCAAATAGAAGAGAGATAACATTCACTCAATTATCATTTTTATAAAGAAAATCATCTAGCCTTTTTTTTCGGAAAATAAAAATGAAAGTGTTTGATATGTAAAATACCGAATAATACTTGACATTCAATATGAGTTTTATATTGTGTTTGTTTGAAAGAGAGCTTTATATATAAGGATTACATAAAAAACTAATATTTTGAAGATTTCAACAAATATTTCGGAATATATAGCTTGATAGAGTTGGTGACTAGAATGGAAACAAAAAAAAATAATTCAATTAAAACATATGACATACTATGACTTGATTGCATATTTGGATATTTTTAGATTAATTTTAACATATATTCTTGGCTGAAACTATATACACAAAGTCTTTGTAATCTTTATATGCCACAACTCTACTACCTTGTTGATATATTCCCTTCAAAATAGCAACATTTTTTTTTGACTATGAAGATTTATTGAACTCATAACTGAATTAGCTTGAAATAATTTTATGACTATAACATTAATTTTATATTATAGCAACCAAATATCCTACTAGTGCTAAAAACCATGGAAACCTCTAGATGATATGACTTTTCTTTTACTAAAATATAGAATACTCAAGCCAAGGCATAACACTAATATGGTATCATAATTTTTGACTACATAATATTATAAAGAGTCAAACTCAAGTAACGACAAAACAAGTGCCTTGATTTTTGGTTCAAGAGAGAAACCAAAACCATGATCATTCTTCAATGCTAGGACTTTGGATTGCAGATGAGAAATACAAAATCCATGACCAAATTTAGTGCTGTGATAATTATAATTTAGAGACTAAATGCACAAGTGTGGTCATATATCAATATCATGACTTTGTGTTATAGATTTTAAAAGAGCTTATATGATTTTTCCTAGTATCATGACTTTGTATTATAGAATCAAAAAACCGAAGCCATAACTTTTATTTAGTATCTTGACTTCCAAGTAAAAAATTCACATTGTATACTTGGGTATATAAGAAACACCATAAGAAACAAGAGAGAATCCATGTAGGCATGAGGAAAAGACCCAGGGGGCTCAAAAACACCATTTTAAGGGTGATCCATGAGCAATAAGGGAAATATAATGTATAAGCATATATCATATGATGTAGGTGTGCATTATGACCCCCTTCTATGAAAAAATCTAAGTAAAATCAAGCAAATTTTGAAGAGTTTTAAAACCTACATTTTTCCTAGGCCTGAAATTGCACACCTGAATATATACAAGATGAATTTACAGTTGTCTCGTATTTTATTCTTTCCAATTTTAGGCTAAAAAAAGAATATATGGATAATTTGATGTATCTATGTGTGATGGGTGCTGATTTTAATGCTTTAATATGATGTTTTGTTATGTATAATTTGATAGTTAATAAGAACTAAGATTATGGTTTTGACTATTTTTGGATTCATATATGATTTGAATGAGGGATAATGACATGTAATTCATGAAACACACTCACACATGCAAAAAGAAGGGAGTAACAACCCTTTTGATAATGTTGTATGAGACAAACACACATGTTAAAACCTAAAATTAAGGTATGTTGAATCACTACAAGTAGGGTGCTTATGAAGCCAAAAACATAAATGCTTTTATAAGTCAATTAATTATATAAATATTAGAGGCACTGGATCTCAATTGATGTTGGGTTTTAAATAGAATAATTTTCTAGGGTTTCACTATTAATGTGAGAGTTACCTAACATAGTGGGGGATGATGATAGCTAAATCATGTGCTAGAGACATTCAAAGGTAATTCCTATGGTGATAACAACAATGTGAGTTAGTTTCGAGTATTTGATTTCCACTGGTAAAATAAGAGGGAAATTATATGTTAATTGTATGAGAAGAGTACTAACAAAGCCAAAAGTACAAATACTTTTATTACAACATCAATTATCATTAAGAAAGACACTAGCGATCAGAAAATAAGAATGCATATTCAAAGTAATCATTTAGGGTAGTTAATAAGTTGCCTAAAAGGTGAAGACTTACGAATGACCTTCTAGTGGAAATAATTTATTATATTGATATTAGAATAATGAGGGGACATCTATGAGTGAACTATTATTAGAAAGAGCTTAAATATTAATAACCACCTTGTATATTAATAGGGAAAGAGTTGATTCACTATTATCCAACTTTTATTCTATGATTGAGAATAACCATAACAACGACAATTAAAGTTCTACCACACATAAAATTATCAATCATCTCTACAATTTAGGATTTATGACTAGAATTATATTAATCATGCCTACTAGAATAATTATTAATTATCATTGACTTATCTAACTCTGAGTGCAATATGTGTGGGATTGATATTTAGACTAAAGGTTCACTTTATTACTTATATAACTTATATACTTGTGAAATATTATTGGACAAGAAACTCTCACCTAACTAGCTTTTAGGCTACACCTAGCCATAAAAAATAGATAATGTAATAATGTTGATATAAGTTTTTGGTGTTATTGCTAGGGATTACTTTTGTTAGGATGATCAATCACCATTGTGCCCCAAGTTTTTGGTGTAGTTGTAAGACATTAATATTTAGTTTGATTTGTCAACTTTAGTTGATGTAATTATCCTTGGAAAATGGGTAGTTTTATTTTTTATATTTCCTTATTTTATTTAACTAAAATATTTATTACATATCTTAAGTTTGTCTTATAATCATGGTGATTTTTTTCTCTTTATTTACTTCATTTTTAGCCACCACCATAATATGAAAAAAACCTTTGGACTAAGTTAACTCCTTAGGATCCAATGAAAGGAGAGGAACATGTATGGGTCAAATTTTCACTATGATTGAAGACATTGTTACTCCTATGGAGATTTTTATTTCATGCATATTGATGTTATCGAATACTCTTCTTTTCAGAAAAATTCTTGGTATTGACATTTTGAATATGAGAGATATAGAGAAAGGTCTCAACATAAAGGGTTCAATGAGAATTCACCTTCAAAACTCAATGATTTCTTGACTATGTGACTTGTAGAGATGAAACAAAATAATGATATTGAAAAATCTATTCAAATCTCAGTCTTGAGAAATGAAGAAATGTATATCAACAAGATGGAAGTGAAAGAAGCTATGACTATTCTCATGTTGTCAAAGAGAACCCCAACCATTGGATAGAATGAAGAGGAGCTTGATGTTGTGGCCAGTGCCAATGTTGTGACTTTGGAGAAGAAAGTCACAACTAGTATCAGTGCTATGACCTTCTTAGGGAACTCTAGGCATTCCAGCTTTGTGACTTTTCTCCAAGCCACAAGGTTGGAGGAAGAGAGCCAAGAAGATTGGATGATTCTAAATGGACTAATCTGGAAAGTATTGCTAAATGATATTTGATATTCTTTTCTCAGAAAAAAATGAAGAAAATTCTAATTTCTATAGTATTGACTAATAACATGGGCAATACTTTGGTGAAGCTTAGTAAGGAATATGTTGGTACTATTGTTTGATCATTAGATGACTTCAATTGAATTATTCTATCCATGTGCATGCATAAGATCCTATTGGAAAATAATAATAGAATACTAAGGAAGAATGAATCCATTTATGAAAGATATAGTAAAAAAAGAGATCATTAAATCATTAAAGGAAAATATCATTTATGCCATATCAAATAGTCCAAGGGTGATCCTTATTCATCTTGTTCAAAAGAAAGGAGGGGTGATGGTAGTTAAGACCAATACTGAAAAAAAAAGTTTTTGACATGTGCAACTACTAGATGCCGACTATGTGTGGATTATTAAAAATTAAACAAAAAAAATGTGAAAGGATTGCTATCCACTTTCATTCATAGATCAAATATTAGATAGAATTTCATCCCATTTAGGATGCAATTAGATTTAGATCCAATTGACAGATTAAAAAATGACATTTACTTTCCCCTATGGAATTTATGCATTTTGGAAGATGATATATGGTCTTTATTATACACCAGCAATATTTTAGTGACATATGAATAATATTTTGTGGGCTTGAATAAGGAGATCATGAATAATATTGATGATTTTTTTGTATATAAAGATTCTTTTGAAGGCTTCTTACAGAACCTAGAGGTTGTGTTGAAGTGATGTAAAAAAAAAAATCTCATCCTCAATTGAGAGAAATGCCACTCCATGGTTAATAAAGGAATTATACTGGGGCATACTATGTTGGCTAGAAGATTGGAGAATGATGATGCAAAGATGTTCGTGATCAAAACATTATCACACTCCATGATATTCAAGGGGATGAAGAGTTTCCTTGGACACATATGGTTTTATCAGCAATTCATCAATAATTTTTCGAATATGGCGAAACCATTATGTAAGCTATTAGAGAAAGACAAGACATTCTATTTTGACTAGGAGTTCATTGATACATTAGAAGAGTTGAAAAATAAGCTAGCCAAAAATCCCATTTTGAAAGTACCATGGTGGCAAGATCCATTTATTAGCATGTGCGATGCAAGTGAGTATACCGTGGGGGCCATGTTGGGACAAAATTGTGATAAAATTTTTAAGCAATTTTAGTTGCTAGTCAAACTTTACACGAAGCTCAAGTAAACTACACAACCACAGAAAAAGAAATGTTAGCTGTAGTTTTTTTCTGTGACAAGTTTATATTATACATACTTGGAATGAATGTGGTGATTTACACTGATCATGTAGTTTTATATTACTTGATGATGAAAAAGGATTCAATAACAAAATTGATATGGTGGATACTTTTTTTATAAGAATTCAAATTGGAAATCTATGATATAAGGGGGAGCAAAAATATGATAGTCGACCATTTGTCATGATTAGAACATGGGAATAAAAAGGATAATAGAAGCTAAAATTATAGAGAGTTTATCAGATGAATATGTTTTGACAGTGGAAGCACAATTGCCTTGCTACATTGACGTTGTTAATTATTTGGTTTATGATGTCTTACCCATATTTCTCACTATGTACCAAAAGAAAAAATTCTTGTATGTGAGAAACTATCTACGAGATGATCTATTGTTGTTTAAATAATGCATTGATCAGGTGATAAGAAGATGAGTGCCCGGTGGGAACAGTTGATAATTATTCTCAAATATCATTTATCACCATATTAGGGACATTTTGTAGGCAACCAAACTGCCCAAAAGGTATTAAAATATAGTTTTTTTTGGCCTTCTTTTTTTTGAGAATATCAAAACATAGTATGATGGTGTGATAAATGCTAAATATTATGGAACATATCTAGGATATATGAAATGCCACTCAACTTTATCCTAGAGGTGAAAATATCTAATGTTGAATCGATTTTATGGGTCCATTTTTAGAATCTTGTGAGGAGTATATTTTAATAATAATGGATAGTGTATCTAAATGGATAAAAGGAATAGTAATAGCAAAGACCAATAC
Organism: Sapria himalayana; assembly: GCA_029783825.1. Classification (NCBI taxonomy): domain Eukaryota; kingdom Viridiplantae; phylum Streptophyta; class Magnoliopsida; order Malpighiales; family Rafflesiaceae; genus Sapria; species Sapria himalayana. Next base: position 3,472,143 of record JAREIK010005719.1, on the reverse strand, counting down.
AAAAATGATTGTAGATTTTGTGCATGGGAATATTTTCACCAAATTAAGTATACCATGATATATCATAAGTGATGAAGGTAACAATTTCTACAATTGATTATTTGGTACATACTTAGCAAAACATGAGATGAGGCATAAGAGATGACTTCCATATCATCTGAAAACAAATGTACAAGCAAATGTATCAAATATTGAGATTAAAAATGTCTTGGAAAAGATGGTCTATCCATCCAAAAAAGATTGTTGTAGATGAGTAAACTAGAAGAGTTGAGAAATGAGGCTAACAACAATTCACGTAGTTAAAATGATACAAGTAAAAAATTGCATGATAAATATTTTCAAAGAAGGGTGTTCAAAATTGAGGAAAAAGTATTGATATTTAATTCTCATTTTAAGATATTCTTAGTAATGTTGAAGTCTTAGTGGTATGGATCCTTCGTAATTATGGAAATTACTCTTTATGGAGTAGTTACGATGAGATTGGAAAATGGGCAGGAATTCAAATTTGAATGGGCAAAAGATAAAGTACTACATGACAGAGATAGAAGAGTTGGAAATTCCTAAGGAATTGGAGAAAAATTATGAAGTAGTAATGAAAGTCATAGCTTCTAATAGTGATGTGACTTTGGAGTTTCAAAAACCAAAGGTAATAGTCGTTGCTCAACATTATGAAAATTGTGTTACATAAAGTAAATTCTCAAATAATTACCCAACATAGTGTTGTGACACTCAAAAAAGTCATAGCATCCATGGAGCAGAAACCTAGTGAAAGGAAGTTCAAAATAAGCAAATCATTGGGATCATCCAATTTTGAAAGAAGAACCAAAAAGAAAAGAGGAAGTGAAGAAATATACTAAAAACTAGATTGGATAGATGAGATCATTGATTGAGGTATGGACTCCTTGATTGCCTAGCTACGAATGTAAAATGTAATACTACTTGAGAGATGATCCAGAAAATTGTTTACATTGTGTTATGTAATAATGATATATATTTTATGTAAAATGTACTATGTAATACAAAACATAGTACACTATTTTATAATCCCAAAAGTTAATCATACAGCTGAAACTCTATTGTGATTCATAAAATAAATAGAAAAAAAATAGTCATGTCATATTGATACACTATGATACTCTAACTCAGTCATAACAAATACTTATTTTAGTGGGAAGTCTATACATTGATCTATTTTTTAAATGAGGGATAGATTACTCGAGGATAAACAATAATTTTAGTGTGAGATTTTGTTTGGTATGTAAAATACCAAAGAATACATTCTATTTTGCATAATTTTTATATATTTTTTTGTTTAAAGTGGGTTTTATTTATAACAATTTTATAAAAACTAAGATTTTGAGGATTTTAATGAATTGTTATGAAATATAGAGTTTTTAGAGTGAAATATATTTCTTGGTAGAGTTGATGACTATAAGAGGAGTTAAAAGTCATGCAAGTCATAACATATGACATGTTATGACTTAATTACACCTTTGAGTACTTATATATTAGATTCAATATCTATTCTTGGTCAAAACTTTACACATATATTCATGACAATTTTCATATGCCACAACTTTACCACCTTATTTACATATCCCTTTCATTGTATAATATATTCTTTTGTCTATGAAGATTTCTTGGAGTCATAACATGCCATAAGTCAGAGACTTAGAAGAAGAAATTTAGTCAATTCTACATTAATTGGTAGGGATCTAGAGTCATTATGCTAATGTGATTATGGTATGGCAAAACTAATTCAACATAGAATCAATCTTTAGTATTATGAAAAGGATGAATCCTGATGGATTTTTTATGGGATGTCACGTAAATGATGTTATTCTATTGAAACTTCTAGCTTGTTATAAGTGGTACTAGAAGTGGTCAAAAGTGTCAATCCAGATGTCGAGACTCGTCTTATGATATTAGTGCTCGAAGTGTGTTATCTTTAAATGACAATACAAGTAGTCAATGAAACTTGGGTTGTAGAAATTCAAATATCATTGTTGCCTTGTTGATCAACAGTGCAAGTAGAAGGCATGTGAGTGATGATAGGTTGGATCGGATTGAGTGATATATTGTTTGCTATTTTTGTAGTACATGATGTCATGCCTACTAAGTGTTGAAGTTCAAAGAGCAGATTTTTTAGGTGTTGTCGAAGTATCATGACAAATGAGGATTGTTCTAAGGAGAACATATTTGTTGTCTGTTATGACTCACCATAAAATATGGTGTATAAATGGCTCAAAAGGAACGAGTAATTGTTGATGGTTTCATTCAAGTAAATTTTAAAGAATTGCATGGGAACATACAATGGATTGAGTGGGCAAGATCATCATAAACTTTTAATCATAATGTATGTGACTTGGCACAATTATACTTTTAATGATTAATGTATTGATTGATTAAAATATAAAAGACATGAGGGTGCTCTAGAGGGGAATATAAGATTAATTGGCATGCTTCTTAAAGAGTTTAGGTATGCTGATTCGGTTGAGTTTGGAAAGCTTTTAGCAGGATAAGGACTTAATAATGAAAAGGATTTTGGCCTACCATGGAAAAATTGCTGGAGATATGAAGTTTTTTTTTCTGATAGAACTATGATAAGGTGAAACTAGTTCAACATATATCCAATGTTTGACTTTGTGCAATACCAAACCCTTCATGGATTATTGATGGGGTGTCGCACAAATTATGCCATTGTGTTGAAATTCTCGATCATGACACTAACATATCCATAGCAGTAACTTATAAAAGTTACATGAAAGTTTAAATACATCTTTTGTTGACTTTTCTTTGGTATGCCACATTTGATTATAAGATAAGCATAATAATTCGGCACTCAAAGTAATACTTTTTAAGAATTATTTTTATATTATTTCACAATGTGTTTATACCTGAAAGACTTAAAAAATAAGTATTTTATGAAATTATATGTTTGATGGGGCTTGATGAAAAATAGTGAAATTAGTTATAAATTGGGTACATAAAATAAATTTGGTGAAAAGAAGAACTAAAGTGCAGAAGGGCGATATGAATTCATGATATTTTAAATGTCATGATATTATTTATACTAGCAAACAACCTTAAATTAGTTGTGGTAAGCCTTTCTTGACCAAGACTATATGTTTTAGTCATGATATTCATTTTACATCATGACTATACTACATTGATGCAATATTTTCTACCTTGTAATATTTTTTTCATGACTATGATAATATTCTAGAGTCATGACTATATTTGTTTTAAACATATTTTTGATCATGACATTGCTTTTATGACATGACAACCAAATGCCTGAATGATATTTGTGAAGTCATGACATAATTTAAGCATCATGAAATAATTATTGTAGAACCAAAATCATACATCTCAAAGTGAGTTTATGCTGCGAATTTATTTATATGTCGTGAGATTATACCCAAGGAAGTGAATTCTTAAGTCATGGCATCTTGTCAAAGCCGCGACATCATTTTCATGCCAAAATACCAATGTTATGATATTGTTCATGACATCCCATGAAATGATATTATAGAAGTGATTCGAAATCATTCTTTGTCATGACTTTAACTCAAAATCATGTTATTAAATTCATTAAAAAACTAGTCAACAATGAGACCCAAGGATATAAAAATTAGACTTGACGGATTAAAAAAAAAAGAGAAAGATCAAGAAATCCAAAAACACAATAAAGGTGTGAACCCTACCTCGATTAAGAAAATAACCTCAAGACAGGAGCAAAAGGGAGTGGATTGATACCCATATTTGAAACTTAGATTCTATGGTTGACAACCCTTGGAGATAACAATTCAACAGGATGATTCCTACATCAATTTACTTGAATTCCTCCACAATGTTAGATTAGTTAGAAACCAATGGTTGATTTAAATAATTATATATAATAAATATGAGTTGAAATGAATAATAGTGATTTTGTTTTACATTAAATATTTATGAATGTGGGTGTATCTTAGAATGTCATTCTAAGGTACCAACATTTCAATATAGTAACCTCATCTTAATTCCTTAACATGAGATTTTTTGGGCTATCACTATCCTCAAAGATTTTATGGGAAAGGGTACCATAAAAGCTATCTAAAAATAAGGAAGGACATTATATTATGTCTTCTCCCCATTATTGACCAGAGCATGGAAAAATCTAGCTTCAATGGGTGCCTCGATTGCCTAGTCTTTCCCATGAGTGATTCCCTTCATTGTCCCACATCCCTTGTTTTTTACCTCTATAGCAATAGCTATGAAATGCTTATCGACTTTTCATGCACCCAGAAGGGCTCTTTCAAAAAGATGAATAATACACCAACCCATAGAATTGACAATTCACTAGAAGAAAGAGTCTTGACGTAAGAGTCTTTGTGAGAATACTTTCTCCCAAGAGAAAAAGAATGTAGTAGCTTTCAATCACATATGAATAGGTATTATGATAATTGATATTTGGTATTGGTAAGAAAAGACTTGATCACACTACCTAGTTTACTAGTCTAGAATGGTTTGTTCCAATGATAGATAGGTTAAGAAAAGATTATATCGAGATAACTTTTTCTTTCTCTAGTAAGAGAAGGATTCCTCTCGATGCTTGATACCTCTGACTTGGACTACTAGTAAGAAGAGGAAGGGAAATATACCTAATGAAAGTCAAGATTACTCTAGGTAAGCTTATTATGGGCCTATGTTTTGGTAAGGAAATGTCAAACAAAGACACCACAAGAAGAATAAATAAGAGGGTCGAGAAACCCTAGAGTTCATTATCTAATTATCTTTCCTATAATGATAAATTGAATAGTTGGTTTATCTTTATCTACAATAATGGATATGAGACTAATAGTTTTAATGGTCCAATAATAGGAAAGGAAGGCTCAGGTAAGATAGACTCTTCCGATCCAAATCTTAATCATTGAATGTTTGGGGTGATTTAAAGCTAGTTAACTTGTAGGTTCTTCTAGTTAAGATTACAAAATGATGCTTCCTTGATTTCTCTAGTGTGGTTTCTTTTTTTTTTTAGGTAAAGAAGGATAGTACACTTTAATAAGTACTTATACGAAATTATTTGGTATATGATTTAAAGCAATTAGATCACCAACACATTAGTGATCTAATTGCTTTTACTTGCTCATCCAATTTATTTGCTCTTTTTGCCAACTCACTCCCTCTTCGCTTATAGTTGTCCTATATTTAAGTTTAGATCGAAGAAAGGATAGATATTTTCAAGTTTGAGAAGCCTTAACATAACCCATATAATGGTTGAAGTTATAATCAAAGATAGTAAGCATTTTTGACAAAAAAGAGGAAAGGAAGTGGATTGCTTTTTCCTACCAATGGGGTAAATAAATTATTAAAATATCAAAGATGGAATAATCACCCCACTGACTTAAGTCAAAGAGAGTAATTAGGAGTGGTGAGAGTAAACCTTTTCTCTTTCCAATGATCCAAGATATTTTCTCATGCATAGCCATCAGTGGAGGTTATAATTTAGTTTCGAATCCAATTTCCTACTAGCATACTCACTAAAATCTCTACTTGATTTTCCTTAAATTACGAAGCATTTTCAATTCCCCTTGATGTTAATGGGTAAAGAATGGATGTCAGCCTCTGAAGACTCAAGTGATTTATTTGCTCTCTCTCAAAGTCATGACTCAATATATTTTTAGCTCCTATTTAGGAATTACTAACATCACTTTTTTCAAGTAAAGCTTAATATGAATTTAGCCATCTTTCTTGGGAATGGTTTACTTATCTTATAATTGACTTCCACACGTGGGGTCTCTTTCATTTTCATATATATAGTACTTGGAACCTACTTGGAACCAAGGAATGAATACCTATGATGTGAGGAGACCTTCAATAAGGCAAAGCTAGCTATAAGCTTGACACATGTGAGTTGGGTCCATTCATGTCCACATGAAAGCACCTTCTTAGCATAGAGGAGAAATCAAGTGTGCCCTTAACCATTGGATCCTGGGATTGTAGATGAAGTTGTTGCCAAAGACATTGTTGGAATCAATCTATGAGCCACGAGCTGATTCTTCAATTACCCTTGTATGCCATCCATCTTCAAAAAAGATTGTGCTCCTTCCTATGATATTCCCGTATCCAAGAGAAGTTCTTTCTCCAAGAGCATCTATCCGAAAAAAGATATGACAATAATATCATATACAATAATAGAACTAGTGGTAGTTATGTTCATAGATACCCAAAGAAAATAAAGTCCCACACCTGTGAATGTGCAAAGAAATTATTTTAGACTAGTTGAGTCAATAATATTGGATTTAAGGGATTCCTATCATTACCTCTTCCCTACTTTTTTAAAAGTAGCATAGGCATTCTTTCATACATGTAACCATAGCTTGCTTGCTATAAATATCCATGCTTAAAGGCATGAAGGTACTTACCCTTGATTAATAAAAAATTGACAAGGACTCATGCTTGAAAAAGGTTACTATTAAGCATCACTTGCCGTTCCATGTTCAAGAAGACTATGCACCTTGTTGTAATCTTTGGATGCTTATTTTTTTTATTACTAATATTCTATTTCACCTCAATGGATTTTTTAATAGGGCAATGGATATGGAACTCCTACACTACTACTCTAAGAAAAGAAATGGAACTACACATCTTCATGCTCATTTACTGTCTACCATACTTACCATGCCTACTTTGATTACTAACCCACTTATCACTAACTCCTACCATGAATATATTAGGATATTCTTTTTATCACAAATAGTATTCTTTAATTATCCCATTATTCTTGATTCTTGATAGCATAGGAAAGTAAGAAGGTAGCAACAAGCTGAATCTCGACTTCACCACTATGCACCTTTCAAAAAGACTTGTCTAACTCTATGAGCGAAATTAAATAACCTATCTGACAACTATTTTAACTTTGTAAGGGTGCCAAAATTATTATTAATCAATAAGATCCAAAAATCTTGTTGGACAATGATCTCTCGTCTAACATAGTTCTATAAGTACATGAGTTGAACAAGTAATAAAGTTGATTAGAGTCTAGATATTGATCTCATAGAGATTGTATAGATATATTGATCAACCAATAGTGAACTAACTACTACTTAAGTTGAATAGGTATACTTAGTCTTTAAAAAGATACTCATGTCTAAAGTTAGCTCATATTCTTTTGCGTGATGATATTTCTCAAGTATTTAATCAATATCATGTTTAGTTGTTGGATGAAGAGTATATTTATGTAAAAATACCCATGTTCCCTTTTGACATATAATGTGACAATCATCATTGGACTCTTACTACTGATAATGATCCTTTCAAAGTTACCCCTTTGGTATTTCGATACCAAAGTAACATGTGATTCCATACAAAGGGACATTCCTATCTCTTTACTTTTTAAATAACATGCCAACTACTCTTGATGATTACTTTGAATATACACTTCAATTCTTAACATTTGATTATCTTAAAGACATGTAAAAATATGGTACTAAATATAGTTGTACTTTTAGCTTTGTAAGTATTATATTCATGATAATTAACATTAATCTTCTCATAAATCTCACTTATAAAAGTCATATATGAGGGAAAGACTTAAAGGGGTGCCACCAACATATTAGTCTCTCCCACTTATATGTATCCTATGACATATGTATTATTATCCATCATAACTGACATATGACTCTCATACTATGGTGAAACTTCTAGGTTAGATATTCTAATTTAACTTGTATATTACTCGAAGGTTACTTCTTATAGAAAGTACATAATAGATTGGTCTTAAATATATTTATGTTTTTGGCTTTGTAAGTATCATATTCATAAGGATTAAACTTATCTCAACTTTAAATTTTTATATATTATTTTATCTCATTAGTTAAGATTAGAATGATTTTTACTTTTTTCTTATCATACCATATAAGAGTGTCTTATGACTTATATGTTATTATCTATCATGGTCAAAATGCAACCTAAATATTCATGAAAAATCTAAAATTTAGATTCTAATTTACATTTATATTTATCAATATCTAAAAACAAATGTCAATACAAACATAAACTCATAAATTCTTTATTTCATCACAACACGGGTATATTTGCTGATCTTAGATCTCAATTTATTTGGATATTGGGAAGGAAATTATATGAGATCTGTTGAGTGGCTTCTTGTGAATTTGAGGGTTCCCAATGAATATTCTAGTGAAAATATAAGTAAATAATCTTAATTCCAATTGAAGAATACTCGTATTTACCTTGGATTTGCCATAAATAAGGGTTGTAATTATGTAGCCTAGGCTTTTGGGCATGCATTATTTGTATTTCTCCCATTTTCTCTCTCTTTACTCTCTTAATTCTAAGTATCACTTTTATCCTTTGAGGATTCATGTAATAATTTAAGTTGAAAGTCTGGCATAGACTTTAGGTTGTGATTTTATCATCTTTTTAGATCTTCTTTAGAATATTGATATCATGATGCTAGGAATAATCATGAAAAATACGTTTACTCTCTGTGACACAAATTCATGGTGGCTAGATTATTTATGTCTTTGATCATGACTTTCTGAGCAAAGTATCATGATACTAGGATTGCTCTGACTGAGATAATTACTCTTTATCATACAAAGTTGTAGCATTGAATTGGAAGTAATTTTGGTCTTAGATTTCTGAGCAAAGTTTCATAATATTGAAATTATTTTGACTAAAATGGTTACTCTTTATAATACAAATGCTGTGATGCTAGAATTGGCCATGACTTTGGCAACATTTTTTTGTAGCAAAATAATAACATGATTCAAAACACTTGGTATTTTAGCTATGTATTGAATATGTCGTAACTCTATAAATTGCAATGATTATTTAGTTACAATGATGAATAAATTAAATCATGGTTTTTTTAAGTATTTTGGAGATGGTGCAGCTTCAACTCCATGAAAATATCATTGCCACAAAAATTATGTTGCATAATAAAATAATTATGTCAAATCAGTGGTAGGGTTATAGAGTACAAAGAAGGTTGTGACTATATTTAGTAAAATTATAGCCAAGAAATGATACCACAACTTCTCAATAAATATTATATGTGTACCCAAATCATGACAATAAAATTGTTACGTCTCTTTATCACTTCCATCCTCTCCAAGCCTTTGCTTCATCGAGTATACCCATTACACCTAAAATAACTATGATTTTACTAATATTCATCAAATTCTCTCAAAATAAGAATTTAGTGAAATCTCTCAAATAAATACTAGAATAAGTACACACACAATGAGATAAACTCTCAAAATGATCCAAAAATTTAGTACTTAAAGTACCAAACAAACTCACGTATTAAAGGTATTTCTCTTCCTCAAACAATGAATCTTCCTCTAAACATTCATACAAAAAGAAGAAGTACAAATCTAGGATATCATGATTAGATTTGAGTGTTATAGTGGACTTTTATTTTGGAAATGAGATCCATAATTTTGGGATTTATTTTAGAGAGTGTGTGTCATGGTGTAACATGTTGATTCATCAAACTATGCCAAACAAATTTTTGAGTTATCTTTCAATCAGTGTTATGTCCAATATCCATAACTAGACTTTTATCAGATCTTTAATTTGGTCAGAAATTTTAGCTATCTATGGTAGCATATTTATATAATTTTTTTTTTGACTTGTATTCTTGATTTCTTTGTCAGCATCATATAATTCTTTAGCATTTTTCATTTGGAGTATACTACCATGGATACAATTACTTTTGGAAATACCATGACATCATTATATGTGGCTTCTTTTGAAAATATTATGACTCTTTGTACAATCATGACATGTAGAATTACTCTCTGAATCATATTAATTATGGTTTTGTCTCTTGCCAAGACTTTCATCATTTTTTAGTAGGTAAAATTATGGTATACATGGAAAACATGACTTTCTATATTGCACTACCTCCTTTTCATCTACCTTCTGATATTCCACATAATTGTTTCTACCTTGCTTTTATCTTCAAACATATCAATGATTTGTGTGGCCTTGCCTTTATTTGTACCTCTATTCCAATCTCGAAAATCTTTTCAATAACTTCTACATATTGTTTAATCGATAATTTCATTATGTTCCCATCTTCATTTTCATCTTTGGAGTTGTATGACTTAGATTATCTAAAGTTGTGACTTCAAAGAATGTCACAACTTCATGGCATTCTTCCTATTTATTATCATTTTGAAGCCATGATTCATATACTTATCATCTTCTCTATCTTCTTCGGGAAAATACTTTTCAACAAAATTTTTCTATCTTTAGTCTACCTTTTATCTCATAATTGTGCATATAAGAGGTTGTCTATTCTCTTGAAATCTTCCACATCATGATCTAGATTATGTAGGACATTGTAGAGGTTCAATTTCACTTGATATTCATCCACATGAAGCATGAATTCTTCATTATTGGTATCAATCAATGCTTATCTTGTGGCTATAAATAGTCTTCCCAAGATCAAAAGAACGTACTAATCTTTCTCCTTATCAAATACAAAAATTTTTCCAGAAAAATAAATTTACCAACTTTCATCAAAACATCTTCAATAATACCATTTGTAAATTTGATTGAATGATCAACCATTATAAGGGAGAGAGCATTTGAAGTTATCTCACCATGGTTTAACCCTCACACTATCGATGATGACATCAAATTCACAATTGATCTCAAGTCACTTAGTACCTTCTGAAAGTATGCTCCATAATAATGCATAGAATAATAAATTTTTATGGATTTTTAGCTTTCTTGAAAGTTTACATTGGATGATAGTATTATATTTCTAGTTGTATTCACTATTCCATAGGTCTCCAACTTCTTATAGCTACTCATTATATTTTTTATTAACATTACGTAGTTCAACATTTGTTATAATGCTTCTGCAATTAGATTGTTTACTTCCAACTTTCAGAAAACATTAAGGAACCTTTCAAATTACTCATTATTTTTTCCATTTCTAAAACTTTGTTAAAAAGAATGATTAGGAGTGAAATATTTACCATTGACATAAGTCATATGGATATTGTGATCATTACTTTGAGTAATCTATATCTTCTCCATTTCTTCATTTATCTCAGTTGGGGGCGAGAGTTTGGAAATAAGTTATATGGATATTGTCAATTTGAAAAATATCATGGAATGTTGTGTTATAGCTTTGGAAGACATTACAACATCTTGTGATGCATCGCTTAATTGCAACACAACCTTAGAAAAAGTTGTGACTTCTTTAGTGATAATTCCCTATTCTATGATAACTTCCCTTGTGGTTTACATTTCAATTAGTTACCCCTCTAAATTTTTGCTGCTTCTTAGTGTGTTGGATAGATAATTTTTTATATTTGTCTTGGTATTTCTACTTAGTCCATTCATGCTCTTCTCGTTCTTTGAGATTGCTAGTTATCCAAATTAATTCTCATTGATTTTTTTTACATCATTTGTGTATTCTAGCCTAGTTTCAATATGTTTTACATGGTTCTCTTGATGATCATTTTTTTCATCTATATGAGTAAAACTTTTAAATTTTCTTCAAATGATAGCTTTTCTGCTCCCTTTGGATAAATATAATTAGAGCTTGATGCACCTTGCACTTAATAGCCCATCAAATTATTCCCAAGATTCTTTAGGAATTGACCAAAGTTCTGTTTCATATTCTCATTACTCCTATATGATAGACTTTCAAGATTACTCATGTTCGAATAGTAGCATGTGGGTCATTTTTGTTGAATTAATTTGTTCTACAAAATATTAAATTCCACCACTTGATAGACAAGGTCAAAATTCGACATTTCATGATGTTTCAAAATAGAAACTTCTCCCACACTTGTATGGTTGTCATTTTGATATTCAAACTTATTGAAAAATATATCTATCTTTGCTTTCTTCTAAATACATGATCATTTGGAGTTTGGTAATTAATCTTTACTAGTACTTCAAATAAAAAATGTTTTTTCTTGGGTGACTTATTCATAATGGAACTACTTGAGGCCAAATCAAATGTGTACTTAGTCATATAGTTCAAACCATTATTGAAAATTTGTACTTCGAACTACAAATCAAATCCATGCCAATGGAACCTCTTCAAAAGCTCTTTAAATCATTCTAAAGTATCATATAATGGCATGTTCTCATCTTGGTGAAATTAACCTATCTACCCCCATAGTTGAGATGTGATTTAAGGCTAGAAGAATATGGTGAGAAAAGCTTGCACAAGTTCATTCTAACTCTCAATAAAATCTCAATTTTAGCATCCAAACCAACTATGTGTTTTGTCTCTCAGAAAAAAAATTATAATCTTATAGCATTTGAGCTAACTTTACTCTATGCATCTTTACTATGTCTCATAGCTCTAATAAAATTATAAATTGGCTATTTAAATCTTCTAAAATTCCCTCACTATACTAATATTGTTGCACCATATATATTAAGTTGGGCTTCATCTCAAACTGATTTACTTGTATGGGTTGCATCTAAATCACAAAATAACTATCTATCATAGTGGGTTACCAATAATCTCTCAAGATTTGGTGAGGATTAGATTGTTGGATAGCTTGTCCTCCATCACCTTGGTGGTCATTATCACTTTTATTTTCGTCCATAATTTATCTCTCAACTCTCTATCTCATAAGTGCTCTAGTTGTTCACTTAATTTTTATGTCCAAAAAAAAAGATTTTCCGCTAGATCAAGTAGCCTGAGCATGACATGAGGCATAACATGATTTGGTCATGTCTGACATAACATGGCCTAGTTTGGATCCATGCTTGGATGTTCCATGAGCTAGTCCACACCATGGATTAGGCCATGCCATGCCAAATTTTATGGCCTAAGAAGTACAACATAAAATGACCCAACATGCTGGCCCATGTGAGTTAGTTTCAGTCTAGTTGGCCAAACAGACTAGCATGGTCCTGACCCATGCTAGCAAGGACCTAACTCAGGCTAGCTTGGATAATGAATTACCATGCTAGCCTGGCTTGACCATAGCTAGCATGGCCTAACCCGTGCTAGCCTAGAATGAACCTGACTATCCTAAACTAAACCCAAACTATCTTGGAATGAACTAGGCTAGTCTGGCCAGGCTTGACTCAACTTGGCACAACCCAACATGATCCAGCATGACTCGGGAAAAGGCATGCCAACATGTCATGCTAAGCTACTTATTTTTAAAGTCATGGAAGCCCAGTATGGCTCATGCTAAAACTATGTCAAGCTAGGCATGACACTGTAGCCCAAACATGCATGCCTAAAAAAGCATAGTTCTAGTATAGCATGGCCCATTTGATATATGTGTTTTAAATTTTATTGTTTGCATTTTTCTCTCGCATCATGGTCAGATGGGTTGTCATTGCCTTCCTATCATATGTATGAGTAAGTATTGTGGTTTACTAATCACCATCAATGGTCAACTACAACAACTTACACAAAGCTACCAATAGTCAAATCCTTAATTCAAGTTTTATTTAATCACCACATTCATTATTTTTTATTGAACAATATAATAAACACAAATATTCAATATCAAAACTATGTATATATCACATAATAAAAATTACACTACTCTTAGACCTCAATTTGGCCTCACATTGAAGAGAATATCATGATATATCAAAAATGGAGACCATGATTATAGGTATGAAATGGGTCATATCATGATGGCATAATTCATTATTTTAGGCTTATCTAGTCCATCATGCCATGCTTAACATGATACTAGTTTAGCATGGGTCATACAATGACTTTAAACATGGGTAGCTCAACATACCCATTGGCATGTTTATTTCACTTGTCATTTCAGGTCATGTTGAGTCATGCCAAGTTAGCTTGAGCCTATAATAAGCTAGCCTAGTTCATTTAATGCTAGCCTTAGTTTAGTTTAGGCTAGCCTTGGTTCAATCTAGGCTAGCATAGATTGAACCAAGGCTAGCCTAGTTCATTCTAGGGAAGCCTGAGCTGTGCCAAGCTAGCTTGGTTCATTTCATGCTAGTCTAGGTTAGGTTAGGAAGACCTAGGTCAAGTTAGGCTAACATAGGTCAATTTAGGCTGACATAGGTCAAGCCAACCTAGCCTAGGTAAAGCAAGGTTAGCCTAGTTAATTCTAGGCTAGCCTATTTGGCCAGTCAGGCCAAACTTGGCTTATATGAGACATTATGTTGGGTCATGTCTTGATGCACCTCCTATGCTAGAAACTTTGGCTTAGTATGACCTAAATTGTGTCGTGTGTAAACTTGTGGCACTTCCAGACATGGACCTAATCTAGGCCAAGTCATGCTAGACATGACTATATTATGTCATGCCTCATGTCATGCTCAAGATGCCCAACCAAGTTGACACTTGACACTTCAATATATGACTTGGATGTATAATCTCTATAATACAAAGTCACAGTATTGGAAATGATCATAACCTTGATAATAGTCTCTATTCATCATATGGTCATGAAGCTACGAATGACCATGATAATTAGAATGTCATCTCATGTGCATTATATGGTCATGATTCTAGAAATGACTAATATGCCGGTAATTGTATCACTCATGCATCATATGATTGTGATGCTAGGAATGATCTCTTATATGCATAATATGGTGGCAACACTTGAAATATTTATGACACTAGGAATGATTTCTCTTGTATATCAAATGACCATGGTACTATGAATGACTATAGTTTTAGTCTTGACCTTTCTCATATATCATACAATCAAGATGCTGCAAGAAGCCATAATATTAACAATTAGCCCAAACATAATTGTTGAATCTTTACCTTCTCTTGAGGAAAAACTCACAGCTTAAAAAAGTGGTTGTACTTGACTAAATTACCTCTATAATATTTTGTGCCCAAAAGTCATGGAATTAAATAATTTACAAGGCTCTAGCTTGAATAGTTTTGGCTTTGAAACTTTATTTAGTTTAAAAGTAGTTGATTTATGAAAAGATTGTGACACTGACTTGAAAATATAAAACTTTGTTAAAGATAAAGTCATAATACTAAGAAGTGATCATGACTTTTAGCACTAATATGATATTTGATTACTATTATGTGAGGGTACCATTTTAATATTTGATTCATGACTTCTCATCAAAATTCACTAAAACTCTAAAATCATGAATTTAATCTAATTAAGTCCCATTTTCATATGTACACATCATCTAATAGTACTAAAATACTCAAGAATATTTTAAACTTTTAATATTGAATACAACTCAAGTTTACTAAAAAAACTATAACAAAATAATCTCCAACAATAATAATGAAAACTCATTATGACTTTTTGAGGGTACCAAAACTATCATTAATTGATATGATTCCAAATCTCTTTGGATAAGGATCTTTCTTTCAATGTAGCTATGTAAGTATATGGGTCACATAAGTAATAAAGTGAACATAAGTTTAGAAATCTATCTCATAGAAATTGTGTAGATAATTCATCCAACTAATAATGAACTAATCACTACTTGAGTTGAATAGATGCACTTGGTTTTCAAAAAAAAATACTTAGACTCTAGGGTTAGCTCACATCATACAAATAGTATATCAGTATGAAAATGCTCATGTGCCCTCATGGCATACAAGGTGGCCATCATCCTTGGACTATTACTATCAAAAATAATTCTTTTATAGTTTTTTTCTTGATATTTTAATACCAAAATAATATGTCATTTCATTTAAGGGTCATTCTCATACCTACACCTTTTTAGTAATATATCAACTAACCTTGATGATTTTTTTTGAATATATAATTGTATTCTTTAATCTCTAATTGTCTTAACATTTATCTTCCTATGAATCACACCATATAAAGATGAATGTTAAATATTATACTTATATTAATTAACATACTTATAATAATAACATGTCTTAAATATAGACTTATATTCTCTATTCACTAATTTCACCATAGGAAGATATAAAATTAATATGGTTTTAAATACATTTGTACTTTCAATTTTATATGCATCATACTTATGATACTTATCATACATCTTCCTATGAATCTCACTTATGGAAGTAATACAAGAAGGAAAGACTTTGAAGTAATCATACTACTCGTATACTATGATAAAAATCTTAAGTTATATTTTCTATTTAACTCATACATTACTTGAAGGTTAGTTCTTCTAGAAAGTATAAAATAGATTGGTTTTAATAATGATCATACTTTTGGCTTCATAAATATCATACTCACACATTAAGATTAGAATGCCAGTCACTTCCTTCTTACCATTCTATATGAGTGTAACCCATGCTTTTAGTTTCACAAATTCATTAATTCATATCATGAGATTTTTAAAAAGATATCACATGGATTGAAGATTCTCAATGAATGCCCAAGTGAAAATCTAAAAAAATAATCCTAATTCTAATTGATGATTTACTTGCTTTCATGTTAAATTTTCTCTAAATGAAGGTTGGAATTGTGTTGCCTAGTGTTATCGGCATGTGTTATTCATATTTTTTATCAATTTTACTTCTTTTCTTTATTAATTCTATCACTTTTATATTTTAAGGATCCGTGTGATATTATAAGTTGAAAATCATGACATAGACTTAAGGTTATGATTTTATTATTTCTTTAAATCTTTTCTAGAGCATTGATATCATAGTGTTGGGAATGGTCATGATTTAAAACGTTTCTATTTGTAATACAAAGTGGAAGTGATTATATTGGTCATGACTTCGGTCATGGTTTTCTGAGCATAGTACTGTGGTGCTTGAATTGTTATGACTAAGATAATTTCTCTCTATAATATAAAGTCACAATACTTGAATTGGTTATGACTTTGGCCTTTACTATTAGAGCAAAGTATGGTGACACTGAGATTATAATGAGTAAGTAATTATTCTCTTTAACACAAAGGTATGGTGTTGGATTGGTGATGACTTTGGTATTTTATCTATGGAGCACAATGTAATTGCACTATAAAAGCCACAATTAGTGTAAGTACTCAATGAAATAAAAAGTCACCATGGAAAAACAATTTCATTGCTCATAATACTTAGTATTTTAGTTTTACATTGAATAAGTCATGGCTCTAGAAATTTTAATTGACTATTTTAATTAGTGGGGTACTTGGCTATTATGATATGAAATAATTTTGTGGTCGTTAAGTGTTTTAGAAATAATGCAATCAAGACTCCAAAAAAAAAATAGTATGACCATGATGATTGTGTTGTATGATGAAATAATTATGTGAACTCCCTGATAGAGACATGGCGTACAAAGAAGGGCACGAATATTTTTTGTAGAATTATGGCAAGAATATCAAAACTACTCAAGAAATATTATGGGAGATATACCAAATCATGATATTGAAATTATCATAACTCTCAATCATTTTTCCCCTCCAAGCCTTTACTCTACAGAGTTAACCAATTATTCACAAAATCACTATAATTTTACTAATATTTATTAAATATTCTCAGAATAAGAATTTAGTAAAATCTCTCTAATAAATACTAGATTGAATACATACACAATGAGATAAACTCTCCAAATAACCTAAAAAATTAGTACATAATGTGTTGAATAATAACCTCATAGTAGTACTTGCTAAAGATAAAGGGTTTCTATCCCTTGACATGTGAAAGATCAAAGTACTCTAGCTAAGCCAATTCAAGCAGTGCCATAAACATATGTATAAGTTTCTGATTCTCTTCCATCTATAATTGATTCAATTCCTATCTCCTCCTAGGAGTACTCACTTTAAGCTCTATAGATTCTAGTTCCAGAAGAAGACTTAGTCAAGTATGGCAGCAAGTGCAATCCATCTCCTCAAGGAAAAATAAGAGATGAGAAGTCATAAGTGTTAACAAGTGATATGCATTCACTTGCAAGATTAGATAGCCCAATTATTGAAAAAACAAGAAAGAGAGCATTGACGCATATAGTGCAGTTAACTTTCTTTTCTCAATCACGCTGGCACCAATTAAGTTACCATAACCCTAGTCTTTTAGCCAACTCAAGAAATAATTCTTTCACCAGGGTAAGATAAAAATAAAATATGGAGAAGGCTATCTAGTCGAGTAAAGTTCATCCACAATCAATAAATATGGTTGCTCTAAGGATTCTTCCTATTGCAATGTGGGTAACTATCATTGTCGAGGTGGCCAGTTTATTTTGTCTACTTGTCAGTAGCAGACCATGACCCTTATAGCTAGCACTTCTTTGGGGGCTCCTTATAAAAGTAAAATGATCAGAACCAAAGGCTAGAATTTTTCCCAACAACCAAAGATTAATTCAAAACAAGTTAATAGGATGTAACCTTTCAACTAGTGGGCTTTGATGTCTGAGAGGGAAGGGTAGCCAACCAAACTCAGAAAGCAAAGGCATTGCCTCCA
This sequence comes from Sapria himalayana, assembly GCA_029783825.1. Classification (NCBI taxonomy): domain Eukaryota; kingdom Viridiplantae; phylum Streptophyta; class Magnoliopsida; order Malpighiales; family Rafflesiaceae; genus Sapria; species Sapria himalayana. The sequence continues at coordinate 3,453,806 of JAREIK010005719.1, read as the reverse complement.
TTTTTTCTAGTGGTTTGGAATTTGAACTGGCTCCACTCCCTATTTATTTGTTGAGTAACTTTCCATAGTTCCGAGGATGTCAATTCTAATGAAAATAGAAAATGAAATAATAACTAATGACATCTTTTGGGCATTTGTTTCATGATTGATAAATATATTATAGTGGCTAACCCACCTCTACTCTTTATATTAGTATTTTTGGGTGCCTAAAGGTTAGCCTTTCCCCTTTTATTCAAGAAGTTACATATCCGTCATTTTATCTCCCTAGGCTAGTAACCCAACTCAAAAGTAACTAACTGCTCTGGAGGTCATTTCTTCAGTAGTTATTTCTAAGTGGAGAAGTGCATTTTGAAAGTCCTTTTCTTTGAAATTGAACTCTTTTTTCTTGATTGAGATGAGAGAGAAAATCTAGAATATATATATATATATATATATAGTGTGTGTGTGTGTGTGAACTAGGAGATAATAAAGCAAGGGTAGCACCTAGGGCAAGATTGAGTTAGCAAAATTTTCCAATAGCTCCTTAACTTAGCGTGACCAAAAGAAAGATCATAGAAAATCAGCATCCATGGTAGATAGACACACACAAAAAGTATTCTCAATGTCTACAACTAAAAAAACTATTGCTAACCTTCTTTGGCATCAAAATTGTAAGAAAAATAATTCTCGAATGCTGGATGCTCAACTAGGGCAAAATGGATGCTCAAATGTCAAAGTGGGTCTTAGAAAAAGTAGAATCCACTACATGAATAGCTAGCAAGAGAGAAGATTGATTATCATGATGGATTAATGACATCTAATTAAAGAGATAGGAATAAAAACCTTTGCTTATTTCTGAACTTACTAAAGCATGCCTAATCTTCAAAATGTTGGTCCCGATTCATTGAGTAGAATGAGTTGAAGCACCATTAACACCAGTTTCATCTTTTATCATTACCAAAAAAAAAGACTAGATGTCTACCAACTCTTAAAAGAGGAGTAGGTACTCATGCATGAAAGTATGTACCTTTAGTTTATATTTTATTTAGAGCCAACACCTAGTTGTTGGGTTAGCTTTCATGGAAGGAATTTTTTCTATTGGATAAAAAAAGGAGTTAGAATAGCCTAAGAATGAGCCTTAGCAAAGCCCTATTATGAGAAGGAAGTTTTTCATGATTTTTATTTCTAGTTTTATGAAGAGCTGTGTCTGAGGATACTTTGATTGACAGAATTAGACACTCTTTTAATCAAACGTAAGTTGAAAATTCTACCCTAGCTTAATGACCCCTTCATGAAGCTCTAGTCCTTTTTGTTTATAATGTAAATTATTCCATGTTTCCAACCTTTCCTTCTAACCTACCCCTATGTCCTATCTTTAGTAGCTGCTTTGATTCTATCTTACATAGTAGACAGAGTAGATGACCGAAGAGCATACATCTTTCCAACAAATGGAGGAAGTTTTGATATGAATAGTGTTATGTCAGAATTAGCTCTTGGGTAAGATTGAATTTCATGGCTTAAGACCCATTATTAAAGCTAGTCAACCCTTATTGATATGCTTATTGATATGCTTAAGAACTCAAAAAAGGCACGAACTACAAGAGGTAGAACTCTATGGAAGGATATATCTTTATACATATTGAGTATTCATTATTACCATTATAGATTCATGATTCCCAGTTGGGTTAATGGTCACTCATCACTAGTCTATAATTAGTAGAATATTCAGTACTCTTCTCTGATCAAACATGACATTTGACTAAAGACAAGACAACTACTCTCGTGTCTTTCAATTCTATTAGCTTGGAATTATTTGAATCAATATTATTGTTTTTATTCGCAATTGTCAATTATCATTAGCACAAGCACTCGTCTAAAGTCATTAAATGAATCTCTCAAGTCAGTCAATTTGACGAAGGCATTCTTGAGGAACAAACCTTGTTTTGGTCACCTTTAAAACGCACATATTACTTACTTATAGCCTCTCCCATCTAGATCCTTTTGAATGAACTCTAATTCTAGCAACAGAATATTGCTGAACTTACCTCTGATCCATCATCTTCTCTTGTCACTATAGCTCAATGGTCAAAAGTCTCTCTTTCCAATCTTCTTCGGTCATTCACTTATGGCCACTAATCACAAGCTCTGAATATCAATGGGCTCTATATCTGATATGGTTAGAAAACCAAACAACAATCTACCTGGTTAGAAAGCAAGTCTATTTATTGGGAAAGCTCTTCTTCCGCTAGGATGGAAAGAAATTAAGTCATATCAACTATTTGTTTTTAAAGAATCTTCCGTTGATAACCTAGCCTTGGGACTAGCCTAGAGGTGTCAAACGTGTCGGCCCGGCCTGGCCCGGCCCATTTTTTTAGAGCACAATCGTGCTTCCGTGCCGGGCCGGGCCGGGCTCGTGCGGTAGAATTTTTTTTTTAATTTTTAAATATATTTAAAATTTTATATATTGTATAGTATTATATATTTATAATTTTAAAAATATTAAAATTAAAAATTAATTAAAAAAACAAAGTTTAAATTTTTTTTTTGTAATATCAAATTAGTTTAAATTTTATTATAATTATTAATAAAATAATAAAGTTATTAATTTTTAAAAGAAAAATTAAAACAAAAAAAAATCAATACATTATGTTATTAAAAATAAAAATTAAAAAAAAAACATAAAAAAACACTAATGAAAAATTATCAATCATCCATTTGAAACCGAAGGTCCGAACAAAACAAATTACAGTTTCAACACAACGTACAAACAAAATGTACAATCAATAAAAAAACATCGAAAACAAAAAATAGTAAATCATCATCAATAGTCAATCAGCATATCATAAGAATCATCAGCCGCAACATCAAGATCAGTATCATATGAATCATCATCATCGGCAATCAACTCCTCCTCCATCGTAGTGAATGTGGATGCAACTGTAGTGTCTGTCCCAGTCCCAGCTCCAGCACGATCATGAATGCTAAACCTCGATTCCTCCCAATCCTTCAAACAAGCCAAGGCCTCAACCATATCTGGACGTAATCTCGATCTCCTATCCGAAATCAAGTTCACTGCAACAAAAAAAGCAGACTCCGATGCTACGCTCGACACCAGATGAGTCAGTAGATCCCGTGCCATCCTAGATAGCACGGAAAGGTGGACTCATATGATTTCCACCACTGTAATAAATCAAGATTCTTAGTATCAGAATGTGATAGGATTGAGCAGTAATCAGTATCTAAGTACCGAGACAGCTCGCTCCTATGTGATGGTCCACCCCTACGTTTCCCCCTCGCTAGCTGAATGAAAAAATCATCATATCCGAATAAGGTATCAATGTCCGTAATCACATTGTATCGTAGTATCATAGTATATGAACAGGTCAGTCAACTCCTCGTGAATGAACCCTTCAGGTGGGTCTTCCAGGTTCATGCACGAGGAAATGTAAGTCATGATGTTTTCTACCTCTTCCACCTTAACCCTAGGGTCCATGTATGCAGCGAGGCAATAAAAAGATGGAATGGTGGACCAGTACTTCAAGTACTTGGTCTCCATCTCTGCAACCATATGGCTAAGCGTCGGGTCAGCTCGATACTTCCTAAACATGCTACTAATGTTGCATATGCAACGGAGTGCAATGCAAGTGGTGGGCATATAAACCGACGAACACATGTTCATCGTGTCATTAAATATCTTTAGGAATTTCATAAATGAAATTCTTGAAGCCCAGTCAGTGTCGTCAATAATAAGTTCGTCACTCTTACTATTGACGTAATCGGATATCACGTGTTCGTATCCAACACATGATTCTAATATCATGTACGTGTAATTCCAACGATGTCTCACATCCGATTGGAATTTCTTCTTCTTAAGATTCGCAGACAAACAGAGACTACCAAACTCTTGTTGTCTGCGAGGAGTGCGAATATATTTTAGTGCATTACGTATATTATCCAACATGGGGAAACACACCTTCATACCCGCTTGAACAATCAGGTTAATCACGTGACACACGCATCTGACATGAAAGATCTCTCCTAATGGTGCATCTCTAATATTCCTAACAAACATATTGATCGCTACTTCATTATTAGATGCATTATCAAATGTGACACTAAAAATTTTATTTTGAATTTTATATTCCCTAAAGATTTTCATCATACACTAAAAAATGGCCGGGCCATCATGAAGATGAAGAATCTCAGAGAATCCTAAAATTTTTTTATTGATTGTCCAGTTAGAATCTACATAGTGGCTCATGAGACATGCATAAGAAGATTCAGCGTGACTTGTCCATATATCGGACGTCACGGACACCACTCCACTATATGCCATAAATTCCTTAATTATTTTTTGTTTTTTCTAACTTATATATCATTAGTATGTCATTCATAGATGTGGACCTAGGAATCCTACGTTAGGCAGGCTGAAAATATGTCTGCATGATGCGCACTACCCTTGGATCATCCGAAAATCTGATCAGAAGACCCATCAATGTGATAAGCCTGGCCATGCCGTCCCTACCCAACTCGCTGAAGTATATGAAGGAAGTAAACTTTGAGACTGAACTTGATCCAGTCCCAAAAAATGCAGTGCCAAGTTGGGTTTGCCTAGGATCTAATGGTCCATGTTTTTTTTGTGCATAATTCGGCATGTCTTTTTAGGTGCCCAGTCCCAAAAGAACTCTTACATGTTAAAAGTCTCATACTATATTTGCACTGTGCCATTTCTTGTTCCCCACCTCTAATATTTTTTTGTGTTATTATTTTAAAATGAGTCTAAACTACATAAGTCCTCCTAGTTTTTTATTTTTTAGAAGTTTGGGTTGAAATGACTGGAGAACCCAAAGTTTCAACAACCTCGGACCTCTCTGTAATATTTTCATTTTCTAAATTTAAATATGTGACAGTTGTATCTGTCATTTTTTATGATTTTTATTTTTCCTAATTTTGGTCTAGAGAGAGAACTATAGAGAGAGAAAGTAAAAAAACCTTAAAATAAATTACCCGGTAAAAGCAATGAGGTCGGTCACATGCATGGTAGACCACAGTCAAGCTCTAATGTTCATAACTCAAGTCGAGTTTCACGAAAATCAAAGCCGAATGCCAAAATCTCGAGGACCCGAGAGAGAGAAGCTAGGTTTTTGAGAGAGAAAGAGAAAGATTTGAGAGAATTTATGTTTTTGAAAAACATAAATGTTAAAGGGAGTGGGTAGAATTTATAGATTAAAGATATTAATTTTTTATAAAAAAATATATTTTTTTTATATTTTTTTGAATTTTTATTAATTATTTAGGGGGCAAAATCATGAGGACCGTTGGATTCTGCCCCCTAGCCGTTGGAGGCAAATCCAACGGCTGAAAATATATATTTTTTAGTATTTTATATATTTTTTCCCATTGATGACTTGGGTGAATAGGATAGGGGAGTTATTCTGGGTCGGTTCGGGGCAAAGGGCCTCGTGGAAGTGGGACCGAGGGTCGGGTCCAAACAGACCCTACCCGTGGTCTTTTTTGCGGGAGGGGCTGGGCGTGGGTCTTTGGTGGGGCAGCCTGTGCCATGTAAGCAGTAGGCTTGCTTGACCACTCGAGTGAAACCGGCACATGACGAACCCGTGCCGGTGTGCTGTGCCACAAGCCAAACCATGCAGGGTCAGGCACGGCAAGGCACGGGCCAGGCACGGCACGGCTCGTGCCTAACCCGGGCATGGCACGGGCCTGGGCACGGTTTTTTATCGTGCCGAGCCGACCCAAGCACGGCCGAACCGTGCCGTGCCTCATGCCGGGCCGGCCCGGTTGACACCTCTAGACTAGCCTTTGTTTTTTTTTGGAATAACTTTTTGATTCAAAGATTCACTCATCCTTGTGAAGCTTTCTATCTATCAAGGGCAAGACAAAGTGGCAGACAAAAAGATTTACCTGGCTTGTGTTCATGATGTTCACTTTTTTGTTTGTCTTGGACACATGTGACTTGGAAGCATATGTACACAACTAATCATCTTTTTCATTTGATTTTGATATAGCCAACTTTGGAGTAAATGTAGCAAGTGTAGGCAATGCCAAGGCTAGAATACACAAGTTGTTGTGTAGCTTACATTAAAATAGAATGAAAGACGACTCTTAGATGCTTCATAACTTTCAACAAGCTTGTTCCTTATTATTCTTTCACATTCACCATCGAATCGCTTCTCTCACATCTAACCATTGATCACTAGCTCTAATTCAACATGACTTGGGAGCCTGGCCTATTGCTTGCTTTTTCATCTAGTATGAATTCCTAAGGTGCTAATTATTATGATTTTGTGAGGGTTTCAAAACTTATCTTTATTTGACATGATTATAAAACCTAGTTGAGCAAGGATCTTTTGACCAATATAGCTCTACAAGTATATAAGTCATATAAATAATATAGTAGACATGAGTCTAGATATTGATCCCATGGAAATTTTTCGATAATATGATCAATCAAAAATGAATTGATGACTATATGAGTTGAAAATATATACTTAGTCATAGGGAATATACTTGGACTCTATGGTTGGTACACACACTTATTCAAGATAATATTTTTCCATGTTTAGTTCATATTGTTTTTAATTATTGAATGAATGGTAACTTGATATGAAAATGTCCATGTTCCCTCTTGGCCTATGTGGTAACCATCATCTGGTAGCTATCACCACCTAGTATTACTTCTCATAGTTGTCCCCTTAGTTTTTCAACATTGAAGCAATATATTGATTCATGTAAAAATCATTATCTTATCTACTTCTTTTAGACAATATGTCAACTATCCTTGATGATTGCTTCAATTATGGACTTCTATTATAAACCTTTAATTTTCTCCATGACTTGAAATAATATAGTATAAAATTCATTTTTACTTTTGGCTTCGTAACTACCACACTCATTATAATTAAATATATATATTCTCAAGAATTTTATCATTGGAAATCATACATACAAAAATTAAACATAGGACTATTACCACTATACAAGTCACCTCCACTTGCATGTACCCCATGACATACCTGTCATTGCCAATCATGACCGATAAACAACTCACACACTATGATGAAATTTATAGATAAGAAGTTCTACATAATTTACACATTACTCCAAGGTTAGTTTATTTAGATACTACATAATAGATTGGTCATTAATATATTTATATTTTTAGAGTCATGAGCATATTACTCATAATGATTAATATAACTCAACTTATAATTTTTACATGTTAGTTTATCTCACTAATTAAGATTAGAAGGGTTATGATTTCCTTTGATTCAAAATATGTGAGTGTGTTCCATGACATACCTGTCACCATTTGGGCTGGTCATATACATAAATCATGTATTTGTGTAAATCATAATTTTGATTCTCATTTTTATCAACATCCATCAATGTCCAAACACATTATAAATAAAATATAAATTTATTAATTCAATTATCAATCATATTATAATTACATAAAAAACCATATAATTCAATTTAATTGAACATTGAGGATAAACATGCATGAGATGTGTGAAATGTCATCTCATGGATTCTAAGAATTTCTAGTGAATGCCTAAACTAATTTCCAAGAAGAAAACCCTATTTCCTATTGAGTTTTCTTGTTATTTTCCTTGGATTTATCTATAATTGAGGTTGAGGTCATAGTGTCTTGGTTTGGAATGAATCATGATCTTCTTTGCTCCTTTCTGTGTTCCCTTTCTTTAATTCTCTCTAAGTATAGCTTTTATATTTTATGAATATGTGCATCACTTTAAGTTTGATGTCATGGAAAAATATAAAGTCATTATTCTACCATCTCTTTGAATCTTTTTAGAGTATAATTGTCATAGCATTTTGAATGGTCATGATTGATGCTTAACTTTTTGAAATACAAAGGCATGACATTGGTAATTGGCTATGACTTTGATCATGGGATTGTGAGCAAAAGGTCACGGCACTGGCATTTCCATGATTGATTCAATTGTCTCTGTAATAAAAAATTATAGTTCTTAGATTTTTTGGCTACATCTTTGGTGTTGGCATTATGAGCAAAGAATTGTGGTGCTATGAATGTCATGTCTAAGCCATTGCTTTTTGGAATAAAAAATCATGATGGAAAATGAAGATGTGACCTGCATATGTTGATATTTTGAATCTATTTGAACACATTATTGTTTGGTGTTAAAATTACCAAATATTCTTATGTGTTTTGGTGGTTGAAAATGATGTATATACATGAAAATGGAGGTAATATATATTGATTTCATGATTTTTAGTGTTTTAGAGTATTTTGATGAATAGTCATGAAATCAGAGAGTTTCCATTATGTAACACATTTTTAATAGCTATGATATTATCATTGAGTCACAATCATACTTAGCTCATAAAATATAAACGACTATGATATTAATTCTCATTCATAACAACCAATCACCCCACTAGTGCTCAAGATCATGACTAATTTTATAATATTATGACTTTATTTTTATGTTTTGGTTGTCTTAAATCATGCTCATGGACTTTTTATAAAGTCACAATTTTTGTGCTACAAAAAATTATGGAGCCACAACAATTCATACCAAAGCCACTATAATTATTCAAAGCCATGCATTTTGGAATACTCAATATTATAAATAAGATTACTCAAGTATAACTATTTCCAAGGTCACAACTTGTCCTCAAAAGAAGACATAATAATGATTTGTACATGCAAGCTAAGTACAAATGTCATGACATCCTAATAGTGTCATTGCCCTCTATGGATAACAAATATATAAAGGCATATAGTCAAGGCTATTTCATAGTATCGTAACTTATGATAAAGAGAGATTAGACCAAAGTCATGGTCATTGCTAGCATCATAACATTATTTCATAGAAAGATCAAAATTTTAAATAAGGTGGGGAAATTGTCTAGGGTCATGAACTCAAGCTAAAGAGTTGAATACCAAAGTTATGGCCTTCTTATAAAAAATCTTGACTTTCTATCTAGAGTAATACAAAGTTGCTCAAGTATAAAAGTGAAATTTAAAAATTTTGAGGGATATCTTTTTATTTCCTTTCCTTCTCCCTCACACAACAAGAAAAGTCATGACATCTACAAATCCTAAAAGAAAATTTCACACTCTCTAGAAGTTCTACAAGTAATCAAGGGATGCACAACCTTTGTCAATATGTATAATTAGGGGGTACTACTCTCTAACCCCTCTCCTCTAGGGGTAGATTGTTCAATTTTTATGAACCTAGCATGATCTAGGATTTATGTGATATAATTAGTTTGGATTATAAATACATTAATGATTTGATTTATTTTATGTTATAAATATTTATGGATAATGACTAAATAGAACTTGAATTAAAGTTTTAACTAAATATGAGTTGTCTGAAGATGTCATGATGGATGATGATAGACTAATCATGAGACTCACTCGTACATATGATAAGAAGGTAGTAACAGCCATTTAAATTTCAATTCATGAGATAAATCTATATGTTGAAGCCCAAACTATGAGTATGTTAATCATCATGAGTATGCCACTTACGAAGCTAAAAGTAAAAATATATTTTTAAGTCAATTAGTTAATACACATCTTAGAGAGACTAGTTCTTGATTAGGATAGATATAATATAGAATATTCTCCCAAGGGATTCACATTTAGTATGAGTGTCACATCATTAACAAGGAGGATGCTAACGAGCAATCCTTGAGACATACATAGGTGTGTTTTGACTCATAAGATGGCGATAGTCCTTGTGAGTTCCTTTTACTCATATAATTTCCACTGGTAAAAATTGAAGGAAGCATATGTTAATTGTATGAGTATGGAACATATAAAACTAGTGAAAAAGCTTACAAATCATATGAATTATTAGTCTTTATGACAATGGGGGCTAGTTAATAAGAGTGTATATATGAAGTAACTATTAAAGAAAGTTGATAAAGGTGCCTAAAACATATAAAATTGTGAATGTCTCTCATGGTGAGATGAATTATTATCTAGATGATGATGCATTGAGGAGGCAACTATAATGGGACCACCATTTGGTAGGACTCAATGGTGATAACCACCTTATATTCTATCAGGGCAAGAGGTTCTTGCACAACACCTCAATATTCATTATATGTCCAACATACTACATATTGAATGACTTAATGGCATCACATATATATTGGATATAAGATTATTTAACAATCTGAGTATTCATTATATTGAAAATGGGTTATCTTTTGTTGAATAACTGAACTACTAATATAATCTTTGTATGATTGAAATATGGACAAAAGTTTATTATACTACTTGTATGACTCATGTGCTTATAGATCTCAATTGATGAGATACTCTTGTTAGCTAGCTTTTGAGGTATCACCTAACAAATAGATTAGGATGAGTAACAATGTTGAAACACCTATCCAATAACTATGGAGTTGTACTTGCTAAAGCTTAAGGGTTTCCCCCTCTCGACACATGAAAGCTCAAAGTAGTCTAGCAAAGCCAAGTCAAGCAATGAAAGATATGTATGAAATAGTTGTTGTTTCCATTCTTTCTTCAATCGATATAATTTTTATCTCTCCAAAGGAGGTACTCACTTTAAGCTCTATATAATTTATTTTTAGCAGAAAACTCAATCAAGTACAATAGCAAGCTCAACCCATCTCCTCAAAGCAAAAATCAGAAATGAGAAGTTGAAAGCTTCAACAAGGGATAAGTATTCATCCACAAGACCAAACATCTCGAGTATTGCAAAAATAGGAAATCAAGCACCAAAGCATGATGTGTAGTTAGCTTTCATTTCTTACCCTCACATTAGCACCAATTAAGTTACCATAGCCCTAATCTTTCAGCAGACTAAAAGAATACTTTTCAGATCATAGTAGGATAAAATAAAGTATGAAAAAGGTTTTCCAATCAAGCAAAGTTCATCCATGGTCAATAAATATGGCTATTCTAATTTTTCTTTCTATTTGTTTCATGGGTAACTATCATCATTAAGGAAGGCCAGTCTATTCTATTCTATCTACTAGTCAGTAGCTAACTGAGACACATATAGAAATCTCCTCTTTGGGGTCTCCTTAAAAAAGTAAAAAGACCAAAACTAAAGTGTAACAAATGGTGGGCCCCACTCAACCTCAGTCCCTGAGTAGCCCCACCCAATTGTTAATCAGTTGCATGGTCCCCCAATAGGCATACTCATATTATCTGCTTTTCCCTTCAGGCCACACTATTTTATACATAGGTCAGAAGTTAATTTCTACCTACCATGTCATGTCTTCTAGAATTTGAACTTGTGAACTTATGTCTATTGTTCAAATTCCTAATACCTAAGTACCAATTGAGCTAGGTAGGTCAACTAGTACTCAAGTGCTAGGAAATTGAACTATAGATAGAAGATCACAAGTTAAAATCCTAGGGAATGCAACAAGGGAGGCATAAATTTAAGTCCTAACTTATGTTTAAATTGATGTGCTCTGATGGGTAAAGTAGACAATATGAGAATTCTTGGTGGGGGCTAGACAACCACTTAACATTTGGGTGGGACTATATGAGGAATGAGGTCGAGTGGGGCCCACCATTTATTATATAATGGCTATAGCACTTTTTCAATTACAAAAGATCAATTTAAAACAAGTTAATAAGAACTAACTTTTCAGCCAAGAAGCTTTGATGCCCAAGAGGAAAGGGTAGCCAACAAAGCTTAGAAAGTGGATTCATTGAATCTAGTTATTCCAATGGTTAGGAGTTTGAATCAACTTGGCTCTCATTTTATTGATCTGGTCTAGGGCTGCCAAGTCTATTAAAAAATACAATAAGAAATAATAACTTACATAATATTTTTTGGGCCTCCCTCCATGATTAGCATATTAGATTACAATGGTTGACTATACATCTACTATTTCTATTAGTAAGTCTGGGTGTCTAAAGGCTATGCTTTTTCCTTTTATTTGGGAGTTCATAAATTCTTCATTTCATCTTCATATGCTAGTAACCCAACTCGGAAGTAGCAAACCTTTGTGAAGGTCATTTTCTTCGATAGCAATTTCCAAGTGAGAAATGCCTTTTGAAAGTCATTTTCTTTGACTGAGATTTTTTTTAATGATTGAAAAGATAGTCTGATTCCAGAATAAGAAGTAAATTTGAGAGCACGAACTAGAATATGAATAGGAACTATGAAATAATAAAGCAATAGTAAGACCCAGAGCAAAATCTAGTTAGCAAAAATTTTTGATAGCTCCTTAACTTTGCCTAGCCGAAAGAATGATTGTAGGAATTTCCGATTCATGGTAGATAGATCCAAAAATAAAGAATTCTTTTTTCCTACAACTACCAAAATGTTGATTAACTTTTTTTGGCACCAAAATTAAAAGAAAAAAGATTTTCAAATGTTAGATATTCAAATGGGGCCAAAATGGATACTCAAATGTTAGAAATGAAATCATAATAGAAAAAGAATCATCTATTGTAGACTGGTTGGAAAGAGAGAGTTTGATTATCAAGGTGGATTAGTGATTTCTAATTAATGGGATGAAAATAAAAGCCTTTGCCTCTTTCTAGAACTTACTAAAGGAGGCCTTACATTGAAAGCTTAGTCCTAGTCCAATTGAGTTGAATTAGTTGAAGCACATGTACCATAATTCTTATTGTTTTCTATTCTTGAATAAAAGAGACTGGTTGTTCGGATAACTTTTTAGAGGAAGTTACCAACTCATGCATGAAAGGAATGGACCTTTTCTTTTTTATTTCACCTAGTGTCGATGTTAAGCTTTATGAAGAGCTGGCAATGGGATATACCTTTTCTTTTTAGCATGTTAATTATTAAGTTTTCCTTTCTCTTAATTGCTGGCTTTATGAAGATCTGGCTATTAGGTATACCTTTATTGACGTAATTAGGCTCTGTTTTCATCAGCCTTAAATTTAGGATTCTGACCAAGCTCAATGGCCCCTCTATGAAGCTTTAGTCCTTTTTGTTTATAGTGTTAATGGTTATGTATCTCCGGCCACTTATGTCTACCTACCCCTAAGTCCTATCTTTTGTAGTTTCTTTGCTTCTGTCTTATAAAGTAGACCAAGTAGATGACCAATGATCTGACTTCTTTCCAACAAACAAACAAAGTTTCAATTCGTATAGAGATATATCAGAATTAGCTCTTAGTAATGATTAAATGTCAGGACTTTAGACCCATAATTCAACCAAGCCTATTCTTATTTTTGCTTATAGATATGCTTAAAACCCTAATAAGACATGAACATCAAGAGGTAGAGCTCAAAGGAATGAGAGATATTTCATACTGATTGAGTGTTGATTCCAATCATTATAGATTCAAGGTTCCCGGGTGGGCTGAAGGCCATTCATCATTGGTCTATAGCTAGTAAATAGTTCCTATTTTGGATCAAGCATGTCAGTTGGCTACTAGGAAAAGCAACTACTCACAAGTCCTACCAACCCCATTGGCTTAGAATTACCTCAATCAATACTTGAGTTTTTGTTCTTGGTCATTAATTGAACCTCTCATGTCAAGTCATCTCAAATAAGGCATTCTTGAGGAATGAACCTCGTCTTAGGAACCTTTGTTACAATTAAGCAAGTTTTACTTAAAGTTTTTCCCTTCTAGGTCCTTTTTTATGAAATCCAATTTTTATGAACAAACTCTCACCAACCTTGCCTCTGATCAATCTTCTTCTCTAGTCATTGTAGCACACTTGTCAATAGTCTCGCTTTCCAATCTCAATTGGTGACTCACGACCATTAAATCACTAGCTCTGATGGCCAAAGTGGTCTTTTCCTAGTCTTGTGGTTAGAAAGCTTGACATATGTTAACCTAGTAGAAAGAAAGCCACTCTCCTTCTGCCAAAAGCTCATCTGTCTTTAAGAAGGCAAGAATGTAACTCATAAAAACTATTTGTTCGCTAAACAACCTTATGCTGGTGATCTAGCCTTGGGACTAGCCTTTGTCGTTCCTGGCATGACTTTTTGATTCAGATAATCAATCTTCCTTGTGTCGCTTCTTATCTGACATGGGTAGGGTTGGGTGGTGGCAAAAAAAAAACTCTCTTTTTGTGTACATGAAGTTGATTCTTTTGTTTTCCAATGATAGCTATGACTTTGAAGCATACTTAATCAACTATTCTTTTTTTTCAATTGGTTTTGAAACAACAATATTTGGAGCAAAGGCATCAAGTGTAGGTGATCCCAAAGTTGTAATACACATGCAACTATGTAGCTTGCTAAAAAATAAAATGGAGAACTTTCGAATCCTTCATAGCTTCAACAAGCCCATTTCTTATTATTCCTCCCCAGTCACCCTCGGATCACTTCTCTCACTTTCGGCCACTGTTCACTAATTATAATTCAACATGACTTGGAGATGACCTTATTGATTCCTTTTTGTCTACAATGAATTCCATAGGTGCTAATGTAGTTGATTTCTTAAAAATCTTCATAGATAAGAATTTTGTTATACTTGACTTGATTTTTACCCTTGGTCGAGAAAACCAAAGTAAAGGTCAATTGAAGCATTGCCTTAGCCAAGTTGTAATAAAAAGGCATCCTTTTTTTTGATGTATTCCACTTTTATAGTCAATCTTCTAATCATGGGATTGTGCATCTTTCGTTCCTTGGTGACATAAAGCGATCTCCAAAAGTAAGATATATTGTCGCTTGACTTGCTCTACTTCTCATCACATTCCATATAGTTGTATTGCCCTGATTTCTTATATGAGTATGACCATATATTAGACAATACCATCGATTTCTAAGGTGCAAACCTCATCTTATTACTAAGAAAAAGCACTTAGGAAAAGGCACTTATATCTTCTAAAAGCTCTTGTATGTCATATTAGACTAACTAGGCTACTTCTAGCAACTAATCAGTCAAAGTCAAATCTATTAATTTCATATTTATCTCATCTTTAACTTGTAAATAAGACTTTATATCAAACAAAAATATAAGAATATGAAGATAAAGAGCAAGCCCTCCTACAAAAAAGTAATAATGAAATTATATAGCTAAGTAGAAAATTTTACTTTTGTTTTTGCTACCGTTTTGATATCCTAGCTTGTAAGGTCTTATTGCTCACTTGGAAAGGAAAACATCCAAAAAGGAACCTTTTAATGGATGAATATAAATCATGGGATTGGGGAAAGACACTCAAGCATCCCTCCAGAGACCACTTCTCACTAGCTTTTTGATCCATTTCCAAATGTGTCCTTCTTAAGAATTGCTTTCGATATAAAAGTTCCTCTTCATCTTTTTTAACATGGGGATAATGCTAAGCTTATCTTAGAATGTCAATTATTTTCATAAATAGAGATGGATGAGAAATGTTTTATCACCAAAGATGAAATTAGAGAGAAAATCCTCACTTCTAATTGTAGGACAATAATTCTCATAACCAGGCTAATTTTTTGGGTATGCTTATTGTTGACTCGAGGCTAATATGTTTACATTATGAGTAACCCACTTTAGAGAGTGATTTCTGACTTTAGGTGTTGATATCGATTATATTGACTTTATCTTCACTGTTTGTTCTCTTTTTAAAGCCTCTCACAACTCTTATTGAACACTCCTCACTATAAGGAGATAGAGTTACTAGACCAAAAACATGGAACAAGGGAGTACTTGTAAATTAAGAATTGGTAACTTAACTTTTGACTAACAGACTTGCTTTTGTTAGAAGTAAAGAATGCTTATCCATTGGAATCAATGTCCATCAATTATTTTGCTTTAATGAATACTTAAAACCTCTACTTCCATAGCTTTAATGGGTGATTCTCCATTCCTCATTAAAGTTTGAAAATTGCCCAGAATCATTGTATTCATTATAAAGTGTTGAGACCTTCACGATGTTTCATCTATGATTCAATTATGAGTCATGAACTCAATTACCAATCATTTAGTCATTTACCTCAAATTTTACTAGTTAGAAGTTCACTCTTATACATTTGATAGAGCATTCCTAACTCATTGCTCACTTCTCACATAAGAGTAATTCCTAACATTCTCTCTAAAACAAGGGGGTAGGTTAATTGTTACTAATTTAAAGCTTTCGTAGACTAACAATTTAACTTGAATACATTTCAATGCCTAATTTTATTGTCAACTATAGGCCTTCAATCTATCTAAATGAATATAGGTATTGCAACATTGTTATATTGTCCAAGTTTATTGGTTAGAAAGTATTCCAAAAAAACTTATTAGTGAGGGTATCTAACTAAAAAGGATCTGTAAGTATATGGGCAATACAATTAGTGAATAAAACATTGTTTCTAGATATCAATCTTATAGGAAATTGTATCATAAGTTTACTCAACCAACAGTGAGACAATATAATTTTATTAGATGAAATATTTCTAGATTTTAGTATGACTCGTAGATTTTAAGATTTGTCCACTTGTTTCATATCTTGCAGCTTAAATAATTTTATTTATGTTGGATTTGTATATATAATGAATGTTGGCTTATGATAGAATATCTCTTTGTTCTAATAGCATACAAGATGATTATCAGTATTGAGCCGATCTCAATAATAATCTTATTATAACTATCCTCTAGGTACTTTACTATTAAGACAACAAATCATTTTTACTTAAGAGTTTTCATAAGTCTATACTTTTTTGATATCTCAACTTTACTTGATGGTTGCTTCATATATATATACGTGTGTGTGTGTGTGTGTGTGTGTGTGTGTGTGTGTATTCTTATTCTTATTCTTTAGTCTCAAGTATTATAAAGTTTAAGAACTGATATATTTTATAAGTATTTGTACTTTTAATTTCGTAATTATCATACTCACATAATTGATATACACTTTCTTTAAATATCACTGATGGGAATCATGTGAGTAAAAGCAACTCAAAAAAATATCACCACCTTGTCAGTCACAATCTACTCATACATGCCATATGGATTACTTATCATTATCCTCTATAGTAATAATGTGACTCACACACTAAAAGTAAAATTCTTAGAATAATATTATATAAAACAACCACAAAAATAGAGAACAAGTTCTTATAAGAAAAGTATAATAGAGTGACATATAAAACCATTCATACTTATTACTCTGTGAGTATCATACTAAAAATGATTAACATATTATAATTTTAAGTTTTAACATATAGGTTTGTGTCATGGATCATGGTTGAGTGGACTATCACTTTTTTTTACCATATATATATGAGTGAGCCACATTGTTACATATCATAATATACCATGAAAGAATATAAAACTCACTAATAGTCAAATCCCTAATTCAAGTTCTATTTAATTACTATTTTAATTAATTTTCATTCTATAACATAAATTAAATACATTCATTATTAATAAACCATTAATGCATCATATAAATCCTAAATATATAAATAATATATCTCAATTTAGCCTAATATTGAAAAGATATTCAATGAGGTATAAGAGAGTAAGTCTCATAAATCTTGGGTTCCCGATAATAATCTCATGAGAATCTAGGATATAATCTTATTCCTATAACATTTTAGTTGATTTTTCGAATTCATCCTAGAGAGAGGAGTTTGAAAGTTGTGCCCCCAACTTTTGGGTTTAGCTTATGTTTTATGTCCATGCTTGTTCATGGATCCCTTAATTAAGGAGTGTGAAAATCCTCCCCTAAGGTTGTATTTGTGGCTTTCTTTTGATTTTGTGCATGAAGAAGGAAGAATAATAATTGGATTTTTGTCATTTATTTTTTATGTTATTTAATTTTGATATTTGTTGAAGTAAAAAGTAGAGGGGTCAACCGAGCCGGGCCAGGCCGGCCCGGCACGAGGCACTGCACGGTTCGGTCGTGCCGGGGCCGGCCCGGCACGAGAAAATCCCATGCCCGGGCCCATGTCGTGCCTGGGTAAGGCACGGCCCATGCCGTGCAGTACCGAGGCCAACTAGGCCTCGTGCCGTGCCTGACTCGGCATGGTTCAGTGGCCCGTGGCCCTGCCTGTAGGAACGAAATTTTCCCCTTCCCGCAAAAAATACCACGGGTCGGGTCCAATCAGACCCGACCCCCGGTCTCCCGAGCCGACCAGATTCCTCCCCCCCCCCCCCCCCCCCCCCCCCCTCCCCCAACGAGCAAAAAAAAAATAAATTGTAACCATTGGATCTCGCCTACAACGGCTAGGGAGCATAATCCAATGGCCCTCATGATTCTGCCCCCTAAAAAATTAAAAAAAAAATCAAAAAAAATGACTTTTTTACAAAAAAATATTTGTATTTAATCTATAAATTTCACCCCCCACCCCCCCTCTCTATAACATTTATGTTTTTCATAAACATTTTTTCTCTCAAATCTCACATTTTCTCTCTCAAAAATTTTGCTTCTCTCTCTCTCTGGACTTGGGAAGTCGAGATTTTGTCATTTGGCTTGGCTTTTCGGGAATCTCAACTTGGGTTTTGAATTTTGAGCTAGACTGTGGTGTACCGTGCATGTGATCAACCTCACTACTTTACTGAGTAATTTATTTTAAGTTTTTTTTTTACTTTCTCTCTCTCTCTCTAGTCTCTCTCTCTCTCTCTAAACCTAAAATAAATAAATTTAAAATCTATCATCTAGTCTCTAAATAAGTGTCCCGATTAACAAAATCCTAAAAAATAACAAATACTAATGAAACATATTTAAATTTAGAAAATCAAAATATTACACAGAGGTCTGAGACTGCTGAAACTTAGGTTTCTCCAGTCGTCTCAACCCAAACTTCTAAAAAACAAAAAACTAGGAGGACTTCTGTAGTTTGGACTCATTTTAATATATTAAAACAAAAAAAATGTTATGGGTGAGGAAGAAGAAATGACACAGTGCAAATATTGTATGAGACTTTTAACATGTAAGAGTTCGTTTGGGACTGTGCACCTTAAGAGGCATGCCGAATTATGCACCAAAAAACATGGTCCATTAGATCCTAGGAAAACCCTACTTGACACTGCATTTTTTGAGACTGGATCGAGTTTAGTCTCAAAGTTTACTCCCTTCACATACTCCAGCGAGTTGGGTAGGGACGACATGGCCAGACTTATCACATTGATGGGTCTTCCGATCAGATTTTCGGAAGATCCAAGGGTAGTACACATAATGCAGACATATTTCAGCATGCTTATCGTAGGATTCCTAGGTCCACAACTAGGAATGACATACTAAACTTGTTAAAGTTAGAAAAACAAAAAATAATTAATGAATTTATGGCATATAGTAGAGTAGTGTCCGTGACGTCCGATATTTGGACAAGTCACGATGAATCATCTTATGCATTTCTCACCAGCCACTATGGAGATTCTAACTGGACTATGAATAAAAAAATTTTACGATTCTCTGAGATTCATCATCCTCGTGATAACCCGGCTATTTTTGAGTCTATGATGAAAATCTTTAGGGAATATAAAATTCAAAATAAAATTTTTAGTGTCACATACGATAATGCATCTAATAATGGAGTAGTGATTAACATGTTTGTTAGAAATATTAGAGACGCACCATTAGGAGAGATTTTTCATGCCAGATGCATGTGTCACGTGATTAACCTGATTGTTCAAGCGGGTATGAAGGTGTGTTCCCTCACGTTGGATAATATACGTAATGCACTAAAATATATTCGTACTCCTGGCAGACAACAAAAGTTTGGTAGTCTCTATTTGTCTACGAATCTTAAGAAGAAGAAATTCTAATCGGATGTGAGACATCGTTGGAATTACATGTACCTGATGTTGGAATCATGTGTTGGATACGAACACGTGATATCCGACTACATCAATAGTAAGAGGGATGAACTTATTACTGATGACACTGACTGGGCTTTAGAAATTTCATTTATGAATTTTCTGAACAT
The DNA here is from genome assembly GCA_029783825.1 of Sapria himalayana. Classification (NCBI taxonomy): domain Eukaryota; kingdom Viridiplantae; phylum Streptophyta; class Magnoliopsida; order Malpighiales; family Rafflesiaceae; genus Sapria; species Sapria himalayana. The sequence goes on along the minus strand of JAREIK010005719.1, from coordinate 3,434,007 downwards.
TTTTTATGACACGACGAATATGTGTACATCGGTTTATACGCCCATGACTTGCATTGCACTCCAGTACATTTGCAACATTAGTAGCATGTTTAGGAAGTATCGAGCTAACTCGACACTTAGTCATATGGTTGCAAAGATGGAAACCAAGTACTTGAAGTACTGGTCCACCGTTCCGTTTCTTTATTGCCTCACTACATGCATGGACCTTAGGGTTAAGGTGGAAGGGGTAGAAAACACCCTGACTTACATTTCCTCGTGCATGAACCTGGAAGAGCCACCTGAAGGGTTCATTCATGAGAAGTTGATTGACATGTTCACATACTACGATACTAGGTATGGTGGTAGTGGTGGTGGTGAGACTGTGATTACGGACATGGATACCTTGTTCGGAGATGACAATTTTTCCATTCAGCAAGCGAGAGGGAAACATAGGGGTGGTCCATCACATAGGAGCGAGCTTTCTCGGTACTTTTATACCGATTACTGCTCAATCCTATCACATTCTGATACTAAGAATCTTGATATATTATAGTGGTGGAAATCATATGAGTCCACCTTTCCCGTGCTATCTAGGATGGCACGGGATCTACTGACTCCTCCGGTGTCGAGCATAACATCGGAGTCTGCTTTTTCTGTTGCAGTGAACATGAGTTCGAATAGGAGATCAAGATTACGTCCAAATATTGTTGATACCTTGGCTTGTTTGAAGGATTGGGAGGATTCGAGGTTTAGCATCCATGATCGTATTGGAGTTGGGACTGGGACAGAGACTACAGCCGCATCCACTGCGAAAGTGGAGGAGTTGATTGCTGATGGTGATGATCCATATGATACTGATCTTGATGTTGCGGCTGATGATGATTATGATATGCCGATTAATGATTAATGATGATCTACTGCTTTTTGATTTCAATGTTTTGTTTTTTATTGATTATACGCTTTATTTATACGTTACGTTGAAACTTTAATTTATTTGATTTGGACCTTTGGTATCTAATGACTGATTAGTCATTTTTCATTTGGTTTGCTTATGTTTTGTTTACTTTTTAATTTTTTTTAACAAAATTTATTGATTTATTTATTTTTTTGTTTTATTTTTTCATTTTAAAATTTATAACTCTATTATATAATTCTAATAAATTATAACTAATTTTATTTTACATTATAAAAAAATTAAAACTTTGTAAATTTAATAAATTTTAAACAATTTTCATATTATAAATTTATTATATTATACATTATCTATAATTTTATATATAATTTAATATTTTATATAATTAAACTAAAATTTAAAACTATAAAATTTTTTAAAAAAATTTACCTAACATGTACGGCCTTGTTTGGCCCATACGGCCAGGTTAGGCTGGCTTTTATAAACTGTGTCGTGCCTGGCCCGGCACAAAAGCATAGTCCTGCTCTAAAAAAATGGACCGGGCCAGCTCGGCCCGTCCCGTTTGACACCTCTAGTAAAAAAGCCATGACATTGAAAAGATGGCATGAGATTGGACTTGATCTCTTGAGCTTGAGGTTGCAACAATGGAAAGTGGCCGAGATTTTAGAATATATCCAAATCTTTCTGTAAAACAAAATCATGATACTAAGAATGTCCATGACTTTGGCCTTGGCCTTTCTTTTGTATCAAATGATCATGATACCAGGAATCACCATGACTTTGACTTTAATCTTTCTCATTTATCAAATGGAAATGGTATTCAGAATGATTAGAACATTGGTAATTAGCTTTTGCATCTGAGTTGTGTCTTTTCCTTCTCTTGTGAGAAAGATTCGAGGTATTGGCTCTATAATTTTCTAAGTTGTGACCGTGCTCAAGTAATACTCTTTATAATATTATTTTTCAAAAAATTAATATGCTAGAAAATTATCATAGTTTTGGCTTGAGTAGTTTTGGTTCTATAATTTTCTATATATCAAAAGTCATTGCTTTGGGGGAAGGTTATAATTATGACATGAAAAACAAAATATTGGTAAAGATAAGGTAATGATGATTGAATGTTACCATGACTTTTAGCACTAGTGTGACACTTGGTTATAGTAATATAAAATTATTATCATAGTCATTTAATTATTATGAAATAAATATAACTATGATTCTAAGATAATATTATAGCCAAAAAGAATATATTACACGGTTAAAAGATTATACTACCAAGGTGTAAAGGTGTCAAACGAGCCGTGTCAGGCTAGATGGGCACGATTTTAGGCCGCCCAACTGGGTTATCGTGTCGGGCTAGGCACAACATAGTCATAGTATTGTACCTTGCCTGGCATGACATAGTTCTGTGGAGGTCAGGCCTGACACGAGCCCCAGCACGAAATCCATCAGGTTCGACCCGGTTGGGGTCGGGCCAAAACCCTAATTTTTAAAAAAAAATAGGGTTTCAACGGTGCGCCACCGCACCGCCACGCATCTTCGTCCTTTTGGGGCTCAGAGAGCCTCACCCGTTGGGCGTCAGCTCATTGTGACCATGCTCGATGTGTGGTCATGTGTGCCATGCCAACATGCCAGTCATGCCATGCCAACATGCTAGGCATGCCATGCCGTGCCTAGCATGGCACGTGGGCAGAAAACTTTGGCCCTGTATGGCACGACTCATGTAGTAGGTGATAGAGTTGTGATATATAAAAATTTTTATGACTAAATAAATAGAGTTTTGACCAGGAATAGATGATGAAACTACTTGATGAATCTCATATCACCAAGTTGCATTTTACCTCCAAAATTATACTGATTTTATGACTATTCATCTAAATCCATCAAAACTTTAGTCATGAAATTATTCTAATTATAAATTATTTTCATGCTTACACATTATCTAATATCACCCTAAATACAAATAAATATTCAATATTTTACATACCAAATAAATTAAAACACTAAAACTATTGTTCATTCTAGAGTTATAACTTTTCTCTTAATAAAAAAAAATCACTTGTATCATCTCTAACAAAATATTTTTCTCTATGACTATGTTTCAGTAACATAGTTTCTCAATATAGTGGAGCAACTTCTCGTGAACATATTGATAGTCATGGTATGGTTTGAGTTCTAGTATTATACCTATGGGTAAGTTAGGTATAACAATGATTCATGTAATAGATATATGATATTTATTACATCACACTTTGAAAAGTTTCTTTGGGTTACCCCTCATGCATCACTACTTTTAATGATGATACCTAGATCATCGATACCTTCTCACCACCACCAGTGAACTCTATCATCCATGCTAGCTTTTTAGTATACATTTTTATTTTTTTCTTTCTTGTTTCTTCCTTCTATTTTACACCCATGATACTTCCTTCTTTTGACTTTCATTCTTTTAATGCCTTGGCTTTGAGTATTGTCGTGACTGCTTCTTCAATTCTAGCCTAACTTTCATCTTCATATATCCCTATAGTCATGGCATTGAGCACAACCATGACTTTGTCATTAAGCTTTTCTTGACCTTTTTTTTTGTAACACCAAATTCATAGAATTCTACATTGTCACAATTTTGTCTTTAAGATTTTATTGGACCATTTATTTATGTAACATCAAGATCATCGCACAGTGCATGATCGTGGCTTTGGCTTTTAGCTTCTCTTGACTATTTTCTTTGTAGCACCAAAGTTATGGCACTTGGAATAGTTGTGGCTTTTTCATTGAGCTTTTGTTTGGCAATTTCATTATGTAACACCAAGTCTTTATATTGTAATGGCCACAGCTTTGTCATTGTTTGGATCTATCAAAAATTTTATCTCGATCTTGTCTTCCTCACTTGTTTCCTTAGCTTCATTGATGTTGTTTGTGTTTGATTCCTCCAGATTCATGGCTTCAAAGAATATCACGACTTCATAATAATTATCTTTCTTATTTGCATCACTTTCACAACTCAAAAGTGGCTCTTCCACTTCATCTTTCTCATTTTCATGACTTTTATATCTCCAAAAATATTCTTTCACAACATCACCCTCATCTTTATCTAGCTAGAAATCCTTTATAAAATTTTTCCAAATAAAGTTAACTTTTTGTTGCATTTCTTTATGGAGGATATTATCTACTCTCCTACACTCCAACTTATAATCATTTAAACTTTATAAGCCTTCGTAGAGATTAAACTTTACATGTTCCTAGTCAATATGGAGAGTGAACTCACTTTTCTTGATATAATAAAGGCTTGTCTAGTGGTTAAAATGTATTATCCTAAGATTAATGGTGTATAATGATCTTTCTTCATATCAAATATAACAAAATATATTGGAAAAATAAAGATATTGACCATAACCAAATAATCTTTAATAATACCATCCAAAGTACTTGATTATCCCATTGGCCATTTAGTGTGAGATAGAGGTTAGAGTAATTTTTCTGAGATGCAGCCTTCATACAATTAGTGAGAGTATTAAGCTGACAATTAATCCTAAGTCCATAATATATTCTAAATTATGTGATCTTCAATAGTACAAGGTATAGAAAAACTTTTGGAATTATTTAATTTCTTCAAAAGTATTCATTGAATAATTTCACTATATATCCCATCCATATTCATGGCCTCGTACATTACTAACTTTCTTTTATTGCTCATGATAATTTGCATAAATTTCACGTAGATTAACATTTAAGCTAGAGTTTTTATAAATAGTATATTTACTTCTATTTTCTGGAAAAAGGTTGAGAATTTTTTCAAATTATTTATCCAATTTTTCCTTCTTAAAACATAGTGATAAAAGAAGACCAAATTTCGCCTTTTTTTTCCTATAGTCTTGGGTAACCTACATTCATTGCTCTAATTTTTTACTTCTTTCATTCATATTTGGAGATAAGAACTGAGTTTGTAGTTTCACTTGGATCATAGCTTTGTAAGGTATCATAGCTTTGTAAGAGCTGAGTTTTCATCTATAGAAAAATTCATTATGGAAGTTATGACTTTTGAGAAATTATAATGGAATCTATCACTTTTGGGAAAATCATGGTGTTTTGAGCTCTAGAATTTCCAGAATCATCTTACTCCATTAATTGCATCTCTAGCTCTTTTCTACTTCGAAGCAATATTGATAAGCACTTCTTTGGGTTTGAGTTATACTACTTTGCAATTCATTAATACCTTTTTTTTTCATCGATAAAGCTATTTGTCCAATTTGATTCTTTATACTCTTCATTGCCAAATTCATGTTATCCAATATAGCTTCAAGCTCTCCATCCAAGTATCTTGGTAAATGTTTCTCTTTCTCAAAGCTATTAATATAGCAATCATATTATCTTCCATCATCAACTTTTTTTTCTTCATACAAGTTGAAAATTTGAATTTGATTTTCCTTGATTATTGTAGCTTACTAAATTATTCTAAAAGTTCCTAGAGCTTGCCCAAAATTATGTAGCTCACTCCTATAGCTCCAAATGAAAAGTTTTCATGATTTTTCATATTTAGATGATAATGCATCAGAACATTATTATTGGATCGAAATGTGTACCATTTGCTTTGGAATTCATTAGACTCTTCTGTTCTGATAGATGAGATCTATCATAACATTATTATTTTGTATTACTGCAAAATGGTGACATCTTCTAATCATTTTCTCCTCTTAGGTTTCAAGCTTCTTAGGATAGCCTCCATTTTTACTTCAATTAAAATGATCTGATTAAACTCTAATATTCCAGCATGTTTTCCGCTAAAAAAATAATATATTAAAGTTTGGTAGGTATTCTTTGCTAACTTCTCAAACAAGTAATATGCCTCATCTAATGATATTTATAATTAAACCACTTGTATCCATATTAATCACATACCTTATCATATAATATAGCTTATTATAGAAAGTTTTGGCTTTAAACCATAACTCAAATCAATGTTAAGGTGACCTCCTCAATAACTCATTAAAATGGTCTCAAGCTTCATATAAAATATTTTGGCCATCCTATCATAATTGGCTTATCTCACTCCATAATTGAGTAGTAATTTGAGGTGGAAAAAACATAGTGAGAAAGATACAAGTTTATTTCAACTCTTTATAGAGTAATGAGATAAGTATTGATACCAACTATGTACCTTATTTTTTTATGAGAATAGGAATAAACATAACTTGGTGACATCGAGACTAACACCAATCATCTTTATCATGTCACATAGCTCCAAAAATATCATGATATGTCTATTCATATCCTTCAATATTTTTCTATTGTATTAGTGCTATTAACGCATTACTATTAGACTTGATCTCAACTATAAATTATTTACTTCATCAATTAGTTGCATTCAAATACCCAAATAACTTTCCATCATTATTAGCTTCCAATAATGTCCCAATGTGTAATGGTGGATGAGCTATTGGATAGCTTGTCCATCATTGTCTCAATGCTTTCTATTGATGCTAATTGCCTCCAATGACTCTTTATTAGCTTTCTATTTCAAAATAGCTTTTCTAGTTCTCTTTATTTCTAGATCCAGATGGGTTATCTCAGTCTTAGAACTTCTACTTATAATAATAAGGGTTGTGAAAAAAATAGAAAAAAGAAGTGCAAGAGCAAGACACAACATATCCACGATCCAAATAAGATAAGCAATTTGATCTGAGAAAATTATTAAAATAGCACCAACTAAACTACTAAGAAAGAATTATCATTTCTTAAAGATAATTATGTCAACTCACATTGACTGAATCAAACTAGATAATCCTCAAAAATGATCCTAAAAACTATTATGTTACCCAATTTTATTGTGATTTTATTGTGACTTTATTATGTTACCCAATTTTATTGATTATATAGTATCCCAAAAACTTATTAGCTGAATATATCTTGTAAATAAAGATCAACAAGTATATGGGTCATATAAATAGTAAATAAGACTCTAATTTAAATATCAATCTCATAGAAATTATATTGGTAGTTTGGTCAACCAATAGTGAAACACATAATTTTTATAGAAGAGACATTTCAAGATTTTGATATAATTTTTAGATCCCAGGATTTTCCAACTTGATTGGTATGATGCATGTTCAAATAATTCAATTTATATTTGGTTTGGATGTAGAATTATAAATTAGATTGTTTAATCTTTTTCTCTAATGGAATACAAGATGGTTATCATCATTGAGTCTAATTCAATCATAGCCCCTTCATAGTTATCTCCTCTGTAGTTTACCACCATGATAATAAATCATCTCTACTCAAGGTCATTCACAAGTTTATACCTTTTATGCAACTCAACAATTACTCTTGATGGTTACTTTATATGTAAATTCTTATTCTCTGACCTCAAGTTTCATAAGGCCCAAGAACTATTATTGTTTATAAGTATTTTCACTTTTAGCATCATAAATACCATACTTACATAATTAATATATGCTTCTCCCAAATCTTATTGGAGGGAATCATGCAAGTGAAAATAACTCATTAGAATATTACTACCTTATGAGTCACAATTCACTCATACATGTCATATATTATACCTATTATCATCCTCCATACTGATGTGGTGTGTAACATTATCAATAGAGAACCAATTCTTCTAAACTATGTATAATGAAGTGGTGTGTAACATTGTTTATGCCTTTGTCTTCATGATTATCATATTCACAATGATTAATATGGCTTAATTTTGGGTTTTAATATATAGGTTTGTCTCATGTATCATGGTTGAAAGGGATGTCACTTCATTCCTACCATATATATAAATGGGACATATAGATTACCTATCACCATCTACCATGATAACCTGTACAAACTCAGTAATAATCAAATTTCTAATTCAAATTCTATTTAATTTTAATTTCTATCAATTTCATTCCACAACATAAATCAAACATATTAATTATTCATAAACCATTAATACATTACTTAAATCATGATAACAAAAACTCTAAATCTCAATTTATCCTAAAATTAGGGAGATATTCAATGAGATATAAGAGAAAATGTCTCATGAATCTCAAATATTTAGTGATAGCCCTCATGAGAATCTAGGATATAATCCCCAATCTCATGCTATTTTAGTTAATTTCTTAAATTACTTTAGAGACAATGAGTTTTAGAGTAATGCTCTCAAACTCTAAGGTTTAGTTTATGTCGTGCATCTCTTACTTGCTCATGAATTTCCTAAGAAGTATGAAAATTTTTTCTAGGGTTGTTATTGTCTTTACTTTTAGTCGAGTGTGAAGAAGAAAAATAATAATACTTGAATTTTTGTTCTCTTTTCTTCTATACTCTATAATTTTAGTATTTGTCTCAGTAGAAAGTTATGACTTTGAAAAGATACCATGATTTTAACCTTGGTCTTTTGAACTTGAGATTGTGACTTTGGGAAGTGGTTGTGACTTTGAAATGTATCCTAATCTTGTTGTAATGAAAAATAGCAACATATTGTCTCTATAACATAAATTCATGGCAATTGTAATGGTCTTAGCTTATGCATTGGTTTTTCTTTTGTAACAAGTCGACATTGTAGTCAGAATGGCCACCAAATAGGCTATGGTATTTTTTGTGCATTAAATGGCTGCAACACTAGGAAAGGCCATTGCTTAGTCCTTGGTCTTACTTCTGCATTAAATAGCCACGATGTTGGGAATGGCCGTGGTTTTGAGAATGACTATGACCTCGGCATTGGACTTTATTTTATATCAAATGGCCACAATGCTAGGATTAGTCATGGCTTTTCTTTTGATCTATTTCATGTATCAAATGACCATGTTATTGGAAATGATCATGACTTAAGAAATTCGCTCATACATCTAAGTTACGGCTTTGTCTTTTCTTGAAGACAAAAGTCATTTCCTTGAGAAGTAGTCAAGCTTGAGTAATGCACTTTGTAATATTATGTGCCCAAAAGTCACAACACTAAATAATTATTATGGCTTTAACATAAGTAGTTTTAGATATGTAACTTCATGTAGCTCAAACATCACAACTTTGTGAAAAGACTTTGGTTTGACTTGAGAATATAAAGACTTGATAAAAATAAAGTTATAGTGCTAAAACATTGTCATGACCTTTAGCACCAGTGGTAGACTTAGTTACTATACCAAAAGATTTATGTTATATTTAATTATTATGAGATAAATGTTGCTAAGGCTCCAAGATATTATTGCAACCAAAAAGAATATGTTACATAGTTGATAGATTATGCTAATGAGATAGTAGAGTCATAGTGTATAAAGATTGTGATAACTAAATAAGTAAAGTTTTATCTAAGAATTGATACCAAAATTACTCAATGAACAACACATAACCAAGCCATCAATTAACTCTAAAAATATACCAATTTCATGCATATTTATCAAAATTGATAAAAAACTCCAAAATCATCAAATTGATCCAATTATGATTCTTTTCCTTACTTATGCATCATCTATATCATCCTAAATATTATAGAATTGTTGATATTTTAAATACAAAACATGTCTTAGCACCTTTGTGTACAATGATTTAACTTATACTAGCTAGCATCAAAAGAGTAACCATGTGTTTTTTCTCTTTCCATTCATTTTATTATGAATTCTAAACTCACTTTATTGCATTGATTTGTTTTTGAAATCATTATTCTTTTAGTGTTTATTTTAGTAATTAGTAGTGTACTGATAATATCCACTTCCTCCCTTTGTTCATTAAATTGGGATTCATTAATCATGTTGTATATAGTTTGTTTTGATAAACTATTTTGTATAACCAAAATATTTTTTATTTCAATATTTTATTAGTGCAGGAAATACATTATTGAAAGGTTGGGAATGCAGCAATAGCACAATAATGGGGGTTTCACTATTTGATCAATGGGCTGAAGAAAATTTTGGAGTACAACCAAGTCTATCCAAGTGATCCATCCCACTCCGTTATTGATATCGAGGAACTGTTTAATATAAATTGATTTTTATTTCTATTTTTTGGTCGCTATCAATTTTTCATGGAACTATTCATTTTTGTCTCTCCTCTCCACATGATTTTTCTTCACGATTGTTGTCTTTGTAAGACTGTGTTTTAGGTTATAATTTGTAAACACATAAGCATATTTCTAGTGGATGTAGCTAGTCATGTTGAACGACTCGTGAACCACGTTATTTTTTATGTTTCTACTGTGGTTTGATTTTCTATCATGATTGTTAGATTGTGGTTTGATATACTATGATTGTGGATATATCGTTTGTTGTTTTCTTCTTCTCCTTCTAATCTGTGAAATTACAAATGTTGGAAGCTGAATTACCCAAAAAATCATATAAATGAATCAAAGTTGTTCTCTATGGCCATTAAATTTTTATTTTTTAAACTTTCACACACCCTTTCCTTCTTTTATTATTTTGCTTGTTTGTACTTCCTTTTTGGTACTTGCTTGGATTACTACCTTGCTAGTAGTAATGTTATTTTCTATTGACCCTATGAGCATAATGATTAGAATCATACTTTGTTGCATACTTCTTTGTTAAAAGAGGTCTTAATTGACCCAATTATTTTCCAATATGAATGATAAGTAGAGGTGTCAACCGGGCCGGCCCGGCCCGGCACGAGGCACGGCACGGTTCAGCCGTGCCTGGGCCGGCCCGGCATGAGAAAATTTTGTGCCTGGGCTCGTGCCATGCCGTGCCTGACCCGGTACGGCTCGGCCCGTGGCACGGCACGTCGGCACGGGTTCATCCCGTGTCGGGTATCCCTTGAGCCCGACCCCGCGATGTCCCCTCCCGCAAAAAAGACCGCGGGTCGGGTCTGATTTGACCCGACCCACGGTCCCCCGAATTTCAAACCGTTCGAACATCCAACCCGAGTGGGCCAGGCAAGGCACGACATAGCTTGCCGTGCCTGCGGGCCGTGCCTGGCCCGGCACGAAGGCACACTCGTGCTCAAAAAAAAAAAAGGGCCGGCCCGGCCCGTTTGACACCTCTAATGATAAGCAATAGGGCATGGGACAAAGTTTAATTCATCATGATAGCAATTCACCAAATCTAAAATTAAGCTAGCCATCCAATGATAATGGGTAAATATGGTATGTCAGTTAAGGCTCACTTTCACCTTAAAGTTCATTATGATTGAAATGTCTTCTACTTAGTAGTAGTAGGAACAAGATATAAATGATTCATCCATGCCAACAAGAAAGAGAGCTTCATCCAGTCACTCAAAAAACTATTGATCATGAAGAGAGAAAGGGACATGTTTTGTAGTGAAAGCTCATGCCTAGCCTCTCTAATAGTAGCAAATCAATTTTCATAACCTGTCATTATATTTTTGGGTAGGAGTCATTAGATCTAGCTTAGAAAAATGAGTGATCGACACTTGCTTACAAGTTTTAACCACGAGAATAAGTTGATTCACAAAGGAAAATATGCATAGCCTAACCTAGTTCTTCATTTTCATGAGTGGTATGGTACAAAACAAGAGAAATCATGATTAGAGAGAAGTGACGAGATAATAAATTTGTAGGGAATAACAAAGTAAAAGCATGAACCAACTATCTCATTCCTTGTTGCGGCCGCTCACCCTACATTAGTGCTAAAGGATTGTAACTTGTCTATATTCAAAGGTGGAAAAACCTAAAGAATGTGAAGAATGTGTGAACACTAGAGAGCTTCAAGCTACCAACATTATCTTTTCAAAAGGATGACCTACATGTTGCACTTGGGAGTCACATAAAACATAACAAGCCACTCTACCTTCTTGGGTACATTGGGGAAGAAAAGTAACCATGAGTGCACATAGACTTAGATGTCCGCCATAACTAAAATGCCTTTTCATGCTCTAGCTCACTAGTGAATACCTATGAGCAAAAAAAAATCACACTAAGATGATCATCCAAAGATACAATGCTGACTCCCAAATGGGCAATTAGTATAATTCACCTTAAGTGTTAGTTGGGAAACTTGAAGTTTGAAATCATGTATTATGTAAATTGCAAAGACACCCCCTACAATCCACTACTGGGAAGGCCTTATAGAATATTTCTCCTTCCACGAGAAAAAGGAATACCTTTTTAATTTAATATACACTAAGCTCTAAGCTTTTTTTTATAATTATCTAATACCTATATATTGGAAATGCCCATCTAATATGGTCAAAATTAGTATCACATTTGATAGTGAATAAGAAGCTCAAAAGGGTGAAACATGCAATACATGTGGGCATAAGTCTTCCACTGCCACCTCTAATGTGCCACTCATAAATTGAAAAACCTGGAAGAGTTATCATTTCAGTACCAATGAATGAGGGGCATGGATCACATTATATAAAATATGGCAACTTAAACATATTCTTTGAAGATTGAACCTTTTTCTACAAGGGGAGGCCAAATTTTTCCAACTATAGCCTAATTGCTAAAAAATGATGAAATAAATTGCATGATGAATGCTCAAAAATATGCGTTAGAAGAAGGGGAGGCTATTAGGTTTCCAACATATATAGCCTATGTCCCTTATTATGAAAGGACATATGGGTATGAATCTTAAGTTTATGAGTAAAATACTACAAAAGGCTGAGACTTTGAGTTGAACTTGATAATGAAGTTACTCCACTTTAGTTTAGTATGGACATCTATGAAGCAAAAAATGGAGACTATAAGGCCTATCTATCATTCTTCTCTATCTATCCTAGGAAAGCCATATATAGGTAAACGAAAGGGGGGTTTTCCTCACTTTAGAATAAATGAACCCTTAAGAGCTCAGTTTCCAATCCACTATTTCAAATCAAAAAACTAGCTCAAGTGGGGGAATTCCTCCTAGACATAATGAGGAAAGCCAATGAACTTGTACTCCCATTAATAATAAAAAACCAAAGTTGCTGATGGATGGGCCCACAAATAGTAATTAAGGGCCTATCCATTGTTCTATTTTGATGTATTGTCTAATCAATTATTGAGGTTCAATGGCCTTTGATTGCCTCTTGTTACTTGACACTCTCATTTCAATCAACTACTTCTACTCCTATTTAGATTTAGCTATTTTTTGTGACTTTGGGAGGGTTTATAAGTTGTACAAGTAATAAAATAGATATAAGTCTATATATCATCCTCACAAGGATTCTATTAGTAGTTCAAGCAATCAATGGTAAAATAACTAATGTTAAAGTTGAGTCAACAAACATGAATTTTTAAAAAGATACTTAAACTCTAGTATTGTGTCATTTTCTTGAGCTTAATAATAGTTCTTTAGTGGGTAACCAATATTGTATTTGCTTATTGAATAAATGATAGTTTAGTGTGAAAATACTCAAGTTTCATATTGGAATACAAGATGGATGTTATCTTTGGACTATCAATATCAAAGATAATTTTCTCATAGTTATCCCTTCGATATTTTACCACTAAAGTCAAACATTGTTCAGTTCATGAGTTATTCACATATCTACTCTTTTTAGGTAAATTCAAGTGTTCTTAATAATCACTTTGAATATGCACTAATTCTCTATCCTATAATATCTTTAGCAAACAATATGTTGTGGCATAAATATATTAATATTTTTGGTTTCATAATTATATCATACTAATAATAATTAACATATATATTCTCATAAATTACACCTATAAAACTCATAAAAGAGAAATTGACTCGTAGAAGTATCACCACCATACAAATCACCTTCTATTGTATTTGGTAATAAATGTGTTTGTTATGGGTGACATATGACTCTTATACAATGGTGAAAATCCTAGGTTAGCTATTTTACTTGACTCCTACTCTACTCGAGATCAAATTTTTTAGAATATACAAAATGGATTAGATATAAATGTTTTCATGCTTTCAAATTCATAATCACCATACTTGCGATGTTTAAACTTATCTCAATCTCAAATTTTCTCACATAGGTTTATCTCATGTATTAAATTAGAATAGCTGTCACTTCCTTATAGTGGTGCATGAATATATTCTGTGTTATACCTATCACTATATGTATTGGTTGATATACATAAACCTATAATATAATAAAAATTATATATTTTAGTTCTATAACACATCCAAATCCATCAACCAAATAAAATTATATATCTATCATACAAAAGTATATAACCCAATCCTAGATCTTAATTTGACATAATATTAGGAATGATTTTGTGTGAGATATTTTGTAAGGCATCTTTTGGAATGATTGGTTTTCAATGCAAGCTCAAGTAGAATTCTAAGTTCTAAAACTTAAACTGAATTAAGTATTGTTTGAGTTCACCATAGATTTTCCCCCAATTACGGATTGGAATCATATTGCCTAGGACTTTTTGTTGCTCTTGGCTCGAAATTCATTTCACCATTTTCTCTTTTTTCTTTTTCTTCTAAGCAATTGCCAAAATACTTTGGGGATTTTATGTGACACTTTCAGTTGGAAGTCATGGTATTGACTTGAGATTATTATTTTTGTCTTTAATTGAACCTTCTCTAGAGTACCAAAGTCATGGTGGAAATGAATGTCACGACTCAAGTAATTCCTCTTTAAGGCATAATGTCAAGGTACTAATAATGGTCATGGCTGATATTTTTTTCTCTTTATGAAAATATCATGGTGCTAGGAATAGCCATGATTAATATATTTACTCTTTATAATACATAATCACAATACTAAGAATAGTCACACTTTTGGTGATTTCTCTCTGGAGTACAAACTCATTAGCACTGAAAAAGGGCATAACTATATAAATAATCTCATGAATAGAATATTATAGTTAAAAATAATATTGAAAATTAAAATACGTAGTGTTGTGACTCTATAATAAATAAGTCATGATGCTAGAATTTGTTGTGGCTAATTGTACTAGTGGGATAATCGACTACTACGATATGAAAATAATATCATAGTCATTATATGTTTCAAAGATAATATAGTCATGACTCCTAGAAAATATTATGAGGGCTATGTTGCATAGTAAAAAGATTATATCAACTCAGTGATAGAGTCATATCATATAAAAATTATCATGATTGATTTTGTAGAGTTATGGCTAAGAAATAATATCACAACTACTCAATAAGATAATAAAAGGTACACTCAAGTCATGACATAAGAAATGTTATGGCTCTCTATTACTTTTCTCTCTCTGCTTCAAGCATTTGCTCCACCAAATTTACTAATTTTTACCTAAAATATCTATGATTTCATTACCATTAATCATCAAAACATAAATTTAGTGAAATCTCTTTAATAAAAGTATAAATATATGCAAACACACAAATAAATATACTCCAAATTACCCAAAAAGTTAGTATAAGGAGTTAAAAATAAACTTTTACACAAAAAAAATATTGTCAATTCTCGAGTAATGAATCTTTCTCCATTTTTGCATCACAACATAAACATTACCAAGGTATTACCATGACTAGGTTTGAGTACCTTGGTATATTGTTTTCTTTGAGAATTAAGATCATGAATCTTAGGATTAATCATTTTGTGTGTATATCAATGATATATGAGTTTATTCATCAAAATACATAAAAATAATTTTTAGGCTGCGTTCCAAGTAGTACTTCATTTATATTCATAGTTGGATCTTCATTAGATACCTAATGTGGTTTGTAATCTCAATAGTCCATGCAAGCTTCTTTATATAATTTTTCTCTTTTTGTCTTCTAGATTTTTCTTCTAGCCTCTCATAATTTTCTAAAACATCTTTTTGGAGCATTCTTCCATAGGTACCTTGATTTTAGAAGAAATCATGACACCATTTCCTATATTCTCCTTTGGTAGCACAAAAACTAATTGTGAATCCATGACATGTGAAATTACTTTTTTAATCACATATGTCACAACATTGGAAGGAATTATGACTTTCTATATAAGTTTTTGTTCCTCATTTGTCGAGACTTTATTTCCATGCACAACTTCTTCATTGATCTAGCATGTGAACTTGTGGCTTCTTCATAAGTCATGACTTTCTTTGTTACAACTACTTCATCTTCATAAGCCTATGGATGTTCCATCTTTTTTACTTTTGCCTTGTTTTTATCTTCTAATGAATCATCCATCAATTATGAAATTTCATTTGCTTGTACTTCTTTGACAATCTCGAAAATCTCATCAAGAATTTCTTCATGTCATTAAATTGAGAATTTCTTTAATTTTCTATTTTCTTTCGCATCCTCAAAGTAGTCTAAATTGGATTTTCCAAAAATCACACCTTTGATATTGTCACCTTCATGGTAGTTTTTTTTTCATCATCACTTATTTTGTTTTCTTTATCCAAAGTATATCTGATTTATCATCTTCTCTATCTTCTTTGGGGTAGTAATATTCTATAAAATATTTCCATATGAAGTCCACCTTTTATCTAATCATGGTGCATAAAAGGCTATATATCATCCAACAATCTTTCTCATCATATTCTATATTTTGTAGCCTTTTATAGATGGTGAACTTCACTTGTTCTTAACCCACATGAAATATGAACTCCTTAATATCTAGTAATGTCTATATATTTGTTATTAATTGTCATATCATGATAAATGAAGCATATTGATCATCCTTTATATCTAACATGACAAAATCTACTAGAAAAATAAACTTACCAACTTTTACTAAGATATCTTTAATAATATCATTTGGAAACTTTACTAAATGATCAATCATTTAAAATGAGAGAGTAGTTAGAGTAATCTTTCCTTGTTTCTATCTCTACATTATGAACAATGGCATCAAATTCATACTTTGTCACAAGTCATATAGCACCTTCTAGAAAGTATGATCTCTAATAATATATAGAATCATAAAAACTTCTCAAATTTTTTAATTTTCTCAGGAGTTCACATTGTATGATAATGTTACAGTTATTGGCCATATGTACAATTCCATAGATCTCCAATTTCTATTTTATATTCATTGTAACTTTTATGAACATAAACAAAATTTCTCATTTGTGATAATGCTTTGATAAATAGAATATTGATTTTCAACTTCTACAAAATATTGAGAAATCTTTCAAACTACTCATCTATCTTTTCCATTCTAAAATATAATAAAAAAGAAAAATCACGAGGAAGAGATTTACTATTTGGATTGTCATTATATTGCACATTCTTTTGATCATCGCTTTGGGTCATCTGTATTTTCTCCTCCTTTGAAATTCTTCTTTTGTCATGGTTCGGAGTATTAGTTGAACAATAGGTTATGTGGATACCATGACTTTGGAAAATATTATAGCATCTTGAGTCATAGTTGTGGTTTGTGTTGTGACTTTGGAAAAAGTCAAGACTTCTTCAGTCATAACTTTCTCTTCTATTTTAACTTTTATTTTGACTTACATATCTACGTGTTTCCCATCTAATTTTGTGTTGCTTCCAAGTGTAATGGATAGACATATTTTTGGCTTTTCCTCAATATCACTTGGTAGACATTCACACTCTTCAATCTTCACCTTCATCAATAGTGCTAGTTCTCCAAGTCAATTCTCAATAATTTGTATTGATGTGCTCTTGTGTTCTATCATCATTTCAATCTGATCCATATGATTTTCTTGAATATCATTTATTTTCATTGTCTCCATGAGTAAGGAAGATATATTATCCTCTAGTGATAGCTTTTCTACTCATTTTGAGTAAAGGTGTCAAACATGTCGGATGGCCCAAGCCTAGCCCGGTTCAATCGTGACTAGCAGAACCAAATATATTTAATTGCTACATGATCAGTATGGATGATAACATTGGAGCATAGAATTTAAGACCTAAATTATTCACATACAAATATTATGGCTAGCATCTTATTTTTAGTTGTGGAGTAATTATCTTGAGCTTCATTGAAGGTTTGAATAGTATATACCAATGAATATCTTGTCTCTTCTTTTTTCTAGTACAACTCTCATTGCAAAATCACTAGCATCACACATATTTTCAATTGCATCATTCCAGTCTAGTGTGACTATGATTATAAATTCCACTAGTCTTGTTCTGATTTCTTCAAATGTCATTTGATAAGACTCATCAAAATTAAACCTTGTGTCTTTCTCTAGCAATGTGTATAATGGTCTTGATATTTTTGAGAAGTCCCTTATAAATCTTCTATAAAATCTATATGCCCCAGAAAATTCTTAATTCCCTTAACTATTGTGTGAGGTAAGTGAGTCTTGATTATTGAAACTTTTGCTTGATCCACTTCTATGCTAGCTGTAGGAATTTTGTGTCCCAAAACAATGCTTTCTTTCATCATATTATAATATTTTTCACAATTCAATGCTAAATTCTTGTCCTTACATCTTAGAAGTAAAATTTCCAAAATTTGCATGCAATTATCAAAACTGGATCCATACGCTATGAAGTTATTCATGAATATTTTTATAATCTTCTCAATAAAATTAAGTGCATTGACATCATGCATCTTTGAAATGTAGCAGGGGCATTACATAACCCGAATGATATCCTTCTAAAGTCAAATGTACCATAAGGGCATGTAAATATAGTTTTATCCCGGTCCTCAATAAAATAGCAACCTAGTTATATCCAGAATATTCATCAAGAAAATAAAAGTGAGAGTATTATGTAAGCATATCCAACATCTGATCAATGAAGGGAAATGGAAAATGATCTTTCCTGGTTGTAGTGTTTAATTTTCTATAATCTAGGCATACCCTCCATCCTATTATGGTTTTTGTAGAAATTAGCTCATTCTTTTTATTTTTGATCATAGTGAATCCGCCCATCTAAGGAACCACATGAACTAGGCTTGCCAAGGGATGCATGATATTGTATATATAAATCCATCATTCGACCACTTCGAAACTTTCTTTTTGACAATTTCCTTTATTACAAGGCTTAGCCTTATTTGATACTCTATTAAAGCCTTTGTAATATCCTCCAACATAATTTATGCATACAATTGTATGGACTGACACCCTTCAAATTTTCTATAAACCAAGCAATAGCTTTCTTATATTCTCTTGGAACCTTCAGTAGCTTTTGTTCATCAATATTAGTAAATTGTGCAGAAATAATCACAAGTTTAGCTTTTTCTAATTCTAGAAAAGCAACTTTCAGATGGTTTGGCAATAATTTTAAATTCAACCCTTTTGTACTAATGCATTGTTGCCTTGACTTCTTTTTACTGATGCAAGAATTTTCACTGATGTGTTCATTCAGATTCAAAAAAAAATTATATATCAAAAATTCATCTCAATTTTATTGATTGAAAGTAGAATATTATAATCATTTTCTAGCTCATAACTATTGGGTCTAATACTTTCTACTAACAAGTCATCATAAACATCAATATCTATTTGATCAAGGCTCTTTTCAAGGTTGTAGTGAACATCATTTTAAACTCTAAGAGTAAATACTCCTTTTTGAACATCTATCAAGGTACTTGTGAGTCTTTCTTCATGTTCAGTTTAAATAAAAACTACCGGGAAAACAAACTTTCCCACTTTGATAAGAATATCTTTCAAGACTCCTTCAAGTTAGTCATTATTTTATACTGAACATTGATTATCTCACTACTAAATATTCTTCTTGTATGACCGGTCTCTAGAAATCCTCCATGGTGTCTTGCCTTTGAGGTCTTGCTACGTATTCTTGGTATACTATTCAAGTCCTTTCATCTACCATTTCTTATATTTTGATAATTTTGACCTTCTTTTGGCTTCTTAGTGTTCTTTCAAACTCAGTATCTAGAGAAAACATACTTATTTCTTATTTCATGTGCATGAATTACTTCTTTAAATTTTAACACCCTCAAAATAAAAAGGGATTAATGAAATCAAATAAAATTCTACATAAATAAATCCATTAAGCTCAAAAAGATTACTATCTTCATAAGACACTGCTGTTAATTCATATTTTTGTCATTTTTTTCTAAAAAAATATGTCCAAACTAGTAATTTTCTCTTTCATCTGAATATTGACTAAACTATTTCTTTGATTCCCTGTAAATGGTACTATAAAACATGATTGTCTTTTTCTATATAGCCTAAATCATTCTCATTTGACATAGCCTCATAGAGATCATAATTAGATTTAATCTATGACACTTCAAGTGCACTGATCATATAAGTAGTAAAAATTAGATATAAGTCTAGATATTATTACCATAGAGATTGATAAGAATTGAATTGTCAACTATTCAAAATACTAAAGATTCACACCTTTTGAACCATTAAAAATATTGTTTCTAGATACTAACTAAAAGATGAAAAAAATTAAAGAACTAAATAAACAAATGTTCAAATGAAATCCACAAAAATAAATTGAATTGGATGAATTCTCTTGCCGAAGCTGACACTGACTCTAAGTGAAATAGTATGGAAAATTCCTATAGACAAAACCATCATAGCTTATTCATAGAGCAAAATTAAAATTTATCAAATACCATTGTCGTATGGCCTTGGATCTCTCCTTGTAGCTATACCTTTTACCACTTAGATTACTTTGCTTCCCTATAAGTCTAAGATCTAAGTGATTACTGGTAGTTTGAGCCATCTTATGTGAATTATGTATTTTTTTTTTCTCAATACTTCATTCTCATTCTGATGACTACAAGTCTCTTACTTCCCAAGACATGGGTATTGCAACCCTATACAAATGAGTGGTGCCTCATCCTTTATATCTTAGAGTGTTTTCTCTTCCCTTGATTTAATCTAAGCCAACATTGGGACATTTATTTAAGCAAACACATAGATTTAGGTGATATTTCTAGCGATTTATCTAAAGCATCATTCTACTTTCTCATCTCTAAGTAAAATGAATAATTTTCTACATAAACTGACAAGTTTCCTTGTTCACTCTTGTTTGCAGAACATTCCACTTTAATAGATTATTTACTTACCCTCAGGATTTCACCTTCTTTGTGTCACTCAGAGAGCCTCCCAAAAATAATGGGTGGTTTATAATAAATTATGGGCATTCGATACTAACGTAGGAAATAATTAATTGAAGTGCATACTATTCCATTAGATTTAAACTTCTACTTCCAATAAACTCTCACTGATTCCTATAGAAAAGAACATGCTCAATAATTAAATCGTATCAGTTAATATTTCACTTAGATATTGCTAGATTGCAATCTCTTCTAGACGACATATAACAAAGAATAAGGTGATTGAAATTGACTAAATCATTAGATTTCATGAATTTGGTTATGTTTCAAAAACAATACAATTAGTACATCATAAATTTAAACAATACTTGTTTAGATTCATGCTTATGACATGCAAAATTCCAAACTCAAAACAAACAACTCAAATCAAAGATAATCTACTTTAGATCTATGCTAAAAAAAGTAAAGAAAAAAATATCAAGCAGAGTTGTCAACTACCATTCACCTAGGTAGCATCCCAAACTCATTCAGTTACTTTTCATGAAAAAAAAGTGTATTTTTATCCGGTCTATGATACCCCTAGTTTTGAGGGTTATTTTTGTAAAATCAATAATTATTGGCCTAACTTTAGATTCTTTTCCATAATTTCAAATCTTTTTTTCTCCTCAATTCTATGTCGTGACAAAATGCTAATATCACAACCAAGTTATGCAATCATGACCAATTATGCTATCATGAATAAATCCTAATGTCACAACTAAGTTTTGCTATCACGGTCAAATTCTGCTATTATGACTAATTATGCTGTCATGACTATGTTCTAATGTCACAATCAAGTTTTACTATCACGACTAATTCTATTATCACGTCTGAGTTTTGATATCAAGATCGAATTGTTCGCTATGACATCCTTCACTAGTTGTGACTTGATTTTCAGTTTTTGTTGTAAGTTGACTTTTTCACAATAGAATTGACTTGACTAATTTTCTGGATCTTTGATGTCATTTTTCTTCTTCTAGTTGAAAACCTACAAAACCATGAAAAGAATGAATTTCTATCCTTCAGCCATAAAATCTATCAACTAAACAACAAAATATGCTAAGAAAACTAACTAAAACATAAATGACTTTTTGGCTCATCAATCAACTATGTATCTTGTCATATAATTCATCCCATTATAGAATTTTTAGGCTTAAAATCATAGCTCAAATTCATATTATTGGTATCTTCTCCGTAAATCATTATATTAGTTTCGAATATCATACAAAGTCTAAATGATTCTTTTTGTCTAAACTGATTGATTTATGTTTGAGTTACAAATTGAATTGAGGTTGAAGAACGTGGGAAGAAAAGCATGCACAAGATCATCTCAACTCATAATAGGCTCATCTAGACAAATAATGGAACCAGCTCATTGTCTTGTCCCTCAAAGAAAATGAGAATAGTTGTGATTTTATTATACTTGATATAACCCAATCATCTTGTTAGTATCACACGACTCTAAAAAAATTGCAATATTACTATTTGAGTTTTTTGAACAATAACTAGCATACAAATGTTGCTAGAACATATGTTGAAAATTAATTAAACTATATATTTAGTTTAATGGATCAAAATGGTGTGTGTGTGTGTGTGTGTGTGTGTGTGTGTAAAGGACATGCATCATTTATTATTTTATTCATTTTTACTTTTATTTTTCCTTTGTATATAACTACATGGTGTCAAATGGATCATGTCATGCTGGCACAACCTATTTTCTTATGCCCATCTAGGCCATCATATCATGCTTGCATGGCTCTGAAAATGGCTAGCCCATCAAGGGCCACTACATGCATTTTGGTCGAGTCATTTCAAGGCAAGTCAAGCCTGGCCAGGCTAGTCCAATTCATTCAAAGCTAGCTTGGTTCATTCCAGGCTAGCTCAGTTTAGGACTAGGCTAGCTTGGATGGACAACTAGGCCAAAACTTGCCTTCATGGGTCATCATGCCATGTCACACCTTCTTTGCCAAAAAAACATTGACCCAAGTAGTATCATGGGCCAGCCCATGACATGTCTAGGCATGGTTTTGAACCAAGTCATGCCATGATAGGCAAGACTAAATCATGTCAGGCATGGGCCACCCGACCTAAATGAAACCTCTAATATAAGTGTTAATTTACAAAAATATAATAGGGGCTTTTTATTTTATTTTTCTTGTCTCTTTGGCATTTTTCTCTCATCTTGTTTCTGCTCTTTTCAAATTCTTAAAAAAATATTGATTGAGCTTCCTTATTATTCTCTAGCTACTTTCCCTTGAGTTATATTACTAATTATTGGTATTAGATCAAACTAAAAATACCTTTTCTAAAATATTCCCTTATAGTTTTTTTTATTCTCCAAAATCTATGCATTTTTATAAAGGGAGTTCTAGTCTTCTTAGATATGTATTGTATTTCTTTAGATTTGAGCTTAAAATTATTAGATCTGAAATAATTTTGACTAGATCTAGTAAATATTAGAATCCAAGATCATCTAGTGACTTAGATCTCGTTAAACAGATCAATTCTTAGATTTGTTAAAATAAGTTAATTGCTATCTCAATAGGATATATCTTGATCCCTTTATTTGAAAGGGAAAATTATGATTTCTATCGTGTCAAAATGAAAATAGTCTTTAAATCATATGATATTTGGTATTTGGTAATGGATTGATTTACTGAACCTATAGATTCAACTTCCATAATGAAGCTAGCAAGCATTCACTTAAGCAGCATTAAAAATTAGATGGAAAAGCCATAATATTTATTCAACATAGGGTAAGTAACATTATTTTTTCCCAAAATAATAGGATTTGAAAATGAAAGAAACTATAATGAAGAGATTTTAAAAGCTTGAAGATGAAAGAAACTAATACACTCACCTCCTTCTCCATGAAGTTTATTGATATAACAAATAAACTAAAAATGAATGGAGAATAAGTAACTGAGAGAAAGTTAGTTGAAAAGTTTTTTAATCAATTTAATTGATAGGTTAGACCTGATTGTGGCTATGATTGAAAAAACCAAGGATCTTGCACAAATTAGTGTGCAAGAACTTCTGAGTTATCTAAAATCATTCGAACAAAGACCTTAAAGACATGCCAAAACTTCAACTATAATAGCCTTCCATTCTAGAGTGAACATTGGTGCATCAATAAGAAACATATAATTAAGCCACTGGAGAAATGCAAAAAGGAGTACAAAATAGAAAACAAAGAGACAAAAGCAAGGCGAGTCTTCTATATCTAGAAATTTATTAAAAATAGATGATTACTCTACTGCTTACTTCTATGACATTTTATAAGAAGATTAATCACTTCATATAAGGACTATTGGCATAAAGAGAATATACAATGCCTTTATTTCAAAAAAATTGGTCGCTGAATAAAGGAATGTAAACTCAACTGTCTTCTGCAAGCTATCTGTGCTGAAAAGAAATTCCTTAAAGTAAGTCATTTTTTCATTACAAACTCATCTGTTATATCATCCAACACTTAGTTTTTGGACAGTGGTTGTTTGAATATAATGTCTAGAAACAAAGGTATATTTATGGAATAAGTTCACAAGTAAAAATTAGCAATAGTGATCTCATTTCTATAAATGGGTAAGTAAGAGTGAAAATAACAACTTCAAAAGGAGACAACGTTATTGAAGATGTACTCTTTATTCCTATCTTGGATAAGTATCACAACTCTCTAGTCTATAGCATTGGAGCCTAGGACATATGAATTATAAGAGTTTATAACTTCTTGCTAATAAAATATGGAAAATAGTCTAGCCTTTGAAATCAATGTAACACAAACTATTTATGAGATAGATAATATGAAGAAAACTTCTAGGAAACCCTTTCCAAAAGATATTGCCTAAGAGCCTCATTTTCACTTGACATAGTACACATTGATATTTGTGGACCTATGCCATTACCATCTATTGTAGTTAGTGAGCAATATATTTTTTTATTGCTTGTAGATGATTGTACTAGAATGATATGAAAGTACTTTCTGAAATATAAATCTAAGGCTTTCAAATACTTTGTAAACTTCCAAGCTTCTATTGAAAGGCTGTCTAAAAGCTTAATTAAAAAATTTAAAAGGGATAGAAGATGTGAATTTCTTTCTAAAGAACTTATTGTGAAAGTAAGAACATAGCTAGACAGTTAACTATTTTTTACACACCACAACAAAATGGTGTGGTTGAGAGAAGAAATATAATGGTTATAGACATGGCTAAAACTATGTTACATGAGAAAAATTTGCTCAAATATTTTTGGCCAGAAATATTAAACACTACTTTGTACTTGCTTAGAAAATGTCAAATGTCAAGCTTAGACTAAAAGAATACCATCATTGTATCACTTAAAAGTGTTTGGAAGTCTATGTTACTCCCAAGTGCCAAAACATAATAGAAAAAAAAAACTTCTATAGCCAAAGATCAATTTTTGTGGGATATAGTCTAAACTCTAATGGTTACAGACTATATACTTTTGAAAGTAACACATTTCATATTAGTTCAAATGTCTTATTTAATGAAGATACACTAAAAATGTTTGAATATGCCATTAAAAACACTCACTAATTTTAAAGATGTAATCAAAATTGAGAATGAGCCAATTGAATTAAACTCAAAGTTAGAAAATTCTGGATATATAGAACATGAAACTTAAGAGTTCAAGTACACATCTAATTCAACTTTTTAGCCTCGCTCACCTACTTCACCTTCTATACCTATACCAACCAAGTATTGATTATTAGAAGGCATCTATTAAAGATGTAAATTCATGATAGTAGAGCCTTAACACTTTAAAGAGATTGTACATCATCTTGATTGGATATTAGTAATGGAAAGATAATTTGACTTTATAGTTAAAAAAACTTGGACATTGGTTAATCCACGTACTAATAATAATAATAATAATAATAATATTATTATTATTATTATTATTATTATTACTATTATTATTATTATTATTAGAGTGAAATGGGTATACAAATTAAAATATTAGTTAAATAATAGCAAATTGATCTTTAAGGCAAGATTGATTGCTAAAGGTTGCACTCAACAAAATGACACTGATTATTCAAATACCTTTGTACCAATAGCCTGACGAAAACAATAAGGCTAATCATATCATGGACAAGTTAGAGAGGGTAACCTTTGTATCAATTAAATATAAAGTTAATCTTCCTAAATGGGACTTTTAAAGAGGAAATCTACTTGGATAAACCCACTGCTTTATAGTAAAAGGTTGTGAAACTAGTATATATAAACTAAATAGTACAATATATGAGCTTTAACAAGCTCCATGGGTTTCATATACACACATAAATACCTGCTTACTAAAACATAGATTCATTATAAGCTTAAATGAACATACATTATACGTATTAAAAAATAACACTTCTCATATTTAATAGTTACTATATATATATATATATGGATAATATAATAATGAGAACTTAATTAACAAGTTTAAAAATGATATGATGGAAAAATATGAAATATTCAACTTAGGACTTCTTTATCATTTCCTTGGAATGAAAATAACTCAAGATAATCTTGGAATATTCAGTACTTTAACTAATTACATATAGAACATTCTAAAAATGTTTGGAAGAAATACTTGTAAATTATTATGAACTCTTTTAATAACAAATCAGAAATTGAAAACAATTAAAGATATAAAAGTTAATGAGAGTTTGTATAGAAGCCTACTTGGGAGTCTTCTATATTCATCAGCAACTAGACCTAATATCATTTACTCTATAAACATATTATCCTAGTTAATGTAGTCTCTCACACATATACATCTATGAGCTGCAAAATTAGTCCTAAGATATCTTAAAGGTACTATATATCTTGGTTTAAGATATTTTAATACAATAAATATAAAATTTTTTAGATATTGTGATGGTGATTAGTAAGAAAATCCAGATAACGATAGAAGAACATATGGATATAACTTTCATCTCATGACAATAGCAGTCTCATTGGCCTCTAAAAAGAAATCAATTGTGGCATTGCCCACAACTAAATATGAATATGTCTCTGCTTCTGTGGCCATATCACAAGCAATCTTATTAAGGAGGACACTCGAAGACTTGAATGATAAAGATTAGGAAGCCACATCCTTCTTTTGTGACAATAAGTCAACAATTGTCATATCAAAAGATTCAATCATTCATAGCAAAGCCAAACCCATTGCAATAAAAACCCACTTCATAAAAGAAGCAATAGAACAAAAAAAAAGTAAACATGTTCTATTATAGTTTAGAAGATCAATTTGCTGATATCCTAATAAAGTCATTACCAAAGAAGAAGCATCAATACTTTAGAAGCCTACTTGCACTCAAATACATTTCATCAAAGGGGAGTATTAAAAATTAATTAAAATAAATTTTAGTTTGATAGATCAAAACAGCACATGTATTAAATAAATACATAATTGATAATTTTATTCATCTTTGATTTTATTTTTCCTTTGTGCATAAGTGTAAACTTATGAAAATATGATGAAGGCTTTTCATTTTATTTTATTTTTTGTCTCCTTTGTATTTTTCTCTCATCTTCTTCTTCTACTCTTCGAAAGTTCTTAAATGAATATTTATTGAGTTTCTGTATTGTTCTCTGGCTTCTTGTTTTTGAGTTATATTACTAACACAATAACTATAAAGCTCGGCTTTAACTCAAAATGATTTATTTGTATCAGTTGCATCTGAGTCCCAATGTTGTTGTTCTTCAATATTGGGCTCTAATAATCACCTAGAGTTTGATGAATAATAAGTTATTAAGCAGCTTATATGGCACCCCCTTGGTTGTTTCTATTGATATCATTGTTTTCCAAGATCACTCTCTTAGCTCTAATTAAATTGTTGCCTCCATGTTCTGTCAATTTTTAGGTCTAGACGTATTGGCTTAATCTTAGTTCTTCGATTCATATAGTGTAGTGTTCCCAAAAAAAGAAAAAAAGCAAACATAAAAATAAATACTAAACAATTATAAATATCTAAACAACTAGAAATAGAACTACTTCTTTTCAAAGATAATTATTTCAACTCAAAGTTAATCAATAAAACTAAATATAATCCCTAGCAAAGTTACTAAAAAATTATTGCTACTTCATTATAAATACAACACCATAAGTTCATTAGCTAAGTATTTGTGCCATTATAAATCCAAGGGTATATGGGTTATACAAGTAATATGGTAAATATAAATCTAGATATTAATCTTATAGGAAATTGATATGACAAATTGACCAATTACGAATAAATTAACTAATGCTCAAGTTGAGAAGATAAACTTATATCTTAGACAAATATATAGACTCTAAGACTTATTTATTTTCTTGTGTATGATGAGTTTTTCTTCAATGTTGTGGCAATATCATACTTGATTATTGGATGAAGGACAAAGAATATGGATCGCCTACTACCTTTTTAGCATGTATGGTAGTTGTTGGGCAATTGTGCTTTCACGATAGTGAGATTAAGATATAGAAACATAGAAAACAAGTAATATATATCCCAGTCCAGCAAGCATCCATGACAGAATCAAAAACAAGAAATCAACACCAAAAATAACGTGGTTCGCTAGTCGCTCAGTACAACTAGCTACATCCACCAGAAAATGCTTATGCATTACAGATTAAAACCAAAATAGAAATATCTTACGGTATGCAGCACACAGAACAGTCATGATAAATCACACAGAGAGAAGAGAAAGAGATGATGAACAATTCCATGGGTCCAAAAACAGCCACCCGAAAATAAAATTACAAAATGTTTTATATTAAAAATCATCTCGGTTCATTTAACCGGAGCGGGTCGGATCATGGGACGGGTCAGGCTCTGCTCCAAAAAATTTCGGCCCACTGACCGGACAGTGGGACCATTTTATTGTGCTACTATTGCATCCCCAGCCTTTTAATATTTCATTTCTTGCACTTGCATGAAAATATTAAAATAGAAAAAACATTTGGTTATACAAACAGAATATTAAATAAAAACAAACTACATATACAGCAGTAGTTGTCAATCATAAACTTTTACTATCAATGACGATTCCCTTATAGTTGTGCCTTTAGTATATGCCCACAGAAGCCATGCATATTTTTATAATTACGTCATCCCACATTCTACTCATTTTAGCCAACATGCTAACTACTCTTGATGATTGTTTTGATTATGCATCTCTATTCGTTGGTCTTTTTGTCTTTAAGACATACAATGATTTGGTAAAAATTATGTTTGAGCTTTTAACTTCATTAGTATTATACTCACATTAATTAATCACATAGGTCCTACAAAAAGAAAATAAATATAGGGTTGTCACCACCTTACAAAACAAGTCCCCTCACATGTGTCTCATGACTTGCATATGATTATCCATGACACCCAACACATAACTTTCAATCATAGTAAAACACTAAGTAAGATATTTTACATAACTTACATATTATTTGATGACCAATTCTTTTAGAAAATGTACAATTAAATAATCTTAATTTTATTTATACTTTCAGCTTCATATGTATCATGCTCACATCAATTAAATTTAGAGTTTCTACCCATAAATCCATTACATGAAATAGAAAATTGAAGGGTTGTCATTTCATATCGATGTCAATCTCATGCATGTGTCTTGTGACTTACCTACAACCATCAACTATGACTAAAATACATACATATATTGGATGTGAACCCTAAATCTCCATTCTATCAAACACATATATTTATCAACATTCAAAGTATAAAAATACCTTAATTATTCATTACAAACCCACATTTTTCTTTCACATTTACATAAACCAACCTTAAATTTATAATTAGCTTGGTATTGAGAATATTTTTGAGCAAAAGGATTGGAAGATAATCTTGTCAAATCGAGAGTTCCCAAGGTTAGTCGGCATTAGGATAAAGGTTTCAAATCTAGTTCCTAATCTATGATTACTTTGTATTTGGGCTTAAATTTGTCCCTAGTCAAAGAAGCTGGTGGATGTTGGTATGGAAATGAATTATATCGTATTGTCCACTCTATGCATTTAAATTTTTTTTCCTCTCTATTCTAAATTATAAAGTCTACCTTTATATCATTGAGGTCCCATCATATACTATAGTGATATAATTAATTTGATGTCATGATATTAATAAAAGTCACGACATTGAATAATCTTTAAATCTCTTATAGATCATCATGTTGTGGAATATCATGAGCAAAGTCATGACATCATATGGATATCTAAGAATAAGGTTATGATACTAAAAGATGTGACAAAAGAAATGTCACTCACAGCATCATATGAATGTGCTGAATAAGGTTGAATGTTGAGGACTATCATGACTCTGAAAATTTCTTAATCTAGTACAATGATGTAGTTATAAATAGAGTTGTGGCTTAAGGAATTACTCTTTGGACTAAAATATTACGACCTAAAATTGCCTTGTGTAGCACAATTTTTGTTTTGTGAGGAAAATGTCATGACTTTGTGTTTTCAAATGATACTTGGTTTCCTTGATGTTGAAATAATATTATGACTACAAATTATGTTTTAGAATAAAACAAACATGACTCCAAGATGATATTGCCGTCATAAAAAATGTGTTATATAATAAAAGGATGTAATAATTAGATGATTAAGTTGTGACGTGCAATGAATATCATGACTTTATTAATATATTCACGACCAAAAAAAATTATCAAAACTTATCAACATCTTTACTAGCATAAAAATATCGTGATATTAGAAATATTATGACTTCTTCCTTGCTCTTCTACTTTCCATTTCAACTTTCCACCAAGTCTATTAATTATACTTAATTTATGGTTGATTTCACTAATATTCATTAAAGTTCATCAAAAATATAAATTCGTTAAATATATGCTTTTAAATCATTTTTTCCATTTAAGTACATCATGAAAAATACAAAAAAAAATAGTTATAAAAACTCAATACTTAGAGTGTAAAATAGCTTCCCATCCCTGAAGTCATGTCAACAAAGCATGACCTAGAGGTAAAATTGTTGTCATGTCGGGAATGACAAGGTGGCATGGCTAGGCTAAAAAATCATGTTGTGTTCACTCGACTCAACTTGATGGACACCTCTAGTCATGATTTGTTATTGGTAATCGTATATATATTATGATATATAGTAGATTGTATATGGCACACATTATCAATGTTATAAGTTATTATCTTTTGATCTTGGATAAATATGATTAGGCTGTAGTAAAATCTATATTGAGGTATTAATGAGGAACTTCTTAGTTATATTTGTGTGTAGGCATGTTAAACTCATATTTCTAGATACACTAATTCCAACATGGTTGGTAATTTGGAGTAACATATATCTACCTCAGGTTAAGTAATAACCATTGGAGGGGAGGAAGTAATACTAGCAATCCAAGTTGCAAAATTATGTAAAACTATCCATCACCAAGGATAGATTCAATATATCTACAAAAACTTGTAAAAAAAAAAACTTTTTGGGGTGTGGTGTTTTCACTTTCAAAAAGAAAAGTAAGCTGCTATGATTTTTAAACAAAGAGAGAGAACACAACCTCTCTCATTTTTCATCAAGATTCATTTTTTTCATTTCTTTACGGAGATAGAACTAAGAAAAAGATGGAAAATGGCTATATTTTTAAGAGAGTCTATATATCTCTTATATCCAATAATTAAATACACTAAAGGTGATGATTTCTCAGCCAATTAAAATTGACGGATTAAATAAATATCTTAAAAAATAGCACAAAAAGATTTTAAGAACATTATTCTCCCCAAAAAAATGAAGTTTATGTTAATTTTCTGGATTATCAATTTTAGGATTTTATATTCTAGAAAAATAATTTTAATTCATACCTTAATCTTTGGACATTGTTTCTTTTATGAATTTAGAACGTGTGAAATGATCTTTAGTACACGTTGTTTGTTTGATATTATATATTAGACATTGGGATTTAATATTCATATGAATTTTATGTGATTTTAAATTGTGAATTCTACATTTAAATTTCAAATTTAATCTGTTGGTTTTAATTTAAATAAAATTTCTAGACTTAATTTTATTTAATTAAAACTTGACTCTTTTCACATAAAAAATTTAGAACTCAATCAAATTTTAAATTAGAATTTTACACTGCACCAAAACAAAATATATTATCAAAATTTAAGTAGTTTTGAATTAATTATCACACACACACGAACACACATGCTTGTTCACACACACTTGTTCACACACTCTTGTTACCCACTAAAATTGTTGGTTTATTGCACCATATTACAAATTATGAAATATGGGTTCTGATATCCAGAAATTTTTTTATTGATACACCACATCATAATTTGAGTTTTGTACAAAAATGATATATTTAAAATTTAAGGCTGATTTCAAAAATATGCTCAAACTAATGTGACGGGAAATAGCGTGGCAATGGTCGTCGTTGTGAACGACGGCCATTGCCACGTTGTTGATTTTTTAAAATTAGTGACCAGTGTTGTGAATGTCAGCTATTGGAAACACGGTGGAGATTCCATTATCGTTATCTCATTTCACCTCTTGCCACTCGCCCCTTGCCCCTCTACCCTCGCTCCATCTCTCCTCACTCATCTGACCTCACGTCTCACCCCTCTCTTCCCACCCCTCTCCCCCTGCCCGTCTCTAGGGAGCTCATTCGTGGAGCTCTAGAGAGCTCGAAGATGGAGCTCCATCGTGGAGCTCGATGGAGTTTCTTAAGCTCTACGTCGAGCTCGCTGGAGCTCGATGAATTCTTTTCGTGGATCTCCGTCAAGATCGACGAGCTCTTTCATGGAGTTTTGTCGAGCTCCAGCTAGCTCGAAGTGGAACTCATTAGAGCCCGATGAGCTCCCTCATGGTGTTCCAACAAGCTTCACGATGGAGCTCCAATGAGCTCCATCGAGCTCGACGTGGAGCTCCTGCAAGCTCTAGGAGCTCCGTCGAACTCCACATTGGAGCTCTAGTGAACTCCTTCATGGAGCTCATGGAGCTCTATCGAGCTCGAAGTGGTCTCGTTGATGGAGCTCCTGGAGCTCCTCAAGCTTCACTTTGAGCTCGCTAGAGCTCACTGGAGTTCCATCAAGCTCCACGTCGAGCTCGTTGGAACTCGACGGAGCTCTACAAAGGAGCTCCTGGAGATAGGCGGTGAGAGAAGGGTGGGAAGAGAGGGGCGAGGGCGAGGGCAAGGGCAAGGGACGAGAGGCTAGGGGCGAGGGGCGAGGGTGAGGGCAAGGGACAAGAGGTGAGGTGCGAGGTGCGAGGGGCGACGAGCAACAAGTAATGGGCGACGGGGCAATGGGCAACGAGGCAATGGGCCAAGGGCAACGGGGCGAGAGACGAGCTGAGATAACGATAATTAAATCTTCACTGTATTTTTAATAGCCGACATTCACAATGTCGGTCGTTGATTTTAAAAAATTAACATGACAATGGTTGTCATTCATAATGACTGGTTTTACCACACTGTTTTCAGATACACTAGTTTTAGTATATTTTTGAAATTAATTTTGAATTTTTTATTTTAAATAAATTATTTCAGTACAAACCTCTTATAATTTTCTATTTTTTACCAAAAAATACACCTTTTTGGTTGGACCCTTTTTTTTTTTTTTTTTTTTTTGGTTTTTTCACGTTCTTTTTATATTTTCGTTTTCAGGTACATAAATTATGCAAGCTTTTCCGATAAAATGCAAGCTTAACATTTTATTTTTATTATTTTACCAATCTATTTCCTCTTCTTTTGCCTCCCAGAACCTCAATCAGTTATTGCTTTCCATTATTGGCCATTAATCCAACGTGTGTTTTGCCTTTATTCCTTGCTTACTCACCCCCTTTTCTCATCTCCACCACCCTTTCTTTGACATTTTTATAATCCAACAGTTTGCTCTTGTTCTCCTTTTTGGATGTTCATCTTCTTCCTCATCCTCCATTGTCCATAGCGGACTTCTTCATGATCCTTCATTGTCTATAGCAGACTTTTTATCTCTCTCTATCTTCGTGCTGTTGTGCGCCACAACAAGCATGTCGCTTGCCGTATCCCACATGTCTCTCTCTTCGTTGATCTGCTTGCCGTGTTTAAACACAACGTTGCATGAGTTATTCCCATCCATTTTCCTAGAGGTTAACGCAATTTCTTCGTAATTAATTGCCTTCATTTCGCGTAATGTATATTATATACAGACCGATAGGTCAGATAAGATATCTATATCTCCTCTTGCATAACCAAAACTGTCGACATGTTTAGCGAGAGTTTTTTGGTGATCGGAACCGAAGAAAAGCTGCATCACAATTTATCTCTTGTATGGAAACATGTTTTCCGTAACGATATAATTATCTTGTTTCTCTAACAATATGCTGGAATATTATCATTCCGCTATGCTCTCGAAATGTGAAGTCAAGCTAAATTCAGAATTGCCAATCATCAGTTTTTGTTTACTTGGTTTTGCAGGTTTAGAGCCAAACTTTCTGTGAGCATAGCACCCAGACCACGTAGCACAGTTACCTTCGTCGCCGAAAGATTTCAACACACATACACAACAAGTTATATATCCGAAGTTACAATGGCAAACAACAAGTTAAATGGAATAATGAAAGGGTTACGATTCATCTATCAAATATTTGGTACGATCAATGACGAACCATATTATTCAATCTGAGATAAACACAATAATCAGATTTGCTAATTTAATAATGTGTTCCAGATAATGATAAAGAGCCTGAAATGCAGATCGGTCATCCCACTGACGTAAAACACGTTGCGCATATCGGATGGGAGGAGACTTCTGCGCCCGCTACCTTGGTAAAAACGTGATTCCTCGTTTGATTTTCGTTAAGTTCTTGATGTCAGAAACAAGGTTTTTTCCCCTTCATCGGCTTAATTTGAAAACATGCCTGGCCGATACATTTAAGAACATGGATGATTTTAATGTGCAGATGAGTCCTATGCCAGAAGTCTCCACGCTCAATGTTGGTTCCATTGAAGATACATCACTTAATTCTTTAACTTCCCACGGTATGAAACACGGTTGATTAACCATTTTCATGGTCAATCATGAAAACATTGATTTGCTTAGTTAATATATTATTGCCAAATGTAGATTCCGGTCTCAGAGGAGGGACTACAAGCGGACACAGTTTGCCAAATTCTCCTGCAAACGACACCCAGAGAAGGAAGAAATCGTCAAGGCATTCAACAGGATCATCATCCTCATCACTTAATTCTTATGTTGTTGAAAAATCATCAGATAAAACTAAACCATCCAGGCCATCCAAACACGTCACCAGCCACGGAAGCGAGCTGCCATTGAAGCCGCTTGATGCGCCACACAGGAGGAGGAGGAATAAGTCCAGCGATTCTACCGGAGTCTCCCTTTCATCAAGAAAGAAGGGACAGCCTCTGGTGTTGGACCCAGTTTTGGGTTCTGAGTCTGCTTCGGGGTCTAAGGTTTGTTGCGGTGAGGTTTGTAGTAATGCCAGCCTAAATCAGTTTGAAATCAAAGGATCCTTCAGTGCGCTATCCTGATTAAGTGATCGTCTTCGTGTCTTGATAGTCAAAAAAAGGCTTGTATTCCCAATTCACATTGCGTTTATCATTTTTTTTTCTTTTGTGGTGGGGAAAATTTTACTTTCAGCTCTGTTATCTAAAAATTTCACAATAAATTGACTAGATATTCAAAATAATTATAAAATAGATACTCAATATATTAAAATATTATATTATCTATTTTAATTAACTAATGTTTCCAAATAACTCCAACAACAATCTATTTTAACTATTTACTTCAGATAATTTTTGATAACTTTTAATAATAAAATCTAAAATAATATTTAGTATGTCATGTCATCACCATATCGATGACATCACATATGGATATGTTAAGCCATGTCATCAAAAATTGGTTTTTTTTTTATTTTTTTTATAATAATCTTATTTACAATAATCATGAAATAAAATTGTGAACCATGAGTAACAATATGTTTTATTTTTTGTGTTATACATATTTATGCAAAAAAAAATATTTTTTAGATTATTTAATATTTAATGTACATGGTTAGGATGAATTTGAGAATATATTTAAAGTAACTAAATTGAAAATAGCTAGTCCTTTGCCCAAGCTAGAAATAACTAGCCAAATGGTGCTATGAGCATCTCAAGAGGCTAACTAAACCTTCAATTTTAGCTATTTTACATAGCAAAGTCTTAAATTTTGTCTCTAAGAGCATCTCCAATAATGCTTTCTAAATGATTATAACTAAAATATTATATTATCTAGTTTAGCTACTCATTTTTTAAATTTAACTCCAACAATGATATGTATTTTAGATATCCACCTTAACAAACTATAACTAAAAAATAATTTTTTAACTAATGTATAAATGCGATTTCATCACCAAAATGATTAAATTCAAAATTTTAAATTTGAAATTTTAAACACTAATTTTTACAACGATCATATTTACAACAGGTCATATTTGTGTGTGTGTGTGTGTGTGTGTGTGTGTGTGTGTGATATCTTTCATCTCTTATTCTCATACATCATCAATATATATATTCACATTATATTATTTATTGTGTTAAGCAACACAATCTTTTAAATTAAGAAACACATAATCTCACTCACTTTTACACACATACACAATCACACACACAAGCACACACACAAGCACACATACAAGCACACACAAAAAAACATAGACACGACACACACACACACTGTTGGTATATACTTAAATTTAACTAGATGAATATTTGACCTTAATCAAAAACAAAAATTTATATTTAAGAAAAATTAGATGAATTTTAAAAACAAACAAAAGAAAAAGTTTAAATATTATATTCTGTTGCACACACGAGCACACAATTCGTGCAGCGAAAACAAGATTTCGTTGCACGAAATCTTGTTTTTGTGGAACATAAACATGATTTCGTGAATCGAAAACAAGATTCCGTGCATCGAAAAATAGGTTTCGCTTCACGAAATCTTTTTTTTCGATTCACGAAATCATGTATTCGTTAATATTTTTTTTTTATTCCTCAAAATCTTGTTTTCGAGCAACGAATAAAGATACTAAAACATAATATTGAAGATGAAATTAGAAATACTGTTCAAAACATAATATCGATTGTGCTTTAAAAATATGAATATTACCTGAATTTTGGATACTGTTCAAAACATAATCTCGATTGATGCGTCTGACGAGGAATGAAAGACTCACTATTTTTAGCGAGTGATTTTGGTAATATTTAAAATAGCTAGCCAGTTAACGAGACTGTTGGAGATTGATTTTGGAGAAATCCTCGCTAAACTCGCTAAACTCGCTAAACGGATACTTTAGCGAGCCTCTTGGAGATGCTCTAATAGTCTAGTTATCATGCTAACTATTTCTCATTAATACCATTTGGCTAGCTATTTCTAGCTAAGGCAAAGATACTAGGTATTTTCACTTTATTATTTTAAAAATATTTTCTCAAATTTATCCTAACCATGTACATTAAATATTAAATAACCTAAAAAATATTTTTTTTGCATAAATATGTATTGTACAAAAAACAAAATATATTATTACTCTTGGTTCAAATTTAAAAATTTTTTATTTAATGATTATTGTAAATAAGATTGTTAATAAAAAAATAAAAAAATTAAAATTTTGATGACGTGGCTGAACATATCAACATGTGATGTCATCAATATGGTGATGATATAGCATACTATATATTAGTTTAGATTTTATTATTGAAAGTTATTAAATTAGTTGAAGTAAATAGCTAAAATAGATAGTGTTGTTGGAGTTATTTTGAAAAATTAGTTAGTTAAAATAGATAATATAATATTTTAATATATTTTGAGTTGATATTTTAGATATCAATATTGAAGATGCTCTAATGGGAAATATATAGCGTGATAGCTAGCTAGACTCGTGGGGAAACAATTTAAGGGTCGGCTATCTAAAATAATAATTTACAGAATCTAAAAAAAAAAAGTTGGAATAATTCTAAGAATAAACAATAACTACAAGTAAATGTATAATTAGAAAAATGAAAAGAAAAATTGTTCTTTCCATGGAAATTGAGAAATTTTGATAGTTTTTTATTTTGAAGAAATTGGTTTTGCTTTATTCTTACAATTGGTTTGCCGATTCAATCTTTCGGGGATGCGGGGGAATCTCGGTGATTCCGCCGACATTGTATGTGACTCGGGACCTGGCAATCTAAGTGTTCTTTTGCACATGAATTTCTCTAGCCAGGTTGCGGCAAATGACATTTATGATGACCTAGTTGAGTCAAAAAGGAGTGAGGGTTTTGTTCCCCTGATTCCTTCTTTTGCGAGTGGCCACTGGCCACTCTACAAGAAAAGGTGGTGGGAGCTGGAAGTGTTGTGCAGCTTCTTATGGAAGATTGGGAGAGGGTCGTCTTCCTCTGTCAAGCTAACTTGAGAGAGCTCGAACCACCTGCTTAGAGCTCTTCCATTCTCATCAAAAACCTCCTCTCCTTCAACGAGTTCAACTGTTCAAGTTATTTAATTAATATCACTTGAATGGTCAGTAGAACTCATTGAAGATTCAAAACATCAAATGATTGAGAAGTTTTTGTTATGGTGTAATTAATATAAGGTAATTAAAATAAAGATTTTTTTTTTCAAAATAAAAAAAATTACATTAAATTTGAAATTAATTATTTTTTGGTTCATTAAATTGTATTAATTTTATTTTGACTCCAAAGTCCAATTCTTAAAAAAAAAAATCAGTTTTCAAAAATAAACCCAATTTTTTTAATGAATAACTATTTTTCAAAATATTTAATTAATTGTGCATTAGAGATTGGCCTTTGAACCTTGGGCCATTGAAATGTACTAATATGTTACACTAATTTTGAAAATAATTATTTTTTGGTACACTGAAATTTATCAATCTGATTTTGTCTCCAAATCTTGTCAAAAAAAAAAAAACTAAAATATGAATTTTCAAAATAAAACTTATTTTTCAATGAATAAGTACTTTTCAAAATATTTAACTAATTGTGCATGGAGAGATGGGGGTTTGAACCCTTGACAAATACTTTGACAAAATGTCTACCACCGCTAATGATGTGAGTCGAGTTGTTAATACTTTGAGTCGAGCTCGAGTCGAACTTAATCAAGTTGAGTTTTGACCGAGTTTTGGTCGAGTTGAATCTAAGTAGCTCGCGAATTGTTTCATTTCATTAGCACTCCTAATTATTATATATCCAACTTTATGAGAATTAATGTATGGAATATATATATATATATATCATATTCATAATACTAACTATTAATTTAATTTATAGAATATCATATTTTGGTACATCTTTCTTTAAAGAAAATTAATTATTTTTTTAATAAATATATTTATAACTAAATAAATAATAAAAATGTATAATTTTTTAAGAATAAAAAAATAGAGATATATTATTTATGTCATCCCTTAAAATAAAGATACAATTTTAAAAAAACTTTTATAATTTATATACAAAAATATTTGAGTTTTTATTTTTCATGAGCTTTTCGAGTCGAGTTATGAGTTGCTCTACTCGACTAGTTAACATTTTAAGTCGAGCTTATATGAGTTGAGTTTTGACCGAATCAAGTCAGACTAGCTTGCAAGCTGTCTCGTCTCATTAGCACCCCTAACCACTGCCAGATCACAAACAATAATTAACTTGCCAAATGAAATACACGCACACACACACACACACACACACACATATATATATATAAGTGTGTGTGTGTGTAAGTTTTGATTTTAAAAAAATGAAAATTAGTTTTAAATTTTTACAAAACAACCTATTGATACAAAAATCAATTTACAATTTTTTGAAAAATACTTTTTGTATGAAACAAAAATTAGAGATTTATGCTTTGGTATACCAAAATAAAAATAATAATAATAACTTAATTTTTTAATATTAAAAAAAATCCAACAAAACAATCAAAGTTGATGCAAATTAATCATCATCCAGCAACCATTCAAACATACACAATAAATTATTTTATTTTATATAAATAAATATATATAAATTGACATACATTGATATAATTATATTTAGTCATATGTAAATAAGTGTGTGTGTGTGTGTGTGTGTGTTTATGTAGAATTTTATATACATCTTTATACATAATTATTAATATATACGTGTGCTTACACACACACACACAATTGGTTAAGAGTTGAATTGAATACTGAAATTTGAAAATTGAGATTTAATTTTTTTTTTTTCAATATTACAGGGGTAACATTGGATTTATGCATTTTAGCGCTCAAAATTTTAATTATTTTTGAGTTTGATGTATTTTTTTTAAATTAAGAAAAAAAGTCACTTTTTTTTAAATACTTTGATTTTGGTGCATAAAAACATAAATCTCACAAAGTATTTTCAATTTTTTTTTTTGGAAATCATTTTTTAATGAAATTGTGGCTTCATTTTTGATAAACCAATTTTAGAATATAAATTTGGTTTCCAAATTCAAAACATCAGTTTTTGAAATCTGAATGCCATTATTTTTGATTTAATTTTTTTTTAAGAAAGTGTGAAGCAAAATCAATTTTGTGTGTTTGAGTGCATTAAAAATTAATAATTATTGATATGCATGCATTTTTTTAAAAAAAGGTGGTATTGATTTTAATTATTTTGTGCATATTTCACTGAGACATAAATCTCTCAAAAACAAATCCAAGTTACGATTTAAAATAGGAAATGCTTCATCACAAAGAAAAAAAAATTTACAATTAGTTTAAAAAAATATTCATTCAAAATTATGTCGCTTTTTGAAACTAGGTATAGTTTACTTTATAAAAACATTTTTCAATCCTTTAAAATATATTTTTAAATCATTTATAATAATATTCCTTAAATGAAAGTGATTTTTAGAAAATGAAAATTAGTTATCTGTTGGCATGTTATAATAATAAAAACAAAATTATTTTCAATAAATTATTTCTTCTTTAAATAAATGTTATTAGTATAGTAATGGATAATCATAGAAACTATCTCACATCCATTTATAATTAATTTTAGTTTGGCAAGAGAAAAGTCTCTCACTATAAGTAATGTGTGGCACGAAATGAAATGAGAGATAACAATACTTGACTACAATGATAAATAAACAATAGTTCTTGTAAAAGATGTTTTTATATTCAATGTGGGTCCCATAAATATTAGTATGAATGCGAATATAATCATCCCTCAATTAAGTTATATCCTAATAGTTTATACTCTTTGCGAATATAATCCTCCTTACCAATCCAATGGTAAATACATACGGCAAACTTTTACACTGGTCAATCGTTTTAGTAGTGATCGTGACCAAACATATTTAAATTTGGAATTCTTATGAGATCTAGTACATTAGTGATCGTTTAAATATATCGAAATTCTTTGTTAATTGATATGTTAAAAATTTTCAAGTTTTATCTTACTTATAATTTGGCATAGAAAAATAATTATGAAATATAAATTAGGAATTATAACTTCCCATATGTGTAGTTTCTATAAGGGCTAGTGCAATCAGGCATCAAGGGTGCTCTACTTCACTAGCATGTAGGTTGGAGGTAGAGAGAATACTGGAACTCATGGAGTGATTTGTGAGATAGTAAGAAGGGTCTTATTGATGATATCTAGCATGGAAAGAAGTCTATTAATGCTATGAAATTTCTCCTTATTGTACTACAACACATCCTTTGAGTGCAACATGGTTTGAACAAATTAAGACAAGAAAGAAGAGCAATCAACACTTCTTTACGAGTAAGACAAGATGATTGGTGAGCAATGAATAAAAAATAGGAAACAAATTCACATGTAAGTATTTCCTTGTAAATTATTTTGGATACGAGTATATAAAAAATATATATGAAAGATCAAAAGGAGAAAAAATAAAAATTGATACAACATATAAATGTTAATATATTTAAGAATTGTTTTGTAGGAAACATAAAAAATCTATTAAGCATATGCTTTGAAAAGTAATGATGATAATATATTGCTTTGTAATACAGTTGTTTATAATAGACAGGATTATTATTTTGATTTAGAAAATGGAAAAATAGTGAGGAAACCAAAAAATCAATAAACATAATATACAAAAAATGAAGAGGGAGCCTCAACACCCATAGTAAAAACAAGAGAATTATCAAGCAATGATAATGAATTTATGAACTAGAGAAACTATCAATTGAATTCCCACTTATATTGATGAGAAATACACCACTATTTGGGCGAAATATTAGGGATGTGAACATTTTTTTTATAAGATCCAGTACATTAGTGATGGTTTAAACATATCTAAACTCTTTTTAATTGATATGTTATAAATTTTCAAGTTTGATCTTACTTATAATTTGGCATAGAAAAATAATTATGAAATATAAATTAGGAATTATAACTTCCCATATGTGTAGTTTCCATAAGGACTAGTGCAATCAGGCATCAAGGGTGCTCTACTTCACTAGCATCTAAGTTGGAGGTAGAGAGAATACTGAAACTCATGGAGTGATTTGTGAGATAGTACGATGGGTCTTATTGATGATATCTAGCATGGAAAGAAGTCTATTAATGCTATGAAAATTCTCCTTATTGTACTACAACACATCCTTTGAGTGCAACATGGTTTGAACAAATTAAGACAAGAAAGAAGTGCAATCAACACTTCTTTACGAGTAAGACAAGATGATTGGTGAGCAATGAAGAAAAAATAGGAAACAAATTCACATGTAAGTATTTCCTTGTAAATTAATTTGGATACGGGTATATGAAAAATATATATGAAAGATCAAAAGGGGAAAAAATAAAAATTGATACAACATATAAATGTTAATATATTTAAGAATTGTTTTGTAGGAAACATAAAAAATCTATTAAGCATATGCTTTGAAAAGTAATGATGATAATATATTGCTTTGTAATACAGTTGTTTATAATAGACATGATTATTATTTTGATTTAGAAAATGGAAAAATAGTGAGGAAACCAAAAAATCAATAAACATAATATACAAAAAATGAAGAGGGAGCCTCAACACCCATAGTAGAAACAAGAGAATTATCAAGCAATGATAATGAATTTATGAACTAGAGAAACTATCAATTGAATTCCCACTTATATTGATGAGAAATACACCACTCTTTAGGCGAAATATTAGGGATGTGAACATTTTTTTATAAGATCCAGTACATTAGTGATGGTTTAAATATATCTAAACTCTTTTTTAATTGATATGTTATAAATTTTCAAGTTTGATCTTACTTATAATTTGGCATAGAAAAATAATTATAAAATATATATTAGAAATTATAGCTTCCCATATTTGTAGTTTCCGTAAGGGGGTAGTGCAATCAGGCATCAAGGGTGCTCTACTTCTCTAGCTTGTAGGTTGGAGGTAGTGAGAATACTAGAACTCATAGAGTGATTTGTGGGATGGCACGATGGGTCTTATTGATGATATTTAGCATGAAAAGATGTCTATTAATGCTATGAAATTTCTTCTTATTGTACTACAACACATCCTTTGAGTGCAACATGGTTTGAACAAACTAAGACAAGAAAGAAGAGCAATCAACACTTCTATACGAGCAACACAAAATGATTGGTGAGCAATGAAGAAAAAATTGGAAACAAGTTCACATGTAAGTATTTCCTTGCAAATTATTTTGAATACGGGCATATGCAAAATATATATCAAAGATCAAAAGGGTGAAAAAATAAAAATTGATACAACATATAAATGTTAATATATTTATGAATTATTTTGTAGGAAACATAAAAAACTATTATGCATCTGCTTTGAAAAGTGATGAGGATAATATATTGTTTTGTGATGCAATTGTTTATAATAATATGATTATAATTTTGATTTAAAAAATGGAGAAAATATTG
The DNA here is from genome assembly GCA_029783825.1 of Sapria himalayana. Classification (NCBI taxonomy): domain Eukaryota; kingdom Viridiplantae; phylum Streptophyta; class Magnoliopsida; order Malpighiales; family Rafflesiaceae; genus Sapria; species Sapria himalayana. The sequence goes on along the minus strand of JAREIK010005719.1, from coordinate 3,390,402 downwards.
AGGAAAGCAAAAAAAATCAATAAACATAATAAATAAAAATGAAGAGAGAGCCTCAACACCCATTGTAGAAACATGAGAATTATCAAACAATGATAATGAATTTATGAACTAGAGAAACTATCAATTGAATTCTCACTTATATTGATGAGAAAGACACCACTCTATGGAGGCAAATTAGGGAGGTGAAAATTATTTTATAAAAGAATCAACCTAGAAGGTTTAGTTGAATTATATTTGGTAAAATCAAGATACATAATTATGCAATTTCAAATGATGAAGATTACATAAAGATGCTACTTAGAAATATGATATGCATAGGAGACAATATGCTGAGGCCATTCAAATGGTTCCCAAATTTTGATGAGAAAAAAGAAACTTATATCATACCAATATGGATCAGATTTTCATTTTTACTTACTCATTTATTTAAAAATAATATTATGGTCACACCAGTAAAGTGATAAATAAATAATTTAGGGTTGAAGGTGGTTTGGATTGGATAGCAAGCTACCTAGGGATGCATCCCCTAGAATACAGGTAGAGATGGATATTAATAAAATTTTCATCTACTAAATATGGATATGATTTGACGAATAATTTCACAAATTATAACCATTGTATAAGCATGAGTCATTCAATAGAATAATTTTTTATTAGGCAACCAATCCTAAAAAAGTGTATGCTTTGATCATAGAGAAAAAAATATAGAAAGGCGAAAGAAAAAAATGAAATTAAAAAAAAACAAAAAAAACAAAAAAAAAATGTAATTCTACAAGAAAGTTACCCATTGTAAAAAGAAACAAAAAAAACTACGAACATATGGATCCCCTAAAAGAATTGTGATGCAAAAAGAAAATAAAATGAGATAAGCACAAGGGAATTCAGAAGAAAGGAATCTCACCAAAAAAGAATGCCTTTTAGTATATCCGGACCAAAAACAAAAAAAAAACAAGAGGAGACGAACTTAGAAGCCCCTATATTTGAATACCAAAATATGCCATAATAAATATAGTTTTAGAAATGATATAAGTATCTAACCAAAGAAAGGTCAAAAGAAATTTTGAAAGATAACAGTGATCTATATTCTAAAGATGAATGAAAGAAGAAATGAATGAGAACTCTCATTCATTTCTGAGGCGAATTTTGGATAAAAATGTTTATCTTGGTGTGGAATATATGAGAAATTTTTGATGTCTCAGCAATAAAAAATGATTAAATTCTTGTGTAAATTGCTTAATATACTCAAATTTTAACTTTATGTGTAATTCCTCAATTCAATGTTTTTTCCCTAGAGGATTCCAAGATTGCAAAAAACTAGAGTTTCTAGAAAGAAAACTCTAATGTGACTGTATTATAAGATACCAAGTAATACATGTTGAGGTGATGAAAACATATGGAAATCAAAGATATAACTATCTGTGATATATGCAAAATGCAACATAAATAAAAGAAGAGAGTTATGGAAAATATTTGAAAACTTTTCAAAGACTTTGAACAAACCATGGATGATCGTAGGAGACTTTAATACATTGCCAAAAAACAAATGAGAAAATGAGAGGTAGAAAACCTAACACTAGTCGTATAAAATCTTTTCTTAATTATACTCTTAAATGTAGATTATTATAAGTTGAACATGAGGGTAATAAATACAATTAGAATGCAAGAACTATTTGTTGTATGCAAGATAGAGTTTTTGTAAATAATGAGAGTGTGTTTTTCTAGATATCAGAATTAAACTTCTCAATAAATCGAGATTATTTCATTCCCACTTGATAGTGCAAAGAAAAAAAAAATCATATTTAATTCCAATGGGCTTGAATACATATGTTAAAAATTGACTCATTCTTATGAAATACTTCCGTCTCAATCACCTTTAATGGTTTGATAAATGTCCTAATATTTTTCTACGATCAGTGATCTTACATAAATAAATTTGAATTATGACACATTGAATTGTCATCCTATAACTTCACATGTGATGCACTATAGATTGCTATCACACTTTGAATTATGACATCCCTACATAATATCTCTTTATAGCTTCTCAAATAATATAACATATAAATGACGTCCATTGGTGAATAGTAGGTTGTCTACCTAAAATATTATCATTCTTCCTTGAGAATATTATGGTCACTAACTCTATTTTTTGGCTTAATACATTTATCATGTTATCCATCTTTCCTGACTCGAGTTTCAACACATAGACAAACTCTGCAAGAATCTCTAGCCAGCAAGCAAGCTTTGGAATAAATCTCTTTTTAGGTAAAAAAAAAACATTGTTTCATATTATCTATATTAACCACGAACTAAAATTCCACCAGGTATTGCCTCAATACCTACAAGCAATGAATCACAAATTTTATTTTTTTTTCTTCTAAATCATATATCATCGCTCTATGTAATTGAGCTTATGACTTTCAAAGGCAGCTTGATGACCTTCTTGTTTTAGAACACATTCAACAACAAAATCTAATGCTTTTGTATGGGTTTTATAGGGTTTGGTTTGATCCATTATGCCAAGACTGATTCTTCTATGAAAGCTATTTTTAACCAATCAAAAATTTCTTGCCATGTTAAATTTCAATTCCATGATTTTGCTTTCTTTAACATATATGTAAAAGATGTGATGATATGGGAGTATTATTGGATAATTTGTCTATAATAATTCACCAACTCAAGAAATGATCCAACCTTGAAATCTTAGTTTGTGGATCTCACTCAATAATGACTCATGTTTTCTTTAGACTTAAAATACCCGTGTCAAGTGATTTTAATTATAAATGACAGTATCATTTAAGCAAATGGACATAGAGCTATTAAAAAAAACATTACAATTCCTTATACATAGGAGCCGTGACAAGAATTATTATAGATATTTTAGTTTCTTTATAGATTAAAATTCCTTAAAATCATCTCAATTGTGCAGAATATTGCTGGCACATTTAAGGATTGAAAAGTAATTATTACCAAGAATTCATAGGAAGCGTGACAAGTCACACAAGTGATTTTTGATTCATCCATTTCATCTATCTAAACATATTAGTTTCTTGATCATATATCTAAGTTCATAATCATCTCATCTCCCCAAGTTGGTCGAATAAATCAACTATGAGAGGAATATGATATTTTTTTTCTTTACTATTAATTTATCAATGACTTGGTAATCCATGTATACTTTAATTCATAGTTCAACCTCATGTGTTTTTTCAATAATCATGATCTTCATAAGTGATGCCTTTGATCCATCCATTTCCTTTTTATAGCATGAGATCTAGTTCTTTATCATACCTTTGAAAATAAAACTATTTGATGCAAGTTTATATTAAGGATGAGAGCACCAAACTGGTAGCTACCCATGGTGTTATGGAGTTTATCTTGCAATACGTGAGTTGCTATTTTTAAAGGATGAACATTTTAGTGCTTTTTTTTTTTTTACAAACACTATCTATGATAAACAAGAGATTTGCTACAAGGTTTTATACCATGTATTTGTTTGGGATCAATAATTTTTTGAGGAGCTCAAGTTTTCTATCAATCTCACAATTCTCCTTTAGTATTCATCTAGCAATTCAAGAAAAAATATATAAAAATTATGACTTTATTAGGAAGAATATACAAGATAATTCTACCCCTACAACTTATAAACATGACCACAAGATTATATTTTCATGAATACAATAAAAAAGGCTCCACATTTCAATTTATTTCTATATTAGTTTTGAAAATTATATATAGAAATCATCCCAAATCTATAATAGATATTGTAATTATTTGTCTTTTTATTTTCTTTTCTATATATATTATCCTTCTACCATGAGTATAATTGACATAAAATAAAAAGAAAATTTTTCCTTTGACCAACATTATCAAAGAGATAACATATCCCAGCAACATGATGCCTCCGTCATGACCCATCTTTTAGAAATTACAGATCACAAGCCAGATATTTGAAGATATTTCACAAAAAATTTTAAAGTCTCTCAAGTCTTCAGTGTATTAATATACACTGAAGATTTGAGAGACTTGAAGAATTGAGGAAAAAAAAGTCACAATACTAATATTTTTGACACATTGGGGAGGAGCTATGCAGGAGAGCAGAAACGATGACATCGCAAACATCAAGTAAAACATTTAAACAGAGAGAGTCGAGACTTTTCAAACACAAAAAAGGGCAGCCACCAACAAAATTCTGGAAAAATAACTTCATGAATGGACGCTATTTTTACCAACATATCTTTCAGAAGTTTCAATTTGAATCTCACGCCACACAAGAAACAACATTTTGAGAAAACTGCTCAGTTTCACAATTGCACCAACAACAAATTCTCGTCAAATCAAATCTTCATGTACTCTTGTGTTTCCAGCTTGCATCAACAACGCCCAGTGGCAAGAATTTTTTTTTGACCACACCCAAAGCATACAAGTGAAGAAATCTACAGACGGCCATCTGAAAACTTGGGCAGGGAGGGGAAGCTGCATGGACGGCCAATGCCACCATGTAATTGGGGCAAAAAAGGTAGCTGTAGGCTTACAGTTTTTGTACCTGCATGAAAAATCACTCCAAATGACTAGTGAATAGAAATGAAAATCAGTCGAAAAAGCTTTCTCCGAATGGCACCTACCTTACTCAGATACTTCTTATGAATCTTCAATGCCAGGCTACAAGCCTTTTTGGCATCCAGATGTCCACTAATGCTGTCCAGTATCTGCCAACACAAGTCACAGCTCACATAACATATGTGCCCATCTTTTCTTTTCCAAGATTATAAAACATGACCTTTTCTCACATTTAAGAATGGGTTGGGATACCAACATCATGATAGCCCGATGACTGCTCTTACCCCGAGATCACGAGTTCAATCTCTATAGTATATGTCAGTTGGATCTATCATGCTGTTGGGACATGGGTCTTGCCTGTTCGCGCCCCAAGACCCCGAGTCTCATATATGGGGCAGAAGATAGTACAGGTTGGGTTTGGGGGGGGGGGGGGGGGGTGGAGAGAGAGAGAGACCTGGAAAATATCATCGAGGCCTTGGGACTTCAATATTTTCTTGTTATTGATCTCAATGATACTCGCAGCAAGAAAAACATAAAGTGAAATTCGCTGGTCAGAGCATCCACTCTTTGCAATTCTTCTCTCAAATTTGCCACACTTCTTCAAGAATTTGTCACTTAAATTAGATGCGTTACTTTTACAAGCACTGGAACTATGTTCATCACACATGCGGAAAATGTTAGGATTGTACTCCATCGCCCACATCAGCTGAAAATCAACTCAGATTGAATGTAAAAGACACAAACTAGGTGAATGCTCTTGGAAAGCTACATGTTGTCAGAAGCACAAGAAAAAGACACACTGAGAAATATTGATATTTTTTTTTTCAATGACTATCATTAGAATTAGGCATGGGGCGAACTCTAGAACTGCCAGCTCATCTAACAAAGAAAAAATTCCTTCCCCGGTGAACTCATTCTTTCTATCAAAACCCAATTTAAACTTCTATGCTTGGCATGTATCAAGATCCGAGGAAAATTTTATCATTATGTGATTCAATAAAATCAAAAATAGTTGTTAGGTGGTAATCTTTCCTAGTTGAATGTTTAAAAGAAATTAAAAAAGATGAATGGATGGTAAGAAATTAAGAATAAACTTCTGAATCCTGACATGGTCAAAATTTATCAAAACACATGTATCTTTTTTAGGTATTAAAATAACAAAAAAAAAAAAAAAAAAAAAAACATCGTATTGCTCTGGGTATCATCCTATCACATTCTAGAGAAATTTTCTAACAAAACAAGTGCTTTCAAAAAAATTTAGGAATGTTGCAATTTTCTTATTGTTTTTAATTTTTATTTATACTTTAGATGAAAGCACTCAACTTGTATGCTACCTCAATCACTTTTGCTGATTATATGATGACGACTAATGCATTATTTTTATTATGAGCATTATTGAATTTATCTTTCAGTATTGTTTTGCCACATGATATCAAATTCAACCAAGAAAAAATTGAACTTTTAAGTTTATGGATAAGAGTAGTGTGGTTCATTAATACATTGGTGTTTTTCGCATGGTGATAGTAGCAAGTGTGTGTGCTGGTGGATGCATAGGCACGTAGGGTGGGTAGGAGCAAAGGCATGAGTGTTTGATGATAGTAGGCACGAACGATAGAGGGGGTAGCAGACGCATGTATGCGGTGGAGTGCAATGGCATTTTGAGAAAAAACCCTAATTGCACTCTATAACGCATGGTGGTGTCTTGAGCAAAAAACCTAATTGGAGTTTCGAGAGAATTATGTAAAAAATAAAAATTAAGATTTTCAAAAATTCTAATTCATCACAATTTTATTTTTTATTTCGAGGAACTAAAATTTATGACAAAATATAGAGGCATATTATCACAGTAAATGTAGATAGAATAAAATCTTATTTCACTATAACTACTATACGACGATGATTCACATCAGAAATAATTTGGGTATGTGTTTGTGTAAGTGTGTGTGTGTGTGTGTGTGTATCCAAAGAGAATCAAAAAATTTATATAATATTGAATGAAATAGGCTGATTACTAGAACTATTCAATCTTCATAAAAATCATCAAATATGATACACTTAATTTAGTCTAAAAAAAATATAAAAAAAAAAAAACACTTCTTCAAGGCAATAACAGATATTTTTCTTTTTTCGAGTATTATTAATTATTAAAAATTATACTTTATTTTTTGTCATACAAGATAATACTCATATAATTAAGAATTATACTTTATTTACTATATTCATTTTTTGATGTGAAAATATTATTTTATTTATTGATAAATATGTGAACGTTATTTGATATAGTAATATCTAATTTATTTTTTTTATTACTTTCTCATGTTTTATTTATTGTCGACTATCTTATTTGTTAACTCTCTATAAAATATATTCCAAATAATTTAATTGATATTATTTTTACTTCTACAAATATTTATTTGCAGAATCATAAATACTAAGAAAAAATATATTTGGAATTAAATAATAGAAATTGTATGTTATCCTTTCAAATATAAGATTTACTTCAAGATATTTAAGTATGCCGAACATTTTCCTCGTGTATTCTCAGCTTGGTCACTCATCATTAATCAAGTTGAGAACACTTTAACCTAATTATTAGAGTTTACTCTTTGTTTAGAGATTGATATTTTTAATATTTTAATCAATTTTAGTTTTGTTTTTCTTTTTTATTAGAGCAATCAACTCATATGAATTGTCTCAATTATTTTGGCTCATATATAAGAGATTATATGTATCAAATTATTATTTAAGTTGAAGTTAAGTTGGGTTATATTATTTCAAGTTATTTGACATTATTTTTCATGATTCTGTTACTTTTTATTTTTTACTTTTTTACATATCAATTTGCAATATGATATCATAGTTATGCCCTGGGGAACAAGGCCCTAGGGGAGTGTGTTTCTAAGTTTGGGTTGCAAACCCTAGAGAGTGTGGGCAACCATAATTTTGTACACAACACTTTGTGCAACAGAAAAATAGAATTAAAAAAAAAGAAATAGAAATTGAAAAAGAAAAGTCTACAGACACGAGCACAGTGGTGCCTGAGCAGCGCACGATGGTTTTTGCATAATGGTAAGCACACATGCACACAGGCACATGTCTTCAAGTTGTGTGTGTGCAGTGATCTATGCAGGCACCAAGTGGTGCACCTAAGCAAGATACGAGCGTGTGGTGGTGTGGGTGGTGGTGCACCTGAGCATGACAGTGCACAATGATGCCCACAGTAACATGTGGTGGGATCTTGGAAAAAAAATCCTGACGTGTACAACATTAAAAAAATAAAAAATAAAAAAAAAACATTGATTTGGCACCTCAATTCAAAGAAAAATTTTGAAAATCCTCAAAAATTAGGATTCCAAAATTTGATAATAATAATTTTAGACTCTCAAAAAATACTAATTTAGAAAAACATAATTTACTTGTGTAAGACTTTGGAGAACCCAAATTTAGAATTTTTTTTTTTTTTTAAATGGAGATTTCATATTACGAAAATCTAATCTCTGACCTGGTTAGTATATTTCCAATGTCTTTCAACATTACCTTCTTGATGAGGAAATGAGGTCAAAAAATGAATAAATTAAATAATAACTCATTCAAGTTACTAGTTATCTTACTATGCAACACTATGTTGTGAAAAAATTACTTCAGATTCCTGATTATGCTGTACAAAATTTGAGAAAAGTTAAGAAATTTCATATAATATCAATGCAAATAATATGTGTTCTAATTAAAATACTGTTGATTATAGATAAAATCTTAAATCATGTCAATGCCAATATCAAAATATATGTTATAGCTTTTATTTATGAAAAAACAAAAATAATAAAACTTGACGCACCATATAATAATAATACAATGAAGAAAATATTTTATTAAAGTATATCAACTTTTGAAAATCTTATCAACAAACGTAGTGGGCAGTTGAAAATTTTAGTAAAAGTGAGAAGTTATACACTAATAATGAATTTGAAATATAACTCCCTAATTGATGTAATATTTCAATATTTTCTAAATAATACAAGAGTTGAGGTGTCAAGTGGGTCGGGTGGCCCGGGCATGATACGAGGAACATCCTGACTGAGCCGTGCTTGGCCCAGCATGGCACGGTCCAGAACCATGCCTGGACCTGGGTCAGGCAGGCCCGAGGCATGGCTCATGCAGTGCTAGGACAGAGGTGGTCGTACCTTGTGTCGTGCCAGGCACAACCCGATTGCCTGGCCGGTTGGCGATAAATCTGATCTAGGACCAGAAAGTCATGAATTTGGTTTACGAGTTATCAGGAAGCAGGCTTTTTTAATGATACCCACCACGTCTGAGGCCCCAACACCGACAGGCAACATCCTTTTGGGTTGTTGCCTATACTCACCTATCTAGTTTGGCCACTGCCACATGAACGTGGCACTCGAGCCAACTGGTGCTGCAGGCTAGCTGAGTGACTTGGCACTCAGGTTCGGGGCTCGGGCGCAGGAGCACCGCAGGCCATGCCTACCCGCACCCGACCAACAACCCCAATGATTACATAGCCAAAATTTTTTAAAAAAATAAACAATCTAAATTATGCTCAAATCTTGCCAATTGGATTTCATTCCAACCGCATAGTGCCAGATCATGTCAGACGTAGAGTAGACCGTGTTGGTTTGGGCCGAATCAAGCTAGTTTGGGTTCAGACATCACAAAATGACCTTTTTTTTGGCTCTAATCCTGAATGTTAATTTTATGACCTAAGACTACCTATGAGTAAGACTAAGAACTAATATAATCTTTGTAAATTTAATTTTATTTAATTTAACATATTAATGTGTAAATCAAATACACAAAAAAAAATATCAAAATTTAAATTGAGAAAGAAGAATAATTGCAATGTGCAATCCAATTCAATATTCAAAATAATACATATTGCATGCGAAAGAATAACTACAAAGTACAATCATTTTTATTATTGAAATAAGATAATTATATTGATAGCCAAAACATTAGACTTCAATATAAAATAATTATATTTTTAACAATGTCTCATATCTATTTGAAATTTTTTTTTTTTTAGATTTGCAGACAAACATATGTTGCTTAACTCCTATTGTATACTAGACGTCCCAAGGTATTATAGTAAATTTGTTATTTTTTAATGCATGAAAAAAAATTTAATTCTCACTTATACTATCAGGTTAATTATGTAACAAATACACCTAACATGAACTATTTTATCTAATAATTTATCTCTAATAGTCATAACAAATATACTAATATCTATTTTACTATTGGAAACATTATCAAAAATAATATTAAGTATTTTATTCTGAATTTCATATTTCCTAAAGATCACATATACATTTATATAAGACAATCATCAAGATGATAGAATATCACAAAAAATCTAAATATTTTTTCAGTAAATTTTCATTTAAAATTTACGTAGTGAGCAGTAAAATATATAAATAATACATTATCGCGACTAATCTATATATCAGATGTCACTAATATCACTCTACTATATTTCATAAATTCATTAATTAATAATTATTAATTTAATTTATAAAATTTTATTATATTATTCCTACATATAAACCTAGTAATCATATGATAAGCAGGCTAAAAGTATGTCTACATAATAAAATTATTATAGAATTCTCTAAAAATCTAATCAATAGACCCATAATAACAATAAGTTTGCCCATATATTCCTCCAAATATTATTACGGTATATGAATGAGATTAATAAAATTAAATTAAATCCAACTTAAAAAACCTCACCGCTAATTTAGGTTTGCACAGATCTTATACATCATAATTTTTAGTGTATTGATCAATGTCTCTTTAAGTACCTAGTTGCATAAAAACTCTTACATATTTTTTTATAATATATATATATTGTGCCAATTCTTCATTAACACCCGTAGAATTTTTAAGTTTTATCATTTTAAAGTATGTTCATACGACTAATGTTCAACTAATATTTTATTTTTTAGTTGATATATGAGTTTTGATCGAAGTCATTGAAGAAAATATAATTTCAGGCTAAGATCTTTTAGTAAAATTATCATTGTTATATATGTTTACGTCAATTTTATATTCATTTTTATTATATTCACAATGTAACATTTATTAAATTATTTATATTATTTTAATAAAACATGAAAATAAAAGAAAAATTATAAAGTAACACCAATCAAAAAATTTAAAAACTAATATCATACCCCATATCACTTTGTTGTAAATTTTAACCTGCAAAATTCAGGCAAGCAAGTTATAGAGAAGAAATTGAGAATAAATATCTAAATTATTTCTTCTCTATTTATAAAGAAAAATTTAAATTTATTAAAAAAATATAATTTTTTATGTTTTTTTAATTTTTTTTAATTTTAAAATAGCCGGAATCAAGATAACCATCACATTCTGACCATAATAGCCATAAGAATCAATTTGGCAACAACTATAATCTTAGACTTAAGAATTTTTTTTTTTTTATAGTGGATGAGCCGACATGATCAATAACTAGCACGGCCTATCGCTATCCTTATTGGAAGCTCATTGTATGAAAATGCAGCAGATAATCAGACAATTACAATCAACCACGTATGTAAGATTCAACTTATATGGTCAGATTAAAAAAAATCCACCTATCAGACAGTCCCCCAATGGGAATTAATCAGTGACCTATGACCTGACAGTAGCGACTACAGGGCCTACAGGCCAGTGGACCATGCCACTAAGCCAGGCATGAGGCATGACATAAGGCATAACTCGTGCTAGCCCAGCATGGCACTAGCATTGCCTTGGGACAGCATGGTCCAAGATCAAGCACAATTCTGAGTTATGTCATATATCCTTGTCAGACAATCAAATATGGCATGACTATCATTAGGAAGAAAAATCTCAAAAAATCTTATTATTTTATTATTTAATTTTTATTTAAAATCTATATAGTGGACAGTCAAGCTTACAAACAATGTATCATCAAGACTAATCTATATGTTAGCAAGGATTAAAATATCAGTTTCTATGAAAATATCAGCACTTAGATTTTATGGATATATCGGATATATCGAAGATATATCAGATATATCAAAAATATATTAATGTATATTTATATATGAGCATCAATCAAAGATAGATATATCAGTCTTGATGGATATATCAATAATTAGAATTTAAGGATATTTCAGAGATATATTAGTGGATATATCAAAAATTTTTATCATTGTATGTTAGACATCAATCCATTGTGTTTCATAAGATCGTTAATTGCTAATTATATTTTTAATTTAAAATATTTTATTATATTATTCTTATTAATGCACCATTTAACTACTTTATGATAAGCAAGTTGAAAATAAACCTGCATAATATTGACTACTCTATGATTTTCCAAAAAGTTAATCAAAAGACTCATAATAGTAATCAATTCTATCATATCTTCCCTTCTCAAACTCATTACAATAAATAAAAAGAAACAATAAATTTGAATATGCTTTAACTTCAAAGACACTACTGCTAAGTTAAATTTGCTTGGAATTTAATGTAAAATAATTTTTTTGTGCATTGATTATCATGACTCTTAAGATAACTTGTACCTCTAATACTCATAAATATATATATTTTTTATAATATATACATTATATTAAATCTTTTTTTGGACCCTATAATTTTTATTTTTAATTATATTAAAATATATTCAGACTACTAAAGTTCACATATGTATAGATTTTTTAGGCAAATAGATCGAGAACATGAGAGAAAACTTGGTTTCAAAACTATGATATTTCGATCAATTTATCATTATTATTTAATTTAAAGTCTAATTCATTTTTATTAAATTTATTATTTATCATTATTAATATGCATCATTGAATTGGAAGTAAGGAATCAAAGAAATATTTTTTATTTTTATTTAATTTTTTCCTTTAATTATTAATCTAAATAAAATAAAATAATTAAAAATAAATTATATATACATTATTTTTCAATGTGCACCTGACACTTTAAATATTACTCATCATATTCTGATGCTTGTTAGTAGGGGTGTCAAATAGGTTGTAACGTGTCGGCACAACCCATTTTTTTCAAACACATCTGAGCCAAAATGTCATGTCAGGCAAGACATAATTCTTAGTACAAGCCACATCATGCCATCATAGCTATAGAAATGGACAATCCAACATGGCTTGCCGGCATGCCTTTGCCCAAGTAATGCCAGATCATGCAGGGTCATGCTAGTTCATCTCAAGTCGGTTCAGACTCGACCAGACTAGCTTAGTTCATTCCAGGTTAGCCTGGCCATGCTAAGTTGGTTCATTCCAAGCTAACCTAGGCTCAATCCAAGCTAGCCTGAGTCAAATCTGGGTTAGCTTGTTTGGCACTTTGGCTGGTCGGGCAGAAACCAACTTGCACGGGCCATCGTGCTAGGTCATGTCTCACCTCTTGTGACAGGAACTCTGGCCAAGCACGGCCTTAGCCATGACACTTGCCATGTCAAGTCGGGCCAACCCCAACCATGCTAGTTTAGTTCATTTCAAGCTAGCTTGGCCAGGCTAGCTTGGTTCATTCCAAGCTAACCTATTTGGCCAATTAGGCTGAAACCAACTTGCACGAGCCATGGTGATGGACCATGCTTCACCACCTGTGCCAGGAACTCTGGCCAAGCACGACGTAAGCCACACTGTGAGCCGGAATGAGGCTAGTCCAAGCATGAATCTGAATAGAATCGTGTTGAGTCTGGCAAGGCTGAATCGGGCAATGTTGTGCTAGGTACAACTGAATTGGGTCATGTCATACCATACAAGACTGAATCATTACATGCTAAGCATGGTTGGATCATGTTATGCCAGACACGGCTAAATCAATTTATGCCAAACATAGCTAAATCATTTTATGCCAAACACGGCTTAATCATTTTATGACAGGTACGACTGAATTGTATAATGCTCAGGCCATCTGGCCTAGTTGACACATCTACTTATAAATTATTGCTCGTCATGACAACTATATCAACAACACTCTATAGAATTAAAATTACAAAGAATAAAAAAAATATAACTATAAAAAAATAGGATCAATGTATATTTGAGAGGAGAAAAATAATTTATAAATTAACTATAAAAAATTGACTCAAACGAGTCGTGCCTTGTGTCATGCCTAGGCCAACGAACCCACTTGATACCTCAAAAATTTGATGAAAATTATATTTTAAGTCATTATTAATTCTGAAAATTATATTATAATATCTAATTTTTTTTTATTTTTTGATAAAATTTCATAAAAATAAATAAAATTAATTACGTCACTTGAATACTGATGTAAAATCATATACAATAATTATTAAACGTAACAACAAATTATAAATCATCATATGTGATTGTTTTATATGATCTTCAAACATCTAAGTGAATCATATGAACAAACATCCAAGATTATAAGTGGAAAACAAGCCATTATGCTCCAACATGACATAATTTTGGGTGGCCCAATAGTGCCACCATGTGCCATGTGGTGTCAAGGCATGACATGGTTTGACCCCATGTTGTGTGCATGACTGAAATAAAAGGTGGTTGGGCATGGCATGTAGGATAGATTTCAAACTATGTCATGCCCACCATGCATGGTTGAGTAGACAAAAAAAACCAGCACAAATCACGATGTTGTCATGGATCATGCTTGACACAACACGTGCCTAATCTAGGCTAGCTTGGGTACGACATAATTCAGTCGCAGCTGTTGGATGTGTTGCCTGCTATGTTGTGCTGACAGCAGGCTACGGCCTCAGTGCAGTGATTATAGTTGCAGAGTGGTAGTGCACTACAACATGCATATATAAGGATATATAATATTTGAAATTATGATTTAAAAAAAAAAGCTAAGATAACAGAAAAACCTTTAATTTAAAATATAATATGAATTAAAACATATTTAAAAAACATTACATTATTATATATAGAGATGACAATTTGCCCCAACCCTGACACACCCCGACGGGTCCCGCTCTGAATTGGATGGGGATTCCCCTCTATATCGGGTTGACGGGGTGGGGAAAAAAATGTGCTCCGAAATGGGGTTGGAGAATACTATCCCCGCCCCGTTTATATATATATATATAACCTAAAAGAGGCAATATGCTAGGGATTGCCCTGCCCCGCCCCATAACAAAAATCCCCACCCTACCCCGCCCCATAACAAAAATCCCCACCCTACCCCGCCCCATAACAAAAATCCCCACCCTACCCCGCCCCGTAACAAAAATCCCCACCCTACCCCGCCCCATAACAAAAATCCCCACCCTACCCCGCCCCATAACAAAAATCCCCACCCTACCCCGCCCCATAACAAAAATCCCACCCTACCCCGCCCCATAACAAAAATCCCCACCCTACCCCGCCCCGTAACAAAAAATCCCAGCCCCGCCCCGCCATAAATGGGGTGTGGGGTGGGGAATGGGTTGGAGAATCCCCAATGGAGTGGGGCATGGGGAGGGTCGCCCCCGCCCCACCCCGTTGTCATGCCTAAATATATATACTAATACTCATAAAATATAAACAAATAACTTCATCTTTTAAAATAAAAACAAGATAAAAGATAACGTCATTAAGTAATGAAATGCTCATAATGGCGACTAAAGGATAATGATCATCATTTATCACTCTAACAAATTATAATTGTTACATCTTCAAATCTCAGTGTAAATAATCATATATATTGGGTGACAACGCTTTGACATAATCTTAAAGACCCAATAGTTCATCTTTTTAATATTTCAAGTATAACAAAACTTTTACAATATCTAACTGTATTTCTTGTAGTAGAGGTGTTAAACAAGCCGGGCCGGCCCGGCCCGAATTTTTTGAACACGAGCGTGCCGCCGTGCCTTGCACGGCCCGCTCGGGCTTGCATGTCCGTACGGTTCGGGATTCGGGGGGACCGTGGGTCGGGTCGAATCAGACCTGACCCCGCGGTCTTTTTTGCAGGAGGGGCCATTGTGGGGACAGGCTCACGGGACACCCGGCACGGGACAAACCCGTGCCGGTGTGCCGTGCCGCGGGCCGAACCGTGCTGGGTCAGGCACGGCACAGCACGGCTCGTGCCTAACCCGGGCACGACACGGGCCCGGGCACGAAATTTTTCCGACTGGGCCGGACCAGGCACGGCTGAACCGTGCCATGCCTCATGCCGGGTCGGGCCGACCCGGCCCGGTTGACACCTCTATCTTGTAGTCATGTCTAAATTAATATTCACAGTTATAAAAAGACTGACACTAATATCATACTAGATATCAGTAGAATCAATAAATCACGTATTATTTTTGAATAGTATAGAAATAGTGAATACATATGATTTTCAACAATTCAAAATATTGAAATTCTTCAAATTACTTTACGATAAGATTATATAATAATAAGCATCTAAATATCTCGACAAATCATATTTATTCAAATGATGACCTCATCATTTACTCCTAACTAATTGACTTAAAGAATTATCATCTCCAAATACAATATTAATATCCATATTCAGATTCTTGCTAAAATAATCATATTTATTTTTATAATATTTAAATAAATTTTCTAATTATTCATGTTGTGGTTTCTTATTATTCAATTTATTTTATTTCTTTTTATATTTTTTATGAGTAATCGACATGTGGGTTCTCCATTCATTGCTGCTAATCATATATGGATACCTAATATATGTCATTACTTTTTATTATTAATTTCTACATAGTATCAAAGTGAGATTTAAAATCATAAAGATAGACAATATACATATTGTTTGAATAAAAAACTATATATAAAAGGAACATAAAATACACAAACAATGGTGCGTACATGGAAAAATAAGCATGCACGGTGGTTCATCTAAGTTGATGAGAGATGCATGGTGGTGCAAGTGGTGATGTGCATAGTGGTTCAAGCGGTGGAGCACGCAATGGTGTGTGGCCGTGGTGAGCACAATGGTGAATGAAGTGGAATGAGGTAGAAATCCTAACTTTTTTGGACTCTTTTTAATAATATTTGACTATTATTTTTTTCTTATATAAGATGATAATCATAGCCATAAAATAATAAACTATGATACTATATTATACACCTAATGAATCAATAAATCATGTGTCATTTTAAATAATATAAAATAAAATTATAACTTAATATATTTAAATTTTTTATATCACTCTTAGATAAGATAAAATAATAATCAATTTTTTATATCTAATTATCTTGATAGTTTACACATATTTGATGAGTCACTCGTCATTTATCCTTAGCTAGCTGAATAAAAAATTTTACATCTCATAATACAATATCATATTTTGCACTCAAAAACTTGCTAAAACTAATATATTTTAATTTTATAATATTTAAATAATTTTCCTAATTATTCATAAATTTTACCCTCTATAGCTTATTGTCAATTAATGTAATTACATAAATATTTCATTATATTTTTGATTCATTTGACCTTCATTCTAAGATTCATATACATAATTAACAAAAAGATAAAATTATAATCTAGTATTTTAAATATTTAGACAAATACAAGTTAATCACATTGTTAAAAAATATAATCTAGTATTTTGAATATTGTAATCTAGTATTTGTCTATATCATATATAGACAAATACAAGTTAATCACATTATTAAAAATTTAATAAATTTTTAAAAAAATCATTCATTTCAATCTACTTCTTTAATTATTATTTCATCAATTTTCTTATTAATAAAAATAGATATAATATATTTGAAACCAAAATATGAATCTAACATTAGGTATATTGAATTCCAATAATTATTGACATCAACTAAGAAAAATTTTTAAGTCTACTGGCTTAAATAGACTATAAAATTCTTGTAGTTTCCTAGATACCTTAATATATTTTAATATATTTCTAATCTAGTCTAATGACAATGAAATTATTGTTAACCATGTATGTATTATTATGTGATACATATGATATTATTATTTGAAATAATATCAAAAACGAGACCTTCTTTAATAATTCTTACAAATATATTCACAATAAAATTATTATTCTAAATTATATCAAATGTTATATATTATTTTATATTTCAGATTCTCTAAATATCATCATAAGACTCTCATTTACAACAAGGATATTATAAGAATTGAAGATCTCATGAAATCGTAATATTATTTTATTTAATATTCACTAATAATCAATAAATTGATAGTGATGCATGTGAAAGAAATATTATTATGACTACTTCATATATCAAACATTACCGATATCACTCCAATATATTTTTTAAGTTTGTTAATTACTAAGTATTGTATAAATTCATAATTTTTCATTGTATTAGTCCAACTGATCAATCTAGGGAACATATTATAAACTAGTTGGATTAATTTCTGAATTCAATGAATTAGTCTTGAATAATCCACAAGTTAAAATAGAATTCTCATATCAACAACCAACTTAGCAATATCTACATTAGCAAAATCATAGTAATAAATGAAATAAATCATTAAATTCAAAGTTGATCCAAATTCATAAACCTCACTAACAATCTAAATTTGTCTAAGATCAAATATACTACATTTTTTAGAGCGTTATTCAATATCTCTTAAAGTATTCAATTCAACCACTAATTTTGTAACTATTCTATAATACTTCTATTAGAAGAGTCATCTTTTATTGCTTTAATATTTTTTTATTTTTAACTATTTTAAAATCAGTAGAAACTCATTCATTCTGATATATCAAAACATATGAGAATATAAAAGAAATGTAACTAAAAAAAAATTATGTATCTAATCATTTTTATTGATTATTGCTCAAGAAATATATGAATATATCTCCTTGAGAATAGATCATATATTTTTTAGTATTTTTTAGATTTTATATAAAATTAAAAATTCAATTAGATAAAAATATTAAAAAAATTAAAAAATAATTATAAATTATGATACGTATCAAACCAAATTAGTATTATTGTACGGATCATAAATTTATACATCATACTTCATGAATTAGCATACTCTAACACAATGGGATTAACTGAAATGAAGAATAAATATCTAGTTGAAATGATTCAGATACTCTAACTTGAAAACAAAATTCCAAAATATTTTTAAAATGTTCAATTTTAATAAAAATCTTTTTATTATCAAATGAACGTCTTCTTCTGCCCTTTCTTAGGGTATTTCCTCTCACATCCTAGATTTTGAAAAAAAAATTATTTAGCCCATCTCTCAAAGTTTTTAGATATGCATATTTGTCATCGTACATTATCCATATTGAGTAAGTACGGATATTACCTTTTTGAGATGTTCTTTCCTTAAATACTCAAGTATCCAAAAAAAATACAAGCAATTTTCACTAAAAACTAATACAATTTTAGTAAATGCGAATCTTATATAATTTGATAATGACTCATTTTTTAATGATCCTAGGAAAGAGATGAATTCAGATATTACACCTAAATCCATTATTATTCCTTCCTTACCTATAGCTCTACCTAAACCACTAATAGTCGAGAGCTAAGAAGCACAATGACACGAAAAATTTTGAAAAATCAATATACGAACATAGTAAGAACACGACATAATAAGATAAAATAAAAATAATTATCCTTACAAATAATTTAAATAAATAATAAGTACTCAAATATTATTTTTACAAATATTCAAATACAAATATGAGTAATATTAAAACTAAAGACTAACATTTCTTATGAATTAATCAGTTTTGAAAACATTGTATGAACATATTATTTTCTAAACAATGTTACGTAATAGTATTTCTTGGATTATTTCAAAGATACTATACAAACATTATGAATCAAAGGTGCCTCATAACTGACATGCACAAAATTTACTTATGGTGTAATGGCAGGTGAAGGTCAAGATCTACAAGTTTTAGTATTATACCATGTTTGTCAATACGTTGGAAGATAATATGTGATGGGTTGTAAGGTCATCAACCTTGATTGTTAGATTGTATAAAATTAAGGGATGTTTGATTTCCAAGAGAAGTCCAATTGTTGGGGTTCCCATGATTTGAATATTTATTCCTAATTTGTTGGAACATGTCTTTGTCAATGGTATTGTTGTTGAAATTAAATTTTTTACTTTAGTTGTTGTAGTTATTTTTTTAATAAATTGTGTTGTAATTGTGGTCTTCTTGTTTTTAGCCTCATCACATCTCAAGATCAACTTAAAATCAACTAATTTATCAAGTAACTCTTCAAAGAATATGAGTGAATCTCGAGCCTGTTATACAGCATCTAGACTTTTGAATTCTAGATCAAGCCCATGAGTGCAATATGAATTAATTCATCAACACTCTTGAGAGAGTTAGCAAGAGCCAAGGTTTCATATATAATCTTCACGATTTGCATATAATTAACAATACTCATGTTTGCAGTAGTAAAGTTGACAAGAATTTCTCGAAGGCCTATGACCTGAGTGTGAGATTTGGTTGCATATGTTTTATCCAAATAATTTCATACTTCGGCCATAAATCCTACAGAAATGATAAGAAAAACTATATTATCAAAGATAGAGACCAACATGGCATGAACTATAAAACTATAATGACTTCTCCATAAATAGTTTGCAAAGTTGGGCATTGTTATGACACCATCAACTTTAGGTATGATGGACAGATGGTAGAAGTGAGTGTCATCAATATAGCCTTCAAGATCATATTCAAATAGTAAGGACTGATATTGCACTCTCCATGAAGAATAATTTTGGTGAGTTTGGGTGGAAGTTGTGTGTCAGCATCGATTGCCACAATCTAGTTTGAAGGGCAAAGGATTACACCTGAGTTTGTAGCCACGGGATTAATTTCAGACATGACTATCAGAAGGTTGTATCAGAATACTTGTGTATAACAAGTTCCTTCTAATATCATAACAAGAATTGATAAAAAAAACAAAGAATATTATAGTTTGACTAATATAACAATACTTGTTGTAAAGCATGGAAACTAGAGAGGGGTTTGTACACACACACAAATTTATACACACACACAAATTTACACACACACACACAGAGTGGTTGAGTAAACTGTATGGGAGGTTTACACAACTTAAAGACCAATTCTAATATTATGTGATTATGACCCACTGAGCAATTATGCATATGAAAAGAATATCATTATGATTAATACATATATCAAAATTCTCCAATATCACTCAATCATATCTTCTAAGTTCATTAACTACTAATTATTTTTAAAATTTATAATATTTTACTTAGATCATTCCTACATATCAAGTCAACCTAGAAATCTTACAATAAGTGAACTTCATGTATTTATGTATATTATGAATTAGTCTTGGATCTTCCACAAATTTAAATAGAAGACATGGGTCACTATACCTCAAGTAAATTCAAATACAATGATTTTCTCACTAAGTTAAGTTTGCTTATGATATAATATAATATATTTTTGATGCATTAATCAATGTGTCTCCTAAAATATTTAGTCTCATCACTAATTTTGCAGTTATAAATTCTTATATTAGGCCAAATCATCTTCAATTGCTTTAATATTTTTATTTATATATATATTAAAATGATTTCAAACTTAAGTTAATAATTTATATCACATAAATTTTTAAATACATAAGCAGACATATGATAAAGAGACAAAATAGTCTCAGACATTTTAATCATGTTATGGTTATCGACATCAAACTTATCTATAATATTAATTTAACTTTGATTATAATAGTTAGCTAATATTTTAAAAAAATTATAAGTAAAAAAAATGTTTTAGCTATCTAATATTTAAAATAAAAAAAAAATTAAATAGTAAACATGTACTTGATAAATTTTGACTCGCGACCATAATTCGATAAACATGGATCATGATTCAGCAAATCGAGCACCCTCCATCACCAATTACAAATTCTATTTATTTATGAAAAAAAATCAATAATAATATATTCTAAAGTAATAAAACTTAGGGAGAGAAATTTATAAAATTATTTAGAGAGAAATAATTATAGCAAGAGAGAAAAGAGAATGAGATTTTAGTTGAGATAAATAAATAAAATAAAATACTTATTTATAAAATTTTTTAGTTGTTAGATAGAAATATCTTACCACCATCTATTGAATTTTGTAGAGCACCATTAGAGTTCAAAATCCAACAACCAGTCACACACAGCATGATTCATTTAAAAAAAATGACATGTCATGTGTGTGCATGGGCATCACATGTCACGTGAGTCGTTACCCACATCATGTGGCATGCGACAATGCAATAACTCAGTAGCCATTCTATGTATTTTATAAAAACTCTTTTTTATAAATTTGATTAATCGAGTTGGTTCAGCATCAATTTGAATATTACCCGATTATAATTTTAATTGAAATGAGGGACAAATATAGTGCATGTGCTACTAATTTGGAAATTTTAGTTTTGAGGTGCATGAGTTACCCATTTAATTGAAACCAAGCCAAATTCAACCCGCTCGGGCCATTGTGTCGTACCAAATGAAATTCAACAGATGGGAATGAACCATGACGTGGGTCAGCCTGCGCATCTGAAAGTCATGGGACTTTGCATGATGTGTAGTGCATGAGGCAATAAAATCAAATCATACCTTAGTCAGGCTCAAGTCACCTAGCCCAAATTTCACCTCTAAAAAGAGCGCATGTTAGTCGAGAAGAACATATATACATTATCTCATTCAAATCTTAATGATATATTCTATTTGGTTTGATGATTAGCATAAAAATATGATAATAAAAAAAATATCATAATCTTAATATTTTGAAAAATAACATAAAAAATAAATGATAATGAAACTATGATAAATATAAAATATACATCAAATAAAAAATGATCAACATTGATATTATCATGCCCATTTGCCCATATAATAGTGTCATTAGCTACAATAATATCAAAAATTCTAGAATAAAAAAGTAAAAAATAAGTGAATATTTGTGAAATGGGTATTCGCTCATAAATTTACTACCCAAGAATTAAAGTGATTAGCAAGAAGTATAATGGATGCAGACTATCTAAACAAGTAACATCCAAAAAACAAAGTCTATAATATTTCTTTTGAAAATGTAGTGCAATTCAATCATAAACTCAAGACCTTAAAAAACCTTTATGAGTACATCTACCATGTCTCCCTCCCCGAATTCACTTTATCACTGTATGACAAGATATCAACCTCAATTTCCATTAGGTTATTACTAGTGGTCTCATATAAATTGCAACCATTTACACACAAAAAATGTGTCATCCCCAATTCTTTCCAATTGATTTTTACAAAACATCCAAAAATCAAAAATTTAAACCATTTTAACACTCGCACACTATCATACTACAAAAGATAACTTCAGTAAAGATTTTATATCGGCAATGTCGTGTCGGTCACCTTGGGGTTCATCATTGTAGCCAAGAAAAACTTCCTTTCGCCCAAAAACACACCATTTGACATCCAATGACCTCCGAATAACAAAAAAAAAAGTAAAGATATCCACGATACATGAATTTTTCACCATTAGAGTGTAGCAATGCTAGCATCGCTATCTAAGAAGCACGGATATGGATACGGATATGGAAATACGATACGACAAGATATGGAGACACTGTAAATTTCAAAAAACTAGGATAATGATACGCTAGGACATAGCATGATAAAATAAAATAAAAATAAAAATAATTATCTTTATAAATATTATTCTTAACAAATATTGATATAATAAAATAAAATAAAATTTATAATTATATTTATTAATATTAGGTATTTTATAAAATAAAATATTTTATTTTATTTAATTTTATAAAATAATATTTATAATTATCTTATTTTATAAAATAATATTTATAATTATCTTATTTTATAAAATAATATTTATAATTATCTTATTTTATAAAAAAAATATATTTTTTTATTTTATAAAATAAAAATATAAAACTGCAACATCATTGCAAAACGAAAGACAATCTGGAATAAAACTGCTGCCAATCTATCCACTTAATATACCATGTTAGAAAATGGTCTCTATAAAATGAAAGAGATTCAGACTAGCTTAATAATTTTACCTCCCAGAGGAATAAAGCATCAAGGAATGAGCATTCTCTTCGAAAGAGTACCATTAGCATGCGCACAGCAAATAAATATTCACCACTAGTAAGATTCTCTGAAAACCAAAACAAAATTTTGCATCACTTACAAATAATCAGTACCCACATATGCATAGACAAAGCATTCAGAAATACATGTCAGTGCTGATACTGGAGCAAAAAAAAATGTATCTTCCACTTCTGTTTGCAGACGAAGTGAATGGAACAGAAAGTCACAGAATTATGTGTTCGGTAACAAATAGAGTATGGGACACTGAATACAAATTGAGATAAAAGTACCCAAGTGTTTATGAAGCTTTGGATCAATAATTTTAATTACTTGTGAGAGGACTTTCAGCTGAGTTTGCACCCCCAAAGATTGTGAATTGCTCCTAAAATTTTCTCTCTGCAAAAAAACATATGTGGTAGAAACTTACAACATAGGTCTCTAAGAATTGAATACATTATTCTTGTATTCACAATATCAAATAGAAAATTGAATGTATTAAACAAAATCCCATTTAACGATTCATTAATTTACAAACAGTTTTAATACATATCAAATAGTAATATACATGCTAAATACAAACAAATATACAAATCAACTTAGCTAAAAAAAAAAAAAAAAAAACAAGATACCAACTCCCCTCTAGAATTGATGAGTGAATGTCGAAACACCTTGTTTGTAAGCAATTTGAGTTTTATGATTAAAAATTATATATCTAATTGTCTGACTATCACAATAAAATATAATTAAAAAAAAAAAAAAGAATAAAACAATTATTATTTTAAAGCAGCTGATTAATTCAAATAAGTCCATACATGATTATAATTACAACTTTATAAATATTTTATTCACTTAATTTAAAAATAATAATCTAACTTTAATATATATCACAAAACAATGTTTTTCCATAAACAGTACATGAATAGAAGTCAATCTCTGATCTACACAAATAAGTGCTGCATTTGAATATAAATAATTTGTCAGTTATGTATGATCATGATCTATGAAAGAAATATTAAAATCTAAAAGGTTCTAATGTTGAAACATGTGAAAAACAACCTCTTATCTAATAAAGGCAACTGAAGAGCTTATTATAACAACAAATGATTCGCCACAAAATCTAATCCAAAATATGTCTCTACTAGAGCATAGCCACTAAAAAATTAAACTTCACGAAATTATCTACTGCATACTTTCGTTGAAAAAGTTTGACACTCCCTCTACATCGGTCCGTTTGACACCTCTAAATACACTTATATAATAAGCGAAAAAGATGGGGACATCTCACATGGGTTGGATAGTCAAGTCAGAATGTCTTGTCATGCCATGTCACATCATTTGCAGAACACGAGCTAGAAACCCTAGCCCAACAAGGCACAAGCCATGCCACCAGGCTGGCCAACCACTTTTTTAAGCTAAGAATATATGAGTAAAAGATGCAACATACTAAAATACTATAATATGCATAACCAAGTTGCTCAATCCCAAATTAAGACTTTCTTAATTTTACCATTATGCAAATAAATGTTAATGAAAATAAAAAATAAAAACTAAAAGTTAAATTATCTAAAAAAATAAATTAACAAAACAATAAATAATAAGCATGACATAGAAAAATAATAAATATATAATTTTGATATTATCATATTTAATGACTTTTGAATATTTGACATTAACTATAATAATATTTTAATAATAAAAAAAATAAATAAGATATAATTATCAATAATAAGAAAATTAATATATATGTCAATAATCCACAAATTTGATGTCCTGATACGAGTGAAATAACAATTATACTTAAGGAATGAAAGTACCTATCTTAGAGGAATGTTTTGTACATTTCTCTCTAGTAAATATAATTATTATGATGAATGAATTTTATGCAGACCCTTAGATAACTTTGATAGTATGCATATCGCTCTCAGCATTGTATAATATTTTTAGCTTCTCTTTAGAAATAATATCTAATAAAATTTTTTTATGTGACTCGCCATATTACAATGCATACATTAAAATGAGAATGTCCTCCAACTACCTCTATTGTGACAACTTCAATTCATATTTAACGTCAAAAAAAATAAGAATTTCTTCAATTAGAAATCCTAAAACATAAAATTACTCCAAATAAATAAATTAGGGTATTCAATGAATAATAAACCCTAATGTGTAGTTTTTCCCAAAATCCTAAATTAAACCACAAGAACTTTAAAAACAAATATTAATAGAAATTGAAAAATGATTTGGGAGTTCTGCACTTATGTGTTACACCATTGAGGATGCACCTCCTACCTTGCTCAGGCACACCAGCATTCATGCATTCCTATACAAAATCATGTGCCACCACATCACACATTGTGGATATGAAATTGCTATATTTGGTGGTGCACAATTGTTGTGCGCCTTCTCCCAGAACATATGTGCATGCACTTTCCTAGTACAATGTTCGTGATTGTGCACCTAAGGTTTGTAAACCTCACCCACATAAACCCATGGTCACATTATCTCTAGAGTTGACTCTAATACCATATTACAAAATTGATGCTGAAAATAAAAAATAAAATAACTCTCAAATAACATCAATGTATAACAAAAACCATTATATTATATACAAATATGATCTCATATGTCATATACTCCCATCAATGTATATCAAAAACCATTATATAATATACAAATATGATCTCATATGTCATATACTCCCATCAAAATATATTATATATGAAAAATAAAATAAATAAAAAAGTAATACATGTGAAAATTACAACAATTATGTTTTAATATACACACTAAAGACTTGTCAAGACACAAACTCTGTCGAACACATTTCATCCTTTAAATAATGATCAGAAATATTTTATCCTGGTAATAATAAAAATTTAGGTAGCCATTACCAGCATCATCGATTAATGTCAATCAATTGCGACTATAAGTCAAATGAGTACAATGTAAATGATTAACTATGTTTTTGTCTTTCATGGTTCAGACATCATGTAAAAGATTAAATCAAAAATCATGTTTAACCATTCCTTAATCTTGACATGAACTTATAATACATAAAGTCTTTTGGAGCGCCCTTATACTATGGGCACTCTTTAGACATGTTAATCATCTGAATATATGCCAGATATAAACAGAATGCAAACTTAGTACCAACTAAAAAAAAAAACAAGATCTCAAAAACATGGTGTTCCTTATATCAAATGGAGCACGTGCCACTTAAGTACAAATTCAAAGAAAAGTACCTAATTGTTCCGCAAACACTTTTATCAATAAATTTAATTACTTTACAGATAAAATTCAGTTGATTTTGAACTGCTATAGATTGTGAAATACTACTTAAATTCTTTATGTTAAAGAAAAAATGGAGAGCAAAAGTAAGACACAAACCTAAGACTAGTTTCATAAAGATTTTCAATGTCAAATAATAAAATATAAACGTAGAATCACTAGCAGCAACTAACCACCCTATGATAAAGACAATTAAATTCATATTTTATTCGATACTAAATCAATCAAGTAGAATAATGCTCATAGTTAAATTCCCAAACTGACACAGGAAATCTCCTGCTATTCTGATGAGTATTCCCATTGGACCACTATATTTTTCTCATGCACGACACTAGTGCTATGTAAAATCCTAAAAAAACACATTTAACCATTTTTTAAAAGCAACATGAAAAAAAAAAATATATTGTTAAAAGAAAAATTTGCATGTTTAACTCAATATTAAAATTATCTAAAAATGAGATATATAAATAAATAAAATAAAACAAATAACTAGAACACTCCGAAATTGAGATATTTCTAATGAATATCTATACAGACAAATAAATAAATAAATAAGTAATATAAATAATATCAACTCCCCACACAACCTATTGCATAAAAGATTAATATGTCCAACTTGGGAGTAACAATAAAAAATTAAAATTTTCTAAATACACTCATGAAAATATATACAAGTTGATCACCAGTATTATGATAAGCAATAGAAATACAGTCATCTTTTATCATTTCCCTAATAAAGTGAGAATCTCAAACTATATATATTATCCATTCAATAGAAACTAAATTCAAAGACATATAAATCATTATTTGACTATCATGATAAAAAAGAATTAGGCAGACAGATCCATCACAAGATGACTGCGGGCCTATTTGCCGGCAACCATGCATGGTCAAGCTAGATCATGTTGGGTCATGACGATTATGGGTAAGGCATTAGAAAGGGTGAATTGAATGTGCACGGTTAAAATTATTTTAAATTTTTAATTTTATATTAATGCAAAAATCAAAATATTACATTACATTGCATTATAAAATTAAATAAATTAAAATAAAATCAATAACTAAAAAAATAATATTAAATTCAAATTAACTCAAAAATAAAAATAATAATCACTTAAATAAAAAATAATAATTCATAAGTATGATATCCATGTAATAAATAACATAACATGAAGCATAATTGATAGAAATCCCAAATATAATAAAATATCGCATCATATAAAAATATTATCCAAAATAACACAAGTCATCAATGCATATTTATAGTATAATAGTGAGAATGCAGATCATCATCGACATGTATGTAGTATCACTAGTGGTGACATCATATTCTCGATCTCAATGTCTCATGAGTTATCATTCACAACAACTCCTTCATTTTATTCTTCATGTAAGCAAGTGCCTCTATAATATTTAGTTATAGTTTTAATGTCTTATCTGAAATAATATTGACTACAACAAAAAACAAATAAATTTTAATTACATGTTAGATATCCAAGAGATCAGTAGATCATATGTTATTTTAGATAATACGAAATAGATAAATATTTATTTTTTTTTACCAATTCAAAATATTTAAATATTTATTATCATCATATAAAAAAAATAAAATAGTCATTGGTATCTAAGTATCAAGATAACTTGCTCATATTCAATAATTCATCCCATCATTTTCCCTTAGCTTATTTAATAAAAAAGTTATCATCTCATATTATAGTACCCATATTTGTACTTGGAGTCTTGTCACAACTATCATACTTAGTGTCATAATATATAAACATACTACTTAATTTTCATGAATAAAATCTTCAAATTTATCTACTTAATTCATACAAATAGATATGTAACTTAATATATTTTTTACCGCTTTCATCTTAACATTATTGATTCATTCAAGCAGCCAAGCAATACAAATTTAGAATGAAGGACCAGTATTTTCTATATTTGATTTGCATCTCAATAATCATTATACTAAATTTAAGATGTCTCATATACTTGCTAAATATGCTATAAATATAACATATGCACCCAATTGCAATATAAATGGTAAGATTATGCAGAGATGAAGACTTATTCATCATGTCATAAAAAATCTTTAAATATTTCATAAAAAAAATCATATATATCAATTTGAATTGTCAATAATAAGTTCATAACTTTTACTATTGATATAATCAGATATTATATGTTAATAGTCAATACTTAACTCTAATATAAGATAAGTATAATTTCAATAGTATCTCATATTTATTAAAATTTTTTTTTTCAAGTCACACAGACAAATAGAGACTACTTAATTTTTATTGTCTGTTAATCATCTTAAGATATTTTAGTAAATTTCTTAATTTTTCTAAAACGAGTAAATAAATTTCATTCTCACTTATACTAGATTAATTATATAATACATACACATAACATAAAAATTATTACCTAATGACATATCTCTAATAATTTTAATAAACATACTAATGACTTTCATGTTATTAGATTAATTATAGAATGTAATATTAAAATTTTATTTTTAATATTATATTCTTTAAAAATCTTTATCATATATTCATATATTACAATGTCATCATGAGGATGAATTATCTCAAAAAATCAGAAATTTATTTTACTAAATTTTCATTTTGAACATAGTGAACAGTGAGATATGTAAATGATCAATCGTTGCGACATGTCCGAATATCCAACATTATGGATATCACTTTACAATATTTCTTAAATTCATTTATTAATAATTATTATTTTTTAATTTATAATATTTTATTATTTTTTTTCTACTTGTAGACCTAAGAATATTATGATAATCAAGTTGAAAATAAGTCTACATATACAAACTAACTCATGATCCTCCAAAAACTTATTCAAAATATTTATAATCATAATTAATTTGTTCATATTTTCTTTTTCAAAATTATTGTAGTATATGAAGGAGGTAAATGAAATTGAATTTAATCAAATTTCAAAGATTATGCAGCTCATTTGAATTTATCTGAGATCTAATACACCATATTTTTTTGTGCATTAATTGAGATGTCTTTTAAGATGGTCAATATCATTTATACTCTTGTGTGTGTGCGTGGGGGGGAGGGGGGGGTATGTATATTATGTCAATTCTTTTTTGATACCTTTAAAATTTTTATTTTCTATTATCTTAAAATAAGTCCATACGACTAAACTTCATATAATTTTAGATTCTTTAAGCAAATGAGTTCAAGTCACGACCATTGAAGATAGCTTAATTACGACCTCAAACCTAACTATCAGATTATCATTATTTATAAAAATTATCATTAACTCAATATTTCTAATTTTTTTTATATATTTTTTAAATTTTTTTTATTTAATAAAAAAAATATGAAAAAACTATTAAAAAAATTTGTGTTATATTTGCAACCACTTATATTTATTTTTAGTAGCAGCCCATGCCATGTAGTTGTATTCCGATTTCCACCACCTTTTTTTTAACTTGCTAAACCAAGACTACCAGCAACACAAATAAATAACAAAGAAAAATTAAAATTCAAAATGGACATGGAACCCAAAAGAGGAGGGGAGAGAGAGAGAAGATTAAAGAATTAAATTAAAGAAATTTTTATTCTTTATTTATTAAAAATTATTTATATTAACATTAAAATTTTTATATATTTTTTTATTTTTAAATGGGCAAATATATGACAGTCATCTAATTTTTCTTAGTAGCTATTGAAAACAAATTCAATGGCTATAAAATTCAAAATAAATTTTATTTTATTTTTTGGCTATAGTGAAAGCCACATGTCATGCCTGTTGCTTTTCAAGTATGCACCCGTTATGTGAAAATATAACAAGCATGACCGACGAGACTGCCATTTTTTTTTAAAACATATGGGCTGTGACATAGAATATGTGACTCATGCCCAGTCATGGGTCATGAGTCACGTGCGTCTAGACCATGTCAGCGGGCCAGGCATAAGGATAATGCCTAACATGGCACAAGGCTCGACTGGCACTAGCATAGCATAGCACAAGTCATGCCTCGGGCAGGCACGACCCTGATGTAGGCATGGTTCTAGACCATATCATGTCAGGCCAAGCACAACTAATTCATGTCATGCCTCGTGTCATGACCAGGTCACCAAGCCCACTTGACACCTCTAAATATAATACATTAAATGAATAATAAAGAAACTCAAGTCTATAAGTAAAAAAAAATATTAACAACTTATAAGTTAGGTGCTCTCATAAAAAAATAAAAAAACTAGGAGCAATAAGTTATAGGTTGGGTGGCTCAACTAAAGATATCAAACAAACCAAGTGGCTCATTCATAGCAAGACACGAGTAAGTTGGAATCGTGCATGGAAAAGGCACAAGCTATCCTATGGCTCGGTTCAAGCCATGCATGGTCAGGTTTCTGGCCTATGTGCCTCGTTAAATGTGGTACAACCGAGGCCAATATGCTAGCTCATAGAAGTAGGTTTCGACTCGACTACAATCCCAAGGTAGCCTGGACCTAACCTAGAGTAACATGAGTTCAAGCCATGCCTAGTGTGCGGGTGTGTCGACTTTGGCATGATCCCAACCTAAACTAGCATGACTTGGCATGACTCAAGGTAGTCGACAAGACAACGAGTCATGATGGATTGACATCTTAGAGTCATGCTGGCATATCATGGCTCGCACTAAAAATCATGTGTCAAGCATGGCACAAAAGCTCAATTAGACCTAAAAAAATGGGTTGAGTTAGCTTGGCATTACCCGTTTAACACATCTAGGTTCAACTCATGTCATTGTGATGGGCTAGCATGGCTAGACCACACCAAACCCACACTAGCTTGGGTTCAAACTGTGTCAGGTTAGATGTTGGCAGACATTATTGGATAAGATGCAAAAAACCCAAATCAAATTCAGACCAAACAAGCCCTTTTTTTTTCTAGATCAAACGGTCTGATCCATTTGACGCTTCTAACTTCATGTCACACAATATCTTTCACTATCTACAAATTGAATAAGATTGCTCTGTCACTGCTTAAAAATCAATTATTTTTTATATACATCTATCTTCCTCAAGGTCAACATATAGAAAGGCTATTCACGTCTAATTGATGTATTCTCTATTTATGAGATGCCAGTGATTTCCTACTATGTTCATTTTGGCCAAAAAATAGTGTATTTTGATAATTCATTTCTAATGTATGAGTAAATCATCTTACAAAAAATTTTATCAGAAATTAATATATCTTTCCATCTAAACTTGTCTTCATCATAAATATTAACCTACAACTAATAATAAATCTTCTCAAATATCAATATACCAATTTTAAAGTCCATTTAAAGTGAAGAGCATCTATCTTTCTAAAGGTCAATGATACTCTCTCCTAATTGGAAGCCCGCATAAGACTCCTAAGTAATAAAAAAAAGTAAAAGATTATGATGAAACATGTTGGATTGGTGTCTTTCATTATTAAGACTTTGTCGGTGACATACAAATCAATATTAAGGTCATCTTGATTAATAAAGAAAAAATATTCTAATAATTCATTTCAATTATTTAAGTAATATAACTAGTAATAAATCTCACTTTAAAATAATTTATCTTCTTATTTAGTTTGATTTTCATTTATAACAAAATTTACAACTAGCAAAAGATTTCCTATTAGTCGAGACAATAATTCTTGAGCCCTATTAGAGTGAGATATATTTATATCTTTCAATATGATCTAGATTTATCATGAATAAGATAATATCTCATAAGAAGATAAAAATATTCTAATATCATTAATAAAAATAATAAAATAAATCAAAAATTAGAGAAGACATCAACACAACAATACTAATAAAATAAAATATTAAATACAATTCATTTATCTTTGTTAGAAAACAATCAAAAAATTAATAAAAAAAATAACTAAAAAATCATTTAGCTTTTTGAGAGATTGTTCTCCACTTGAAACAAGTTGTGTATGTATCCTTCTCCAAATATAAACTCTAGATTCTGAGTGGCCAAATCTCCTTATTCCTAGAACATCTTGAGCTGGGAGTGGAGTAAACTTGGGTGTTACCACATA
The DNA here is from genome assembly GCA_029783825.1 of Sapria himalayana. NCBI lineage: Eukaryota > Viridiplantae > Streptophyta > Magnoliopsida > Malpighiales > Rafflesiaceae > Sapria > Sapria himalayana. Next base: position 3,357,451 of record JAREIK010005719.1, on the reverse strand, counting down.
GTCTGGAATGGAGGGAGATTCACTTTCCTAGAAAACCTCATCCTCTTCAAAGTCAAGCTATTATGTACTTATTGATATATATGATAACTCCATAAGAGTGATCATAATGTACAACAAGTTCACATATATCCAAAAGACAACTCTCTCCAAACTAGAAGTCTGAGTAAAATTCCCAAGGACCAAGGAAAAGTAATAGATACGATTGTAGTATTCACTTGCATTTCTTTTTGTTTTATTTTATTTTTCATATTTTATGGGAACATGCCATCTATGGGCTGTACCAATCATATTTTCAATCATATAAGAGTTTAAATTATAAACAAATATAATGAAAATAATTATATTTTTTTATTTTTCTTGTTTATGTGGCTAAAATTCAACATGGCATTAGAGGCATTTCCCCAGGAAAAAACCAAACCTAAGTCATGTAAAAGATACACATGCTAGAGAGAAGTATATAATGGGCATTGTAGTAACACAGTACACCTATTCATGTGTATTACAGTGTATGCATGCAAGAAGGGAGAATAGGAGGCACATATTACCATCACCATCAGTATCAGCATAGCTCAGTAACTGAGAGATGAGCATCAATGCCTAATGCAACCGAAAACAAGGGTAAACTTTACACTTGTTTTTGGTTGAAAAAAACTACCAGACCCTAGAATTAGGATTTGGATTGGACACAAATTATTAAATGCTTCATATCATCCAAATCCTAATTTTAGAAACCACGAATTATTCTTGGGGTCCCTAATTTGGGTGAGATCCAAATTGGTGGGGAGGTAGACTTTTATTTTTTGGGGTTTCAGACTAGAAAACCTTAATTTCAGTTGGCAACTTAATTTAGTAATTGCAAAATGACGCTGATATAAGTACATGAAGGATAATAGTTATGTGTTATCCTTTACAATGTACATAATATTGAAAAAAAGTCACCAAAGATATTAGTTATGTGTTGTTTTCAAAAAAAAACTTAAGTTTTATGCAATACGAAGATAGACATGCAAATTATCAAAGATATTCATGAATCCTCACAATGTTCATCCACCATAATATTTAGTCTTACTAGAGAGGAGTATACAAAATATTTCTCAAAGACAATAACAAATTCATTTCGTCTTTCAGATATTATTAATTGTTTCATTTTTACTCTTCTCAGACTTAAAATATTGACAAAAAAACTAATATTCACATTATCAATAATTATATCATATTCATTATATTTTTTTTTCTGTAAATATTATTATAACAAATAATAAATATTCAAACATTATTAAATATGATTATGTCAATCTTTGATCTTTATTACTTTTTCATAACTTGCTTATTTTTAATTATGTTATTAGTTTATTATGTATAACTTATATTTCCAGATAACTCAATTTTAATTTAATTTTTTCTCACTAATATTTCTTGGCAGGATCATGAGATTTGAAATAAGACTCTAATTGAGGTTGAACAGTATGTATTGTGTATTTTCTCTTCAAATATAAAATCTATTTTTAGATATTAAAGTATGTTGTCCTTTTACTTATGCACTCTGAACTTAATTACTCAGCACTAATCAAGTTGAAAATATTTTACCCTAGTATTAAGAATATTTCAATACTGAAAAGTGAGGCATGTTAGTTCGGAAAGTTAACTAAAATTTTATATCCTACACATTAGTCTAATTTGAGTAAGGACTCGTGCAATCTAACACATTCAAATATATGTGAATCAATTAGAAATGTAGCAAAAAAAAAAATTTATCTATTTGATCATTTTATGGATAATTGTGCGAGATAGAAATATATATTTTTTGCGATATATCATGAGTTTTTTTTTGTTTTTTTTTGATATTTCATAAAATAATAAAAAATCAAGTCAAAATATCCGAATCACCTCAATCAAATATCAGTACAAAAAATTTAGTACATAATCATAATAATCAATACATTAAGTATTAAATCAATCTGATATATATAATAATACATTATTATTTTTTATTATTTTTTATTATTTTTATTATTTATTATTTTTATTATTTTTTATTTTTTTTTATTTTTTTATTGAAAAAGAATTTTTATTATTTTATGAATAATCTAAAAAATAAAAAAAAATTATTATATATCACAAAATAAATATATCCATATATATCTCAAACTATAATCAACAAAAAAATATTATATACTTAAATCCTTCTCTGAATGCATATCTACTAGGTCCACATATTTTGAGTGTGTTGGACCCATAGTTATTTAAGGCACACTGAGACATAAAAACCTTTTGAAGCCTTGAGGCACAAGGCACATTTGAGGTACAGGCTTTTTTATTTGAGGCACACCGAAACATAATACAAATAAAAAGTATATATCTTACTAAATATTGTTATTAATCTTCATCTAAAAATAAAATATAATAAAGTAAAATATCAGACATAAAAATTAAATATTAATAGTGCATCCTATTATCCAAAATAAAATAGCAAACATTATTAGTGATGCAACCACTTATGCATCTACATCTACATCTACATCTAAATCAAGAAAATTTTCATTAAAATCACTCTCATCATCAATCTTCCACCCCCCACACTTCTTCATCTTCATCAATCAAAGCAGTAGTAGAAGTATATTTAGAGCTAGAATAAAAAGTTCTTTCTTCTTTAATTTAGCTTTGAAAGTATTTTTGAAGAATTTTTTTGAGATTTAGGATGTAATTTGAGAAAGAGAGAGATTTCATAGAGCTAAGTTTGAGACGTGCAAAACAATACCATTTTGGATGTGTCTTTTTAAAAAAACAATCAAACACTCCAAAATGACATCATTTAGTGTTGTGATTTAAAAAAATAATTAGAATCCCAAAACATTGTTTTTTTGGGTGTTATGTTTTTTTAAAAAATAAAAATCAACCCAAAATAATGTCATTTTGGGTTAGGTCTCATCAAAAAATAAAAATCAACACAAAAAAAAAACAATCAAAACCAACCCAAAAAAATAAAAAACAACCCAAAAATAAAAATCAATCTAATTTTGGTGCTCTTCCTCTCCCAACAGCCAACACCTGCGCTCTTCCTCTCCTGATGTTGCAGGCCTGCCCTTCCCCAAAAAATTTCAGCGCTGCAACGTCAACCAATTTCAGCACCTCACACCCCTGATCCTCACCTGAAATAAGGTGTTTTCACCGGGAGTGATGACGCCTAAGCCTTAGGCATGCCTTTTAAGAATTATCATACAATATTTTTAATCTCCCCAAGAACTAAATGAATTAATAAAAAACTAACTCAATAAAAATAAGATGCATACAATGGGTATATAAACTTCAACTTAAATTGGAACAGTCCATATGTTAGGTATTCTCATTGATAAATTGTAAAAAATAAGCATAATAACAAAAAAAAATACATAAACAAAACATAAAAACTTCAACATCACTTTTAATAGATGTCTTAACCTTCAGCATTGATGTTTTTGAATAAAAATTCATGATAAGAGAAGATCACTAGCTTTTTATGAATGATTGTTATGAACCTAATACCAATTACTTTCCTTTATCCATGCTTGGGACTGACCATTGTAAGACGAGCAGAATTTTGTTGTAAACATGACAACAAAAGAAAAATTAATATGCATGATGAATATTTATCATAACCAAACCATGAAATGCCAAAAAAAAATGAAATTAGTAAACCATCCCAAACATCGAATCAGTCTGAATCTTCAGAGTGGCTTTATTGAAGTCAAACAAGTGTGGCTACCAGATACAACAATGGTGATCATGAGACTCCAAAAACAAAGTCAATCTTTAACAGAAGTCCTAGACTTTGCCATTGGTGTTTTTGAACGAAAATTCATTATAAGAGAATATCGCCAGTTATCTGTGGATGATTGTTATGAACCTAACACAAACTATCCTCTATTATTCAAGCTTAAGACTGAATAAGCTTGAGACTGAATAAGTTTTGGGTCAGCACAAAAACAGTATAAAAATTATTATTGCCAAGGCACGAAATGCCAGTAACATCCCCAACATCAATGGAATGACAATTCTGAGCACATCTACGACACCAAAAAAAAGTGAATAAGCTTAAGACAATAAAGCCACTACCCACAACTTGCTTTGTTTTCAGGCAGAGAATAAGCTTCCAAGAAAAAATAATAATATATCATCAAAATGGTACACGTGGCAAACACACGCAAATACAAGTTCATCATTCACAACACGGATAATTGCCATAAACATTACAGGGATGATAGCTACCAGTTGATTAAACATGTGCATGCATGTATAGATATGCCAGCAAGGCATCTACTCGTTAAGACAGACATTGCACAACATGTTTTCTTTCAATAATACTACTCAGGGAGGGGGAAGAATGTTGACCACGTGGTAAGGTCTCAAAGAGAACAAAGCATGCAGATGAATCCGTGTCTACCATATCAATTAGCAAAGAAATCAAGAAAACCATAAGTGCGTCACATGTCTCATACCAGCCTCTGCATTGCATGCTCGAAACACCAAAAGGCATCTGCTTCGTTTTCAAGAAGAACAACCATGGGAGAGCATATATCAGTCATTCCTACACGTGAAAGATTCCCAATATGAACACCAAATCGACCTTCCAATAGCATTAATAGCATGCCAGTAATTCACCTTGGACATAGCCAATATCATTATCCATCCAGCAATAAACTGCCAGAACATCTCTGAGTTTTGACTGATTAGCCACGTCCTCATAGAAAACGAGTGTTCGATCTGCTCGAACAACATCCAAATCTACCAAGAACAATTTCAACAGCCACAATAAAACCATAAAAATCACATTTTAAATCAGATATCGAACATGAAAATCTTGCCACCTTCTTGCATTTGCATATCAAACTAACAAGTTTTGCACTTTTTATAAAGAGCATAGTTGCATTATGTTTCTGTTTCCCATAGTTACAAACAAACAAACAAGACATAGAGATGACCTATACTGAGTAACCATTGCTGGAGAATGGCCATTTTAGACAGGAAGAGAAACAAGTGATTAACTAACATTTGATGGGTTAATCATCAAAAAGGACAAACGAAGAACCTGCCTCTTGCAATTACAGCCAAAAAACAATGAAAATCTAACATGGTTTCAAATAGATTGCAACGGTATCTCAATGTTAGAAACAATTAAAGTTTTATCTGCAATAAGTTCTCAAAATCTTTTCCAAGGAACCGGAAAAAGTTAACTGTCACATCATAGCACAGTAGCAGCCAAAAAATGAACCAAATATACAAGTACCAATGTGAGACAAAGTTCGCTTCCAGTCCATGATTTTTGTGTCCAGAATTGTGGTGTCCGCGCCCCCTTCTGCGAAACTATTTGTACAAGAATCGACTGATGGATTGCCATCATCACTGGCTATTGGAGCTGTACTAATGTCTCCGCTACCTATAACTGGCATTACATTCATACATTCCATTTTCCATTTATTGTACTGCTCCCTACAACGTAAACTGGAAAATCAAGAACTATCGATTTCAATCAACTACAACAAGAACCACATGAACATGTATCAGAAACCCTTCGCCAGAAATCATCCATTCATTCATATAAAATCAATGAATATTCCTTAAGTTTAGGAGGGGGGGTTTGGGAGAGTGCGATTTTATTAAAACCTGAAAATTAAAATGGAAAATAAAAAATCATATATATGGTTAGGATTAGGAGATCTCATTTGTCGGATGTTTTCATACAAAGAAAAAAAAAATTATACATAAAATATAACATATGGATAACAAATCTCAATCTCCTCCGCAAGTTAATGCGTATATGTCATAAATACACAACTTGAATAAAATCAAAGAGATATGATAATCTACGTACTTCACAAAAATACATGCAATCTAATTACTAATAAATACATAAGCTTTAGATATAAAATTATTCTGAAATCTTATCTCATATAAAATATTAATTAATCTTAATATATTTAAAATGCTCATGAAATACCAAATTAACATCAATACGTCAATCTTCTTGTCAGCCACAATAAAATATCATTAATAACTAGACTAATAATCACAGTTCCTTTGAAAAATGACTAATTCATTTAGTAAATAAGTTAGAGGTGTCAATCGGGCCGACCCATCATGGTCGGCCTGGTTTTAGGCCGCCCAACTGGACTACCATGTCTGGCCCGACATAGTTACTGTTTCATGCCGCCTGGCACAGATCCACGGCCGAAACCGCCGGGTTCGGCCCAGTTCAAGTCGGACAAAACCCTGATTTTTAAAAATTAGGGTTCGGCCCGGTTCGTGCCGCCCACGTCTTTGCCCTTTTGAGGCTTGGCGAGCCTCACCTATCGGGCATCGGCTCATATTGACCACGTTCGATGTGTGGTCACATGCTATGCCCACATGCTGGCATGGCACGACGAGCTGGGGGCACGGCACTATAGCATGTCGTGTCCGTGCTGGGCCGGCCCGGCCCAGCCCTTTTGACACCACTAAAATAAGTAACTAATATTATAGTTCTATAATCAAATCTACTCCTAACCTAGAAATAATAATTTATTGTTTATTCTTTTAGGAAAAAAAATTATCTCATAAAAGTATAAACCCAATAGTAAATATCAACTTTGTCATATCAGGAGCACAAGTAGAGGTGTTAAACGGGCTAGCCCGGCCTGGCCCGTTTTTTAGAGCACGGTCGTGCTTTCGTGCCGGCATGATTTATAAAAGTCAGGCCCAGTTGGGCTTAACCTGGCCGTACGGGCCAAGTAAAAATTTTTTTTTTAATTTTATAGTTTTAAATTTTAGTTTAATTATATAAAATATTAAATTATAGATAAAATTATAGATAATGTATAATATAATAAATTTTTAATATGAAAATTATTTAAAATTTATTAAATTTACAATGTTTAAATTTTTTTTATAATGTAAAATAAAATTAGTTTATAATTTATTAGAATTATATAATAGAGTTATAAATTTATAAATGTAAAAATAAAATAAAAAAATAAATAAATCAATAAATTTTGTTAAAAAAAATTTAAAAGTAAAAAAAAACATAAGCAAACCAAATGAAAAATGACCAATCAGCCATTAGATACCGAATATTCGAACCAAACAAATTAAAGTTTTAACATGACGTATAAATAAGCGTACAATCAATAAAAAATAAAACATCGAAATCAAAAAACAGTAAATCATCATCAATCGTCAATTGGCATATCATAGGCATCATCAGCCGCAACATCAAGATCAGTATCATATGGATCATCATCATCAGCAATCAACTCCTCCACTTTCGTAGTGGATGCGGCTGCAATCCCTGTCCCAGTCCCAACTCCAACACGAACATGGATGCTAACCTCGAATCCTCTCAATCATTCAAACAAGCCAATGTCTCAACAATATCTGGACGTAATCTCAATCTTATATCCGAAATTACGTTCACTGCAACAGAAAAAGTAGATTTCGATGCTACGCTCGACACCGGAGGAGTCAGTAGATCCCGTGTCATCCTAGATAACACAGGAAAGGTGGACTCATATGATTTCCACCACTATAATATATCAATATTCTTAGTATTAGAATGTAATAAGATTGAGCAGTAATCAGTATCTAAGTACCGAGAAAGCTCGCTCCTATGTGATGGTCCACCCCTACGTTTCTCCCTCGCTAGCTGAATGGAAAAATCGTCATCTCTGAACAAGGTATTCATGTCCGTAATCATAGTCTCACTACTACCACCACTATACCTAGTATCATAGTATGTAAACATGTCAATCAACTTCTAGTGAATGAACCATTCAGGTAGCTCTTCAAGGTTCATGCACGAGGAAATGTAAGTCATGGTATTTTCTACCCCTTCCACCTTAACCCTAGGGTCCATGCATGCAGGAAGACAATAAAGAGATAAAACGGTGGACCAGTACTTCAAGTATTTGGTTTTCATCTCTACAACCATATGGCTAAGTGTCGGGTCAGCTCAATACTTCCTAAACATGCTACTAATATTGTAAATGTACCAGAGTACAATGCAAGTCGTGAGTGTATAAACTGACGAATACATGTTCGTTGTGTCATAAAAAATCTTCAGAAATTTATAAATAAAATTCCTGAAGCCCAATCAATATCACCAATAATAAGTTCGTCACTCTTACTATTGACGTAGTTGGATATCACGTGTTCATATCCAACACATAATTCCAACATCAGGTACGAATAATTTTAATGATGTCTCACATCCGATTAAAATTTCTTCTTCTTGAGATTCGTAGACAAACAGAAACTACCAAACTCTTGTTGTCTGCAAAGAGTACGAATATATTTTAGTGCATTATGTATATTATCCAACGCAGGAGAACACGCCTTCATACCCGCTTGAACAATCAGGTTAATCACGTGACACATGCATCTGACATGAAAAATTTCTCCTAATGGTACGTCTCTAATATTCCTAACAAACATGTTAATCGCTATTCCATAATTAAATGCATTATCAGATGTGATACAAAAAATTTTATTTTTAATTTTATATTCCCTAAAGATTTTCATCATACACTCAAAAATGATCGGGTCATCATGAGGATGAAGAATCTCAAAGAATCTTAAAATTTTTTTATTCATAGTCTAGTTAGAATCTACATAGTGGCTGATGAGACATGCATAAGATGATTCATCGTAACTTGTCCAAATATATGACGTCACGGACACCACTCCACTATATGTCAGAAATTCATTAATTATTTTTTATTTTTCTAACTTATACAATTTTAGTATGTCATTCCTAGATGTGGACTTAGGAATCCTACGATAAGCAGACTAAAATTATGTCTGCATTATGCGCACTACCCTTTAATCTTCTGAAAATCTGATCAGAAGACCCATCAATATGATAAGTCTGGTCATGCCGTCCCTACTCAACTCGCTGGAGTATATGAAGGGAGTAAACTTTGAGACTGGACTCGATCCAGTCTCAAAGAATGCAGTGCCAAGTTGGGTTTGTCTAGGATCTAATGGACCATATTTTTTGGTGCATAATTCGGAATGTCTCTTAAGGTGTCCAGTCCCAAACGAACTCTTACATGTTAAAAGTCTCATACAATATTTGCACTATGTCATTTCTTATTCCTCACCCCTAACATTTTTTTGTTTTATTATATTAAAATGAGTCCAAACTACAGAAGTCCTAGTTTTTTGTTTTTTAGAAGTTAGGTTGAGACGACTGGAGAAATCAAAATTTTAGCAGCCTCAAACCTCTGTGTAATATTATCATTATCTAAATTTAAATATGTTTCATTAATATTTATCATTTTTTAGGATTTTTGTTAATCATGACACTTTTTTTAGAGATTAGATGATAGATTTTAAATTTATCTATTTTAGGTCTAGAGAGAGACTAGAGAGAGAGAGAAAGTAAAAAAAACTTGAAATTAATTACCCGGTAAAGCAGTGAGGTTGATCACGTGCACGATGCACCACAGTCTAGCTCAAAATTCAAAACCCAAGTTGAGATTTCCGAAAAGCAAAGCCAAATGACAAAATCCCGACTTCCCGAGAGAGAGGAGCAAGATTTTTGAGAGAGAAAATTTGAGATTTGAGAGAAAAAATATTTATGAAAAACATAAATATTATAGAGAGGGGGGTGGAATTTATAGATTAAAAAAATTATTTTTTAAAAAAAATCATTTTTTTTTATTTTTTTTATTTTTTAGGGGGCAGAATCATGATGGTCGTTGGATTCTGCCCACTAGCCGTTGGAGACGAGATCCAACAGCTACAATTTAAATTTTTTTTTGCCCGTTTGGGGGGGAGGGGGGATCGGGTCGGGTCTGATTAGACCCGACCCACTGTCTTTTTTGCTGAAAGGGGAAAATCTTGTGCCTACGAGCCATGCCACGGGCCACCGAACCGTGCTGGGTTAGGCACGGCATGGCACGGGTCGTGCATTACCCAGGCACGGCACGGGCCGTGCATTACCTGGGCACGGCACGGGCCGTGCATTACCCGGGCACGGCACGGGCCGTGCATTACCCGGGCACGGCACGAGACCAGGCACGGCACGGGCCCAGGCACGACACGGGCCCAGGCACGGCTGAACCAAGCAGTACCTCATGCCGAGCCAGGCCGATTGACACCTCTAAGCACAAGTAATCATTGGATATTCTCAATTCTCATAATCTCTAAAAATATATACCTTAAAGTTATCTTCACACATCTAAGAGCCTGAAGAACTGCATTCATATGAATTGATCTAAAAAATATAAAAAATAATAGTTTGCTAGCAATCCCGTTTTCCACCTTAAGTCATGCCAACTATCATGGATACTAGTATCGTTCACCTTGATTCGAAATTTCACCAATATAAAGGTCATGATATACCAAACAATCACCGAAAACACTCACTATATGTTGGTATCTACATCAACAATACAACAACAATCACATTTCCATTGACAATCACCAGCATGCATTGTCACCGACACCATACAGAGATGCAACATCGCATGTGCAACCCAACACCACCACTAACATGCGGAAGGACGGCTCTAATACCATGTTATAGCCAATTTAGGATTCAGCCAATGTAGAATTCATAAATGATGATGACTTGGGATAAAAGAGAAGGAAATAAAAATATTATTTTCATTAATTAATAAACAATCATTTTCAAAATACATCAATAAAAAATCAATAAAAAATCAATATTAGGCGCTCCCAAATAATAAAACAAAATCAATAAAAAATAAACAAAAAAGAAAAAACAAAATTTAGTTATATTTATTTGTCTAGGTGCATTTCCTAGTTCATATTTTGCTCACTTTGTTATCTCTATGTTGTTTTGCAAAAGTATTTCGAAAATTATATTTAATTAATAGTTTCTTCAAACTAATTTGAATGAAACAATTTTAAATTAAAAAAACATTAAACCAAATGTTGTTAGAGGTGAGACTGAATTTTATTGGAGTGCATATATCAATCAAGTCTTGCATACATAAATTGTCTTGCTGAGACTGAATTTTATTGTGAAAAGTGAACATATTAAAATATTATGTTCAGCATGCTATTAGATATAATGTATCCAAGGTACCTTTTGGAGATGATTGAAACATTAAAGTATTAAGCATTATTATTTTATTTGTATTATTGAGATTGTTTTTCCTTTTATCAATTTATTCTCTCCATTATACACCTAATTTATATATAGAATTATTAACTTTTTTACAATTTGTATTTTGCTTTATTTTATTATTTTCTAATTTTTTAATTGTACAAGAAATACTTGAATCAATAAGAGTGTTTCTATTAGTCTTCCACCCACTAATAAATGTGTTGTATCTTCTTTTGTATTATGAAAAATACAAAGCATTTAACTTAAAGTAGCCAAAATTAACATGAACTCAAAGAAGATAGTAAAAATTAATAACTCATTACATGAATCCAACTTTGTCAGTAACATTCATCATTGACTAGTGATAAAATGCAAGTCAAAATAAAAATTTGAAACATAAAAAGCTTGATAAAATAAGAACATACAATTGTGCTCTTATATTTTGAACTAATATGAGCATACACAATATGTTCACTTCAAAGACAAAAGTACCAACAAGTCAGATGATCTTGCAATCAACTCTTTTAATATTAACCTATCAATTATCATCTAAAAGAAATAGAGTAATTATACTTAGTACCTAATCTCACTAGTTTTATCATACTCTCATCTTCTTTCTTCATTTAGTATTTTTTTGATATTGCTAAAATATTCAAGTCTCTTTCAAAGACACATGTCATTCACTTCAAAGAGAGTTGAAAACGAACACCTCAAACTTCTAGAAAAACTATCATTGATTGTAGGTGGGTGTTCCCTATCAAAACAAGTTCAGATAAACATGTATATTGGTTTAGCATGAGATTGATAGCAAAAATATTTACTTAGATATTTAAAGTGAATTATCATGATATTCTATCTAACTGACAAGGCACCGTATTAAATCTTATTTTATAGGCAGTATCTCACAAATTAGATAGAATACACCAACTAGATATAAAGAATATATTTTTTTTATACAAACCTAAAAAAAATATGTATATGAAACAATTGTACAAGTTTCAAGCAAAACAATCAGACATAGTTTACAAATTAGAAAAATATTAAGTGGTCAAAAGCAACCAATGAGAATTTAATTGATAAAATTTTCGTATACAATTATTTCATTTGGTTGACACAAATATTACAAATTCTTTTGAAATAGTTCTGACTATAAGATAATTTTGTTTATTGTATATGTGGATGATATTCTAATTGCGAAAGATACCATATTAAAAATTATTTAACTCAAAGAGTATCTTCAGTCATATTTTCAAATAAATAATCTTGAAAGACTCAGATACATTTTTAAGATAAAAGTGATACACTCTATGAAAGCATTTTATTGTCACAAGTGACATAGGAACTAATTTCTGCTCCATGCAATGTTACACTCATATAACTTGATTTATTAGGTAATGCTCCAATAAATACTACAATTGACCTAGGTACTAATTTCTTGTATGACATGACTCATCTAGTTGACTCAACAAATTTCAAGAGAAACACAAGAAATATTAAGTATATAACCATCAATATAACAAATATAACTTATGCAATCAATATAATTAATTATTTCCTGAATTTTTATCAAGAAATTCACATAGAAGCAACTCTTAGCATATGTAGTATGTGAAAAATCTACAAGGTTTAAGAAATTTTTTATAATTACATGCATTTATGATTAGTTGCATAATAAAATTCGAATTGGACATCTACTTGTAACGTAAGAAAATCACAATAAATTTTTATATTTTTCTTGAATATAATCTTATCTCCTACAAAAATAAGAGATAAAGAGTTATGTCAAGATCTAGTGTTGAGTCAGATTTCAAGACGATAGCGATGATTACCTGCAAGATCCTTTGGATCAGATATATACTCAAGAAAATCATATATACACTTTCATCTCTCATTATTTTTTATTGTGACAATAAAATAACGAAATATATATCCTCCAATCTAAAATTTTAGAAACTAATAAAACACATAAAAATAAATTACATCTTCACAAAGAGAAGATTCGGGTTGGGATCATTACTCCAGTTTATATACAGACAACATATCAATCAATAATCATGATCACGAAGTCATTAATTTGAGAGATAGGGTGTTACATTTCTTGTTTATGCTTTATAATGGATGAGAGCTGCAGGCAACATACATGTTATCCTTAACTATTTTGCTTATTATGTATCATCATCCCTTTGTACTTATTATTTTATGAGTTTGATATTATATGAACATTTTTTTTATGTGAAGTTAATCAAAAATAATTATAATTCATGAATAAAATTCTTATCACATATTCAAATTGATTTTGCAAAATTGCAAGTCTATGACTTTTTGTATTATTCATTATCTTTTTTAAGTTTTCCATATATGAGACAGAATATAAATCAAGATTTTTTTTCTCACTCTTTTGGGAACCTTTTATATGCAATATTTCATTAAATGTCCTCATTCTCAAAAATAACTAAATTGAATATTTAGCAAAAAAATATTCATTCAGCCACACTATACTCAATATCTTGCCAAACAACAAAATAATAAAACCACTTAAACCATAAAATACCTCCTTTGTTCTCTAATCAGCTCTCGTTCTGCAGCACTACTATTAGGATCAAAGCACCCAAGTAAGAATTCCCAAACTGGACCTTTAATTGCAGGATGGATGCCCTAATATTGGAACACCATCTAACATGAACAATGGTCTCAACCAGTAAAACATCTGATACATTAAGTACACAACACCATTGCTAATGTTTCATGACAATGAACATATAAGACATCATTTACCTAAAGAGAGTATAGAAAAAAAATATTCAATGATAGAATTTGTCAATACACAACCTTTAAGGAATAAAAAATTGTCTTTTCTTTAGCATTTGTTTTTAGTCGTTTTACTATTAGGATGGGAGTACCCAACAAGTGGGATTTCCCTATCATATTTTTTTCTTATTTATAGATTCGTTTTTCCATTGTATTTTTATGAGTGCTGTATCATTTTATGATTGGAAGTGAATTTTTATATTGATTTCTTCCCAAGTGATTGAGAAAGAATTATATTATGGGTCAACAGCGAATTTAATTTTTATTTCTATCATTTCACAAGTAAATTTAATTTTCATTAAATGCAATCCCACGTAGACCTCCAATTTCAAGCATCCCACATTTCTTCAAGGTAAGCATCACAACTTGGGTTAACAGTAAATGAAATAAAAAAAGAGGAAATGTGCTAATACAAAAACAGCTAAGACGTGTCCTTTAACTATGAGATGCTGCCAGTAAAATAAGAATTTATAGTGAAAGCATCTTTGCCACTAGAAAAAAAATATCCTTGTAATTCACACCAATCATCTAAGTGAATCATATCAATTTAAGTCTTTCGTTAAGACAATCTACCATCTCATTTGGATATACCTTCACGATAAATGCCCACCTACAACCAACAATAAATTTTTTCATGAGTTGCGATACAAATTTCTAAGTCTCAATGGAGTGGAGGGCATATATTTCTTTTATTATTACATAGTCTTGAACTAAATAACATCTCAGAAAGATACATGAATATTCTAATGCAATAAAAAAAAGAATAAAAATAAAAGAATACAAAAAATAAAAGTATGACAAAACTTGTGAAATCATATGATGAGTATAATTTTTTATCGCTTCCAAAGGACAACCAAAATGTAAAAATTAGAAGAATCAATTACATGATTATCTGCTATTCGATAGACTCGTATCTAGTTTGAGCAAACTAAGTATGTTGACTTCTCCTAGTATAGATTTAAGTCATATCCAACCAAGTCTTTAAGACTACAACTCATCATGGGCCAAAACTATCTAGACCAATAATATATTTCCATTATTAGGAAATCTCATTCTTTTCAAGATTAACTTAATTTGTATTTATTGAAACATATGATGAATTCATAAATGTCATCATAATATGAACCAATATGTTTACATGCAGCTATAATGTAATTCTATCTACTAATTGATGATCCACGTGGGACTACAAAAGAGAAAAAAAATAATAATGAATTCAAATATAACATTAGACTCACACTCTATTTAGGCTTACTAATAATTATTCCAGCTCAAAATATAATATCAATACTTATTAAAATATATACAATCTTTGGTAAAAAGCACGTGTATCCTCCTTGGAGACTAAAGAATCCAAGAAAGGCACATCTCAAAGACCTAGGTGGCAACTTATCTCGTCTAGAAGAGAGAGAACAGAAAATAAAAACTTTAAAAATTTTGAAAAACATTTTAGATAATCTCTTACTACAATGTATGATCTAGATAGACACATATTGAGAAATAACAGAATATGATGTATGATTGATAAAGTCATAGTTACTAAAGATGTGCCTGAAGCACGCCTAAAGTACAAGCACCATGAAGTACTGGCAAAAGCACCTTCCCTAGGGCGAAGCATGACCATTTACAAAAAGGTATTGAAGTCGCCAGAAAAAGATGCATACCATCTAAGGCAGGACATGACCATTTTCAAAAAGTACTAGAGGTGCTAGAAAAAGATGCTCCTTGCCAATGCATGCCTCACCTTGTAGAATGAGGACTTTCACAATTTATTCCTAGAACAAGCTACAGTCATAGCTCATTCTTGGATACATACATATATACATATATATATATATAAACACACACACACACACACACACAAAGTCTTATATGCATGCGTTAATACATATATATATATGCATAGATACGTACATATAACTATTCTATATGTATAGCTAGCTATATGTACATATAGCTATATGTACAAATATACAATTGTACTCACATAAAGGCTTATATGCACATATATACACACACGAATACACACACACACACACAAAAGACCTATATAAATGCATATGTAAATATATATAGCTATACACAAACAAAAGGCTTATATATATGTATAGCTATATACATATTGTTAGAGCTTGAGAATGATTTGGTGACATCACATATAAATATAATCATTTTAGAATTTATCTTCTTAAATGAATATTAGAACAAAATAAATCAATGCATACCTTAATTATTCATGAGGGGCAGCTAAACAAAACCTTCTCTCGTGTCGCACAATTCTCCGTTCATCATGAGGAAGAAGATGCACATCAGTTGTGAGTTGTGCAGCCTTATACCATTTTTTATAAAACATAATTAATAAAAATTAATAAAATAAAACATGTCACATCATTTTACAAAAGTGATATGGTATGTCCCCTTATTATTATTTATTTAAATTATATTAAAAATTTAATTTATTATATATATATATATAATCAATTAATTAATTCAATTTTAATTTATATCAATTAATAAAATTTAATTAATGTAATTCAATTAAATTAATTTTTCTATTTTTATATACATACTTAATCTACATAAATAAACTAAATTTTCAATTATAATTTTTATGGTTCTTATGGTAATAAATTAGGCTACAGAAGAGACCCTGACACAAATAAAATACTGGGTTCCCAAAGTGAATTTTATGTGTCATAATTCATATTAATTATAATTAATATTATTATAAAATTATAATTATATTCTCTCACTAATTTTAAACAACTCACATCATTTGTTATTTAATATTTATTCAACTTCAAATGTTAAGATTACAAATACTCATTAACTAAATTATATTACTGATAATTCAATTCAAATAATCTTTTATATATTATCTCGAAACATTTGACTTATCTTATTCGATATATTAAATTTAATAATATCAAAACTTATAAGCATCATCAAGTGAGTATCATCAATTTATCTTATAGGACATGAATTTCATCAATAATCAATAATCATCATATAATTGATAAAATTATCTAACTCACTAAACATATTGATCTAATTATATATCTCTCATTTATTAGTCAAAATATTATTAATAAGTACACGTGTTTATCAATTATATTAAGATTAAGAATAATAACATTTGCAATAACAATGATGTGTATAAAATAATTACACCGTTTTGATCTCGTTCAATACACATAAGAACACTAGCACAAGATGTTAGAATTTTTCTACTCCTCATAGATACCTACTAAAATTTTTGTGCAATAATTTTACTATCAAATCGTCCAATTCCATCTAGACTATGAACAACAAACTTAAATTCTACAAAAATGGGTTATTCAATCTTATGTACGTTAGGCAAACTTTACATATCAAACCATATATTTTGTAGAATAGAAGGACGTGTATTTATTATTTTGAACACAATCTCAAATCTTTGAAATTCAAAAGAAACTCAAAAAGAATCAAAACAACAAAAACAAAAAACAAGAAAAGAATTACTTTCAATATAAAATGATTCAGATAATTACTCACTTAGACTTAAAATCATGATATCACACATCTTACTCTCATACATTCCACATACATTCATAAGTTTTTTGCAGGTAATCTTTTTGTAAAAGATCTGTCAGGTTGTCCGTTAATACTACTTTGGTCACCTCTATTTCTCTTTTTTTATAATATCTCTTAATAAATGATATATGTACTCAAAGCATTTTATCTTTCTATAAATTTTAGATTCCTTCAAATTAGCAATTGTCCCACTATTATCATAATTAAATGTATTAGGCAATTACACAAAAGGAACGACCTTAGATCTATCAAAAAATTTTTGAGCCAAGCAACCTCCTTGGCTACCTCCGTGACTGCCACATATTTGGCCTCCATGATGAAATTAATAATACACAATTGCTTGATACTCATCCAATTTATGGCTCCACTCATCAAAGTAATACATAACCCAAGATGAGCTTTCTCAAATCCTCATCTAATACAAAATCTGAGTTTGTATACCTAATAGGTACAAGATTATCCACTTTGTGTACCAACATATAATGCTTAGTCCTTTTTAGATATTTTATTATGTATTTTAGTGTTATCTAATATTCTTATCTTAGGTTAGATTAATATATATCAACCAAGCTTATGGCAAAGCATATATCAAGTCTAGTATAAATCATTACATACATCATATTTTTAGAATATTAATCTTTTGATAGAGCAAATCCATGTTTGAAAGAAAAAAAAAACTTTATTTGAATCTTACATACTAAAGTGAGTTTAGATCTCATCGATATAAATAACTCAAAACAAGTCTAACATTCTTCATTTATAATCTCGCAAAAACTTAATTCCAAAAAAGTAATCAACTTCTCTAAGTTAGTCATATAGAATTAACTAAACAACCAGAACTTAACCAAAGACAAAAAATTTACATCATTTCTCATGAACAATATGTCATTGACATATAATACCAAGAATAGCTTCACGCTACCACTTCACATCATATACATACAATACTTATCATGATATTGACCGAAGTATTAAGACTTAATGGATTGATCATAAAGAGTATTTCGTGATTTAAATTCTTGTTTCATTTCATAAATGAACTTCTTTAAATTACACAATAAGCACTCTTGGCTCTTTTTTATGAAACTAACAGGATATATCATATAGATGCACTCTTCATAATGCATATATAAAAATATAATTTTTATGTCAATCTGTGAAATCTCATAATAATAATGAATTATAATGGATAAGGAAATCTAAATAAATTTCAATATCATTACTAGCAAAAAGATTTCCTCATAATTAATTTTCTTTTTCTGAATAAAGTCTTTTGCAATAAGACTAGTCTTATAAGTCTCAATATTATCGTCTGTTGATTTTTTTTTCTTATGAATCCACATGCATTGATGGATTTTATCCCTTCAGATGATTCTATAAGATCTCATACATGATTTGAGTGCATGAACTACATTTATAATTTCATAGTCTTTTACCAAAGTTCTCCATCATTATCTTTAAGCAATTCATCAAAGTTATTGAAATCAATATCTTCAACATTGAGAATTCTATCATAAAACTCTTTCAAAAGTGTATACTATGTAGGTTGATAAATAACTCTCTATTATGATGAGAAACTTCTCTTGATTGTATACTTTCATGGCACGTTGTGCAAATACTAATGCTTATTACCCGTTATGATCATCAATCTCTAATTATGCAACAGACAAATCAAAGATAGGCTAATAAGTTTCATTATCAACATCATCATTGACAATCCACCAACCACAATAAAACAATGAAATATCATAAAAATTACCTTGCAATGTTTTGTCTTGTATTATTGGTATTGAAAAAATTTGAGTTGGTTTATTTCCTTTCAATTCTTCTAAAACAATCATACATTTGAAATTGTAGTTTGTTATATAATCTTCTTTTAGGAATCGAGAATTGATGTTAAAAATGACATTCGTATCTTTCAGACTATTAAGCAAGCTACCTTTGATTCATTTAGGATATCCCATGAAAAAATATATTTATGTTTTTGGTTCCAATTTATCTATTTTTCCTTTTAGCACATAGACAACCAACAAATAAATGTATTTCAAACTAAACATACGTCTAATCTACATTTTAGTTGGAATAACAAATATTAACTTAGATGAAACCAAGTTATGAACATAAATTGTTGTTTATAAAATATTATCTCTAGAAAGAATCAGACATATCCAAATAACTAATCATTGATATTAGCATATGCATTATAATTATTTTCCTTAATTTTACCAAGAGCAAATCATATGTATAGCTTTTAGCCAAAATTCTCCTAAAAATTAATATGTGCAAGCAACTGGGATGTAATCTCATGATCCAACAAGTAGTTCATAAATTCTCCTAAAAATTACTTATCACCAAGATCAAATCATAGTGTCTTGAGACATTTATTAAAATATTTCTCTGTTTATGTCCTATACTCTTTAAATTTCTCAAAGGCTTCAGACATATGGTATATTAAATAAATATATTCGTATATTGAGTAACCATCAAAAAATATGACAAAATACTCAAAGTCACATCTCGCTTGAATAGTCATGAATTCAAATAGATTTAAATAAACTATTTCCAACTATATTTTGGTTGTATAACATTTAGCCAAAAAAGAAAGTTTAGTCATTTTTCCTTCCAAGAAAAATTCACAAGTTAGAAGTATTTTCACTTTCAAAAACACAAATATTAATCTTCAATTATTCTGTCATTGGATATCCATTTTAAATTTATATAGCTTAGGCGCAAGTGCCAAAAATAGGTCTATTTCATTTAAAAAGATTGTGTTCTCTTAAATTGTAAGATGTTAACATTATTCAATTCACCCCATTGTAGTGAGAGAGATATAAGATTCTTATATCTCTCTCACTACAATGGGGTGAATTGAATAATGTTAACATCTTACAATTTAAGAGAACACAATCTTTTTAAATGAAATAAGATTAATAATATAAAAATTATCTTTTAATATACAAGAACAAAGAATTTTTTTATTAAATAGATTATTTTCAATTTCAAGAACCCAAAAGTTCATCTTCAACTAGTCTGAAACTCTAAATATCCATTTTACATTTATATAACCCAAACACAAATACCAAAGATAAGTCTATTTCATTAGGAAGATTATTTTCTCTTAAATGGTAATACATTAACAAAATTTAATTTAGCTTATTGTAGTGAGGGAGAAATATGATTATAATATAAAAATAACCTGTTAATGTACCAAAACAGATAAATTTTGTATTCAAATAGATTTTTTCCAATTTGAATGACTCAAAAGTCCATATTCAACTAGTTTGGATATCCATTTTAAATTTATATAACTTAGACGTAAGTGCCAAAGATAAGTCAATCTCATTTAGGAAGATTGTTTTCTCTTAAATGACAAGACGTTGGCATTAATCAATTAAGCCCATTGTAGTGAGTGAGATATATGATTAATAATATAAAAATTATCTTTTAATGTACCAAAACAAATAAATTATTTATTCAAATAGATTGTTACAAAATTATTGAACTAAAAAGAATATTCATCTTTTACCAAATAAGAAACATAAATCAAATTTCTTTTGATTGAAAGTACATATAGATAATTTTTCAAAATCAAAAATATTTCTATCAAACTAAAGACAATAATCTCCAATTATAAGCATCGGCACCATTATTGTATCACCAATGTGAAGATCAATTTTGATGTCACTTAGAGCTCATTTGATAAAAATAAAAAAAATTAAGTGCTGAAAAATAAATATTGAAAAATTAAGGCTGGACTTTATAAGTATTGAATTTGTATTGAAAAACTATTTGATAAATTACTGTTAATTGAATGCTGAAAATAAATATATTATTTGATAACTTTAAATATTGAATGCTGAAAATGATGTATTTTACATATTTATCCTTATTATCATTGTGTTACATAATATCCAACAAAAATAGAATTTTTTATGAAATTTTTTTTACTCCAATTATTAATTATTAAAAAAATAATATCCCTAAAAATATATCCATAAATAAATCATAAATCCAAAAAAAAATAAAAATATTTAAAAAATAATTAATAAAATCCAAGCTCTTTAAAAGTATCCAAATTGTTAATATAAAAATAAAAATTAATGAATAAATAATTAATTTATTATTTTATCTCTTAGATTAATCATGAAAGAATGTTAGGATTAAGATTTATAGTAACGAAAAAAGGAAGAGGGGAAGATAAATTCACAAATTAAACTGTTAAGTGAATGAGAAAATAAAAAAAAAAGATAAAATGATAATTTAAAAAAAATTGTTGAAAATTTTCAGCCTTCAACATTAATTGAGTCTCTACCTATTTAAAATTTTCAATGAATTTTCACTTAGAATTTTAAATTTTCAGCTCCCAACATTTTTTTATTAAACACACTTAAATTTTCAAACTATTAAAAATTTAAATTTTCAATGATTTGAAGATTTTAAGTGAATTATCAAACAACCCCTTAACCATCTAATTTCCTAGAATCACTAAAAAATTACAAACATAATTAGGAAAAACCTCGTATCAACACACCAAGCATATGTAGATAAACCACTAAACATGTCTCAACTACAAACAAATAAGATTTATCTTGATTATTCATTTTGTTGAAATAAATCAGTCATTATTTCTTCCAGTGTCATGACTACTTGTAATGAAAATATTTACCTTTTAATTTTTTCACTCATGACTTAGGAGATGACTATGAAACATAAACATGTTTCTAAAACTTCTACATCTTATTACCTTTCAATTAAGAAGTTTTTCCAACAAGAAAGACTAGAGATGATTTCCTAATAAGACTCTCAGCCAATACTTATTTTTTAAGCAATTGTATCCATGTTTGATTTTCTATAACCACTATAAAGAATTACAAATATGATTAATAGATCTCGTTTCTACAAACTAGGTATATGTAGATACTATCGCTAAATATATCTCAACTACTAACAAATGAGATTTATCTTGATTGTTTACTTTGTTGAGATAAATCAAATATTAATTTTTCCAATGTCACGACTACTTATAATGAAAATATTTATCTTTTGACTTTTTCACTCTCACTTGTAAATTAGGAACTGATTGTGAAACATGAATGTGTTCCTAAAATTGCTACTTCTTCTTACCTTTTAATTTAGAAAAAGTATTTTTAACAACAAAGGCTTGAGATGATTTCCTAATAAGGCTCTCAGCCGATACCAATTCGTTAAGTAATTGTTCCAGTATCCATACAAGTTTATTCATGTTATAGCTTATGAAAAATTGCTTATATGAATCTGACAGCAACTGAATAAAAATATCGATGTGAGAATTCACATCAATCTCAATTCCAATAATCTATAGTTCATTCAAAAAAAATCATCTTTAGAACATGATAAATCACTATATTTTGTCAGTCATCATAATATTCATCAAATCTCTCATGATCTTTTGTTTAGCAGAACAAATCTGATTCTCAAATATTTCTTTTAGATTAGATATTATATCATAAGCAGTAGTCATGGACTGATTTTGATATTATAGTATATTTGACATAGAAGCTAGAATATATCATTTTAACATCTCATAAATTTTTACCGATTTCTCTTAAGGCCTAGCATCCTATTTGGTTGCCACATCATGAGATTTATCCTGGTAGAGAACTACTTACACACAATTATCATATAATTTATCACTTACATGCATCATTCATATCTTCACATAGAACCACACATTACATTATTTCCAAATACAATAACATTCCAATACATGGATACAATTCAAATTTATTTGATGACTATGCTATCATAAAAATGCATCCATGGTTATGTGATGACTGTATCATCGCATAATTTCACAGTTCAATAGCCCAACTATTTAAGTTTTAAAATTTATTAATCAAAGACTTCTTTATTAAGAAGTCCTTGCTTTGTGGCAGTGCACCAATGCAAGGTTTAACTCTTACCTGAAAATCGCAGGGGCTAGAGGTTTGCACACCCAACATTACAATGAACAGAAACTTAGGGGATTAAAAAAAATAATTCTGCCATGATTTCTTCCATTCACCACCATGAGCTCCACCACTGCAATGGCTTGCCACCGTAAACTTTGTCACTGCACGGTTCACCACTACAAACTTCATCACGGCATAGTTCGCCAGTGCAAGCTCTACAACGACAATAGCTGACTGCCGCAAGTTCCACCACGGCAAGGTTTGCCACTACAAACTCCAGCATAACAACAATTAGCCATCACAAGCTTCGCCATGCCCCATGGCACGATTTGTCACTGCAAGCTCCACCACAACATGATTCTTTGCCTCAAGCTCCACCACAGAACAATTCTTCTCAAGTTACAGAAAACTCAGATTATTCTTAACTTAGTGAAAATCAATTACACCGTGCGATTACATAACAACACAAATCAAATGCTACATTATAACTCAAAATGAATAAGCTTTACCACAACCATAATCACATCCAAACACACATTCAAACAGATCCAGATGCACATTTAAACAACCCAAATAGCTGGGCAGTTATTCTCAATTAACAAAGGTTATAATGCCTCTGTTAAAATTAAGAGCATTAATCAACTCTTATACTTATATTAAAACCCAATTATTTTACATGAGATATCACAAACATGACTCTAATACCATTATCAAAGCTTGAGATTGATGTAGCGATATCGCATATAAATACATTCATTTTAGCATCATCTTCTTTAACAAAGAAAGAAACAGAATAAATCAATGCATAGCTTAATTATTAGTGAATTTTAACTGAATAGAACCATCTCTCATGTCACCCAATCATATGTTGGTCATGAGGAAGAAAACGATGCACAATAATTGTGGGCTACGTATCCTTTAATTATTATTTTTATAAAACATGATTAATACAAAAATAATAAAATAAAACAATTCATATCACTTTACTATAGTGATATGATATGTCCCCTTATTATTTATTTAAATTATATTCAAGATTCAATTTAATTTATTATATGTACATATATAATCAATTAATTAATTCAATTTTAATTTATATCAATTAATAAAATTAAGTAATATAATTAAATCAAATTAATTATTCTGATTTTATACATACATACTATAAATAAATAAATTAAATCTTCAATTATAACTTTTATGTTTCTTATGATACTTATTTCAAGCTATGAAATGGACTATGACACAAATAAAAACTCGAGTTCTGATGTAAATTATATGTATCGTAATTCATATTAATTATAATTAATACCACTATATTATTATTATTATGTCCTCTCACTTATTCTAAACAACCCACGTGGGGGTATCAACCGTGTCTGGCTCGGCACGGTACGGTCCATAATCATGCCTAGTCCCAGGACATATCGACCAATGGCACAATTTGTGTCGTGCTAAGCGGGCATGAATCGTGCCTCATGATGGGCTAGACACAACATGTGTACTTGGCCGGGAGACATAGTCCATCAGCTCGGCTGCCCGCTGGCCCGGAACAAGCTAAGGGTCACGAGTCAAATCCCATCGGGTGACCACCCAATGGGGCAGCTTATAAATTTAAAAAAATCCAGCCACTTAAGTCAGATCTTGCTTACGTGAACGATTGCAATTGACCAGCCATATAAATCAGCCACCTGTTATATTTTCACGCAATAGGTTCTGAAGGGAACAGTCCAATATGATCCAGCACGGTACTGCAATCAATTGTGCCATAGTGTCATGCTGGGTCAGCCACATTATTGCAATGTCATGCCAAGTATGACCTAGGAATTATGCAATGTCGTGTCTGGCACAAGATAATGGCATGGCCCTGCACCCATGCCTAGAAAAAATGGGTCATGCCGGCATGGCAGGACCCGTTTGACACCACTAAACCCATGTCATTTGTTATTCAATACTCATTCAACTCCATATGATAAAATTACAGATACTCACTAATTAAATTAAATTACTGACAATTCAATTCAATCAA
Organism: Sapria himalayana; assembly: GCA_029783825.1. Classification (NCBI taxonomy): domain Eukaryota; kingdom Viridiplantae; phylum Streptophyta; class Magnoliopsida; order Malpighiales; family Rafflesiaceae; genus Sapria; species Sapria himalayana. The sequence continues at coordinate 3,332,025 of JAREIK010005719.1, read as the reverse complement.
TCTCTTATATATTATCTCAAGATATTCTTGATTATAATTTACTTGCAAGATTTAATAATATTAAAACTTATAAGCATCTTTAAGGAAGTATCATCAATTCATTTTACAAGATATGAATTTCATCAATAATTAAATTTCACCATATAATTGATAAAGTTATCTAACTCACAGATAATAAACTTATATTTGACAATAACGGATAAATCAATCTTTTACACGTATTCAAACACTACGAAACAAACTATCTAATTTATAGAAAAGATGATGCATGTATTTATTATTTTAAACACAATCTCAATTCTTTGCAATTCAAAAAAAAAACTTAAAGAATCAAAATAATAACAAAAGTTAAATAAAATAAAGAATGACTTTCAATATATAATAATTAACACATATATGTATATTATGCAAATGTATATATATATATGTATGCGTGTATACACATATATGCATGTATATGTACACACACACATATATATATATATATATGTATATTTATATCCATGCTTGTGCATATATGTATATAAATTATAAATACATCTTTATTTACACACAAATATATTTATATATATTAAATTATTAAAATTTTATTATTTTATTTTAGAATTTTAAATATTTATGTTGTTAGGAAATATTAATGATATTTTATTTTAATGTTTGATAAATTATATTTAAATGTATTTCATTAATATAAAAATTATATATATATAATATTTTATGAAAAATGTAATTTTTATATATATTTAATCAAGTATTTCTCAAAAAAATAAACTCACCTCTTAATTATGTCTTGAATCTCAAGGCTTCAAAAGACATTTGCACCTCAATATTTATTGTGCCTCAAATACTTGTCATTGAATATTTATTTTATTTGTCATTAGCGTTTAATTTTTGTTAGGAAGGAAAATATTGATAATATTTCATTTTTATGATTAATATAATAAATTTGAAATTTAAATTTTAAACTCTGTTAGTTGGATTGTTGAAAATTTCCATGATTTTATTTTATAATTTTAAATGATTGTGATAGCAAAAAATACTAATTATATTAAATTTTTATATTTAATATTATTTATTTGGTTATTAATTATTAATAAATATAAACCATAAATAATCATTTAGTGAAATATATAATTTTTATATATTTTTATGTAGAATATGTCTCACAAAAAAAAAGATCGTAGCTTAATTATGTATTGCATCTCAAGGCTCCAAAAGACATTTGTGTTTTGATGTGTCTCACACCTCAAAAAACTATGGATAAAGTAGTTTGTGGTTGAAACTACAACTCCCCAAAATTAGTTTAGAACATTCCTTCCAAATAAGAATGTCCATTTTATCTCAACTGGATATTTATTATTCAATTTAGTCACTCTTATCTGAAAATTGTTCACAAAAAATCTAAAATATAATCTCATGATTCATACAAAAAATATTCAATTTGCCTGATATATATTATTATTATAACGTATTCTTACTTCTTATTTTTTTATTATTTTTACAAATTAATTTTTATTATTTTTAAAATATTTGAAAAATAAAAAATATTTGTAATTTACATTTAAAAAAAATATTCATATATACCATAAGTAATCAACAATAAAAAATAATTTACGACCTAGAGTCCTCTCTAGTCTCATCTCTATTAGGTCATTATGTATCTACATGTATCAAATCAAATTAATCATTATGCATGCCTAAAGGTATCAACTAGGCTGGTCAGCCTAGGCATGGAATGAGACAGGACACATCCTAATTCAAAGTCGTGCTCGAACATGCCACGGGCAACCAGTGGGATGACTCATGTCCAGAGCCAAAATTGCTGGCAGATGAGACACAACATGACACAAACTAGCACAACTACCCATGTGGGCAGGTTTCTACTTAGTTGGCCAAATAGGCTAGACTAGAATGAACCAGGCCAGCCTGGCCTGACCTAAGAAAGCTTGGAATGAACCAAGTCAACCACGTATGACCCAAATCTCACCTAGAATAAACTGAGCTAGTCTGACCAAGACTGTACAGACTTTGCATAGCGCCATAGCCTAACACGACCTGGCAAAAAGACATGTCAATGGGCCATGATGGATTGCCGATTTTAAAAGTCATACTGGCACAACATGGTGGCCCAAATAAGCCTAAAAAATTGAGTTGGGCTGGCACGACATTGACTTTTTGACCCATTACTCACACCAGATTAACGGATAACACAGAAAACTTTAATATATTTTTATAACTAACATACCTCAAACTCTGATATAAATGACCTTGAAACTATAGTAAAGTATTATTAACTTTATTTGTGCCGGGTTAGGCACGGCACGGGACAGTAACCGTGCCGTGCCTAGCCCGGCACAAAAGCATGGTCGAGCCGGCTAAAAATGGGTTGGGCCGGCCCAGCACATCCCGTTTGACACCTCTATTTGAAATGTGTTTATATATTTGTATATTGTTAATCATATCTTGTAATCATAGATTATCTAATTTTCTATAAATGATTAATCAAAGTGAATTTCACTTCTAAATTTCACCTTTCTTCGCAAGTCTATCACATGAATATTTTTTCATTGATCACATCCCCTCATCAAAGATTCAAAGATGCATATTTGAACAAAAAAAATAAAAATTCATTTTAACACAAAAAATAAAAAAAACAAAACTTGAAGATCAAACTTAACAACCAACTTTTACTTACATATGTGAACTACAAAAGTATTTTCCCTTATTTTTTTTTTAAATGCTCAAAAAAAAAGGAATAATTTTTCTTTTATTTTTCTAAATTGGCCTAGACATGTCAATTGGACCGAGCAATCTAAGCAAGACACGATTCGGCAATATCCAACATGGCACAGCACGAGGTACAACACAATTTAGCAGTGACTAGTAAGGCATAGCCCGATTCAAAGTCATGCATGCATCGAGCTCACACCAACCCACGGCATGGCATAGGTAGTGCTTGACAATGCATGCCCCAGCTTAGCATGACCTCGGAATGACCCATCTTGGCACGAGCAGAAATGACCAAGCTTCGCACAACCCATCATAATCCAAACAAAAGGCATACTTACCAACAAGCTATGTTAGATTTCACATTTTTAGAGTCATGTCTACACAGTATGGCCAGTGCAAAAAATAATATCATGCTAGGCACAACACGATAGCCCAAACAAGCCTAAAAAAAAGGTTAATTCAGCATCCTTACCCCAAAAAGCTAATTCAACAAGAAAGAATAATTGATTAATTCAACTAGCTAATTCAACACGAGCCTATAAAAAGGTTGATTCAATACGAGCCTAAAAAAATGATTAATTCAAAATAGGACTAAAAAAATGGTTAATTCAACATCCTTACCGCCAAAAGTTAATTTAACAAGAGGCAACATTTGGTTAATTCAACAAGCTAATTCAACATGAGCCTAAAAACTGTCATGTTGGCACAACCCGTTTAACACTTCAAAATTAACCAAAAGACAATAATTGGTCAATTCAACAAACTAGAACACTATATATAAGCATAAAGATATCAAACAGGACATATTGTACCAAAATGATCCATTTCAATGAGGCATGAAATTGTCACTGTGTAGTGCCCAGCACAACACAAGAACTAGAATGGTAGCATGGCACAACATGATTGGTCAGCAAAGTGCTGACTGTTACGGCCCATGTTAGGCCTGGTGAAGTTTGTGCTAGTTCAAGCTAGTTCGTGCTGGCACGAACCAAATCAATTAATTTTACTATATTTTGGCCTTCTGGGATTTTTTTTTTTATTTGAATCAAATTTTTATATTTTAAATAGCGATCATGATTGACATTATATTTTATTTAACTCAAATAAAAAATTTAAAAACTTACTTTCAATAATAAACAAAATCATACTACCTCCGTTCCGAAATAATTATCCAATATCACGTAAGAATTTGTTCCAAAATAATAATCTGATATGATAAAATACAGTTTAATTCATTTGTAAAGTCAGTATTACGGTATTGATGACTTCCTGGTTATAACTGACAATCACAAGAAGGCTCATCGATCCAGTTATTTATCATTGATGACTTCCACACACTTCTGAAATATCAAAAAAGATATCATTGAGCATCTCCAAAAAAAAAAATTTCACTGTAGCAATGAGCTCATCGATATCCTTAGGTGCATGCTAATGCTGAAGGAACTTGATGGCATTGAAGAAGCCAAGATCTAGTTATTTATCATTAAAGTTTACTGTTTACATTTAATTTAATTAATTTTAAGATCCAGTTAACGGATCTAATACGTAACATAACATGGTCAAATTATATATCAATTGAAAGTTCTCAAAAACATCTTCAACAAAAAATACAATCACGAAATTTTTCTACTATTTGGCTCATTATTTTTAAAGAAGTACATGAATCAGACTATCATTTCGGAACAGAAGTAGTAATATTTTTAATGAGTAAATCATAATAAAATAAAAAAATATCAAAAATAAAAAATGATAATAAATGCAATACAAACATTCAATACATCAATAGTGAATAAATCATAAATAAATAAATAAAATAACAAAAATAAATAAACATTATCACAGCATCACTATCACATGAATCAAGAATCATCAATCAGTATCTAAGATTTAGTAGTACAAATACAGATGCATATCTTCATCATCATAAATATGTTTGAAGATGTTTGATTGTAGGTAGTGCGAATACCCTCAATAACCTCAATTTTCATGTCCCATAAATTATTATCTATCATTATCTCTAACACCTTATCACGAATACTAAACATCGAATCTTTTTAGTTCTTAATGCATATAAATGTCTCTATGATATCAAGTTGTAATCTTGATAAGAGGTGTCAAAATGAGTCAGGAGGCCCAAACACTGCACAATACAAAATAGTGCCTCGAGTTGGGCCAAGCCACCCCATTGCATGGTTCGTGCCATGTTGGGCCGGTATGAGTCGTGCCTCAAGATGACCCAAGGCATAACCCAAGTGACTGAGCCAATGGCTATCGAGCCAAGCACGACCAACATGACTAGCCCCTTGGCATTGTCCACCAACACGATGACCATGACCCATGATTGGGAATGAGTCACGGGTCACAAAAAACTGAGTAACCAATTTTTTGTAGTGGTGGCCGTGGTGGTGGTGGTGGCCGTGGTGGCGCGGGTGGCAGGCGGTGTATGATGCATGTGGTGGCACTGCCCACAAAATTGACACGATCCAAAATAACCCAAGACGACCAAACAAGTTAAGCACAAGTATGCTCAAAATCATGTCGGTCATGTTGTGCCGAGCTGAGCAAACTATCAGTCATGTCGTGTCAGGCATAGCACAACTTCCATGTCGGGCCATGCCCGACATGGCACAATGCCCTAACTTGACCACCTAAAAATGGGATGTGCCAGCATGGAACAGCCCATTTAACACCTATATATTTATTAAATAAATTATAATACTTAAAAAAGTAAAACTCACAAAAAATTAAAAAACAAAAAATAGCATTACTACAAACCACTTTGTTATAAAAACTGCACCACTTTTAAAATCTAATTTCGAGCCAAGATGCACAAACACATCACCAACTATCCTGCATGCATAAGCATAAACCATAAGTCATAGTTCATAAAATAAATAATTAAACAAATAATTACTTAAAAAATCAATATATCAAACAACAAAAATTTAAAGTTCAAATAAGGTGAGAAAAAAGATAGCACATAGAAGATAGAAAATAAAAAATTTAGAATGCAAATTTTTTATTTTTTGCTTTCATTATAGAGAATTCAAATTAATAAAAAACTATATTTTAAATTTTTTTTTAATTTGTGTGGCCATAATCACAACAGTTGTTAGATTCTGACCAATAACTATTTGATTTAATTCGACAAACTGCCGTTAAACTTAAATAATTTTTTTTTAAATATGACAACAACAATGACAGGCCGTGCCTATTGCTCTCTCTGTCAGAGCCCATTGCGTGAAAACTCAATGAATAGTGTAAGGCAAGCCGCGGAATGAAAATTGGCCACATATGTGGATTCTAGCTTACAAGGCTAGTTTAAAAAAAAAATCACCCCTTCAAGGGTCTCCCAACATGCATGACCATGACTCGAGACCCACCTATGCCCAGTCCAAGGCCACTGAGCAGGTGGACCATGCCACAGGGCCAAGCACATGGATCATGCTTGTCCCGACACGAGGCACAGCTTGCACCTACCCAACATGGCACAAACCATGCCTCGGACCGGCATGGCCCTAGATCAACATGATTTATACTATGTCATAACTTTTCAGTATAATTCTTTGTTAAACACATTTAACTTAAAGATTCTTATGAGATTCACAATAGTATTTATGTATTAACACAAAAGTTCAATGAACAAGGTATGGTTAAAATAAAAATTAAATTAAATTATAACATAACAAAAACCAGATATAAACATACATAAAATTACCAGTTTATAGAAATTCTCATGAGAACTGAAACTCATGAGTAGAAATGTCCTTGTTTATATTTTATTTTCTAAAAAGAAATTAAAGTGGCAATTATAAAAAGTAGCATACCCCCCGTTGGATCCTTATGAGAACTTTTGCAATATCCAAATGACCATCTACTGAAAAAGCAGCAAGCCATCTTTTTTTACTGAGCGTTCTACCAGCCTGGAATGGCATAAACATCAAAATGACACAGTAGTATAGCTCACATTGTAAAATTATATTTCATTTATTTCATGCATATGTATTCTATATACTTTGAAATAAATTGCTCATAAAAAATGAACAAATAGGGCATTTTACTCTTACACTATGTAAAACACATGCACAAGCACCGAACATACACACCAACCCACACATAATAGATTCCATATTTTGTGAACAATGTAAATTTTATTTACCTGGAAAAACTAGTGAAAATATACTTTGAATTAAGGCATATTTTAAAAATATACTTGGTTTAATAAATATTTGCTTTGTTTGTTGATGAAAGTTATAGAACAAAATGATCATCAATTTCAAAACTCACATTTAGAATTAACAATGGAATGGCAAGTTGAAACCCTAGAAAAGGAATCTCATTTTCTCATCTTCCCTCTCAATGGCACTTACTACGATACATTTTTGAAACCTAAAACAAAATCTACCCAAAACTAATTTTTTTCATAAAAAATATGTAATGATTTTTAATATGGTTTGAAATGATGCTCAATTTCAATAATATTTGGTCTTATTTTTATGTGATAGGCTTTTTGGTGATGTTTCAATTTGTTTTAAAAATGTAAATGATGTATTTTAAATATTACATGATTAGATTTGATATTATTTAACACTAAATTGTATGATAAATGTCCGATGATATTCAAAGCTTTCAATTATTTTTAATGACAACCAATATAAATTTGATGCGAATTCGAAGCATATTTCATACTTATTTGAAATAGAGGTGTCAAATGGGCCGGGCCGGCCCATTTTTTAGAGCACGATCGTGCTTCCGTGCCCGGCCCGGCACGGTTTTAAAAAGCCGAGCCCGGCACGGCCCGAAGGCACGGCAGGCCGTGTGGTGCCGTGCCGGGCCCGCTCTGGCCTGGCCTGGCCATACGGGCCATGCCAGCCCCGAGAGGCAGAAAATTTATTTTTTTTTATTTAAAATTTTAGATATTGTATAGTATTAAATATTTATATTTTTAAAAATGTTAAAATTAAAAATTAATTAAAAAAAAGTTTAAATATTATTATTTTTTAATATCAAATTAGTTTAAATTTTATTATAATTATTAATTATATAATAAAGTTATTTATTTTTAAAAGAAAATTTAAATCATAAAAAAAAATAAATCAATACATTATGTTAGTAAAAAAAAAATTAAAAAAAACATAAACAACATAAATGAAAAATTACCAATCATCCATTTGAAACCGAAGGTCCGAACAAAACAAATATCAGTTTCAACATAACATACAAACAAATCGTACAATCAATAAAAAAAATATCGAAAACAAAAAATAGTAGATCATCATCAATCGTCAATCGGCATATCATGAGAATCATCAGCCGCAACATCAAGATCAGTATCATATGGATCACCATCATCGGCAATCAACTCCTCCACCATCGTAGTGGATGTGGATGCAACTGCAGTGCTTGTCCCAGTCCCAGCTCCAGCACGATCATGGATGCTAAACCTCGATTCCTCCCAATCCTTCAAACAAGCCAAGGCCTCAACCATATCTGGACGTAATCTCGATCTCCTATCCGAAATCACGTTCACTGCAACATAAAAAACAGACTCCAATGCTACGCTCGACACCGGAGGAGTCAGTAGATCCCGTGTCATCCTAGATAGCACGGGAAAGGTGGACTCATATGATTTCCACCACTGTAATAAATCAAGATTCTTAGTATCAGAATGTGATAGGATTGAGTAGTAATCGGTATCTAAGTACCGAGACAGCTCGCTCCTATGTGATGGTCCACCCCTACGTTTCTTCCTCGCTAGCTGAATGGAAAAATCATCATCTCCGAATAAGGTATCAATATTCGTAATCACTGTGTCACTACCACCACCACCATACCTAGTATCGTAGTATGTGAATAGGTCAGTCAACTTCTCGTGAATGAACCCTTCAGGTGACTCTTCCAGGTTCATGCACGAGGAAATGAAAGTCAGGGTGTTTTCTACCCCTTCCACCTTAACCTTAGGGTCCGTGCATGCAGCGAGGCAATAAAGAGATGGAACGGTGGACCAGTACTTCAAGTACTTGGTCTCCATCTCTGCAATCATATGGCTAAGCGATGGGTCAGCTTGATACTTCCTAAACATGCTACTAATGTTGCATATGCAACGGAGTGCAATGCAAGTGGTGAGCGTATAAACCAACGAACACATGTTCATCGTGTCATAAAATTTCTTCAGGAATTTCATAAATGAAATTCCTGAAGCCCAGTCAGTGTCGTCAATAATAAGTTTGTCACTCTTACTATTGACGTAATCGGATATCACGTGTTCGTATCCAACACATGATTCTAACATCAGGTACGTGTAATTCCAACGATGTCTCACATCCGATTGGAATTTCTTCTTCTTAAGATTCGCAGACAAACAGAGACTACCAAACTCTTGTTGTCTGCGAGGAGTGCGATTATATTTTAGTGCATTGCGTATATTATCCAACGCGGGGGAACACACCTTCATACCCACTTGAACAATCAGGTTAGTCACGTGACACATACATCTGACATGAAAGATCTCTCCTAATGGTGTGTCTCTAATATTCCTAACAAACATATTGATCGCTACTCCATTATTAGAAGCGTTATCGAATGTGACACTAAAAATTTTATTTTGAATTTTATATTCCCTAAATATTTTCATTATACACTCAAAAATGATCGAGTCATCATGAGGATGAAGAATCTCAGAGAATCCTAAAATTTTTTTATTGATTATCCTGTTAAAATCTACATAGTGGCTCGTGAGACATGCATAAGAAGAATCATCGTGACTTGTCCATATATCGGACGTCACGGATACCACTCCACTATATGCCATAAATTCCTTAATTATTTTTTGTTTTTCTAACTTATATATCTTTAGTATGTCGTTCCTAGATGTGGACCGAAGAATCCTACGACAGGCAGGCTGAAAATATGTCTGCATGATGCGCACTACCCTTGAATCTTCCGAAAATCTGATCAGAAGACCCATCAATGTGATGAGCCTAGCCATGCCGTCCCTACCCAACTCGCTGGAGTATATGAAAGGAGTAAACTTTGAGACTGAACTCGATCCAATATCAAAAAATGCAGTGCCAAGTTGGGTTTGCCTAGGATCTAATGGTCAATATTTTTTGTGCATAATTCGGCATGCCTTTTTAGATGCCCAGTCCCAAATGAACTCTTACATGTTAAAAGTCCCATACAATATTTACACTGTGTCATTTCTTATTCCTCACCCCTAACATTTTTTTGTGTTATGATTTTAAAATGAGTCCAAACTACAGAAATCCTTCTAGTTTTTTGTTTTTTAGAACTTTGGGTTGAGACGACTGGAGAAACCAAAGTTTTAGCAGCCTCAGACCTCTGTGTAATATTTTCATTTTCTAAATTTAAATACGTGTCGGGTGTATTTGTCATTTTTTATGATTTTTCATTTTTCCTAAGTTTGGTCTAGAGAGATAAACTATAGAGAGAGAGTAAAAAAACCGTAAAATAAATTACCCGGTAAAAGCAGTGAGGTTGGTCACGTGCAAGGTGCACCACAGTCAATCTCTAATGTTCAAAACTCAAGTCGAGTTTCACGAAAATCCAAGCCGAAAGCAAAATCACGAGGCCCGAGAGAGAGAAGCAAGATTTTTTGTGAGAGAGAGAAAGATTTGAGAGAATATATGTTTTTGAAAAACATAAATATTAAAGGGAGGGGGTAGAATTTATAGATTAAAGATATTAATTTTAAAAAAAAAAGATATTTTTTTTATTTTTTTGAATTTTTATTAATTATTTAAGGGGCAGAATCATGAGGACCGTTGGATTCTGCCCCCTAGCCATTGGAGGCGAATCCAATTGCTGAAAATAAATATTATAAGTATTTTTAAATTTTTTTCCCGTTGGGGACTTGGGTCGGTTCGGGAATCAGGGCAGAGGGCCTCGTGGAAGTGGAAGGAAGTGGGTTGGGACTTGGGACCGAGGGTCGGGTCCAATCAGACCCGACCCGCGGTCTTTTTTTCGAGAGGGGCCAAGCGCCGCGTAGCGGCGTGGCCGTGTGGGTCTTTGGCGGGGCAGCCTATGCCATGTAGGCAGCAGGCTAGCTCGACCGCGCGAGTGAAACCGGCATGGGAAGAACCAGTGCCGGTGTGCCGTGATACGGGCCGAACCGTGCCGGGTCAGGCATGGCACGGCATGGCTCGTGCCTAACCCGGGCACGACACGAGCCCGGGCATGGTTTTTTATCATGCCGGGCCGGCCCAAGCACGGCCAAACCGTGCCGTGCCTCATGCCGGGCAGGGCCGGCCCGGCCCGGTTGACACCTCTAATTTGAAATGATTTGTCAATATTTTTTGAAATTGACATAATTTTTATAACTTAAAAAATGTACTTTCCTATGTCTTGATGACAAATCAAAAAGTAATAATAATAATATTAAATATATGTTAGATAATGTTCAAATTCATACTTATAATAAATTAAAATATAATCACTTGATATTAGTAATATAATACATGTCACCCTTATATAACACAAAAAATAATTGAAATAGTTCACATGTTGGGCATCGCATCAGATTACATAAAGAAAAATATAAAAATTAAATAAAATTACAAAGTACAACCTCCATCAAATTAGTAAATACAAGTCCACAATATTCATGTTTAAAAAATATATATAAATTGAGACATCTTCAAAATCTTTGTAGAGATATTCACTAGTAGCTATATTGTCTAAATGTATTCTATAAAAATAGTCTCATCTTAAATATTCTCATTGGGTATTAAGTCCACCTCAATATACTTTGTCTATTCATAAAATATTATATTGTACTTAAAGGTTATATGTCTTAATACTTGATTATCATAATAAAATATAGTATAATAAGATATTGCATACACAATCTCTGAGTAGTTGTCACATCTAAAGTATCTCATAAAAAATTATTAATCATTCTGCATTCTACCTCTATATTGAATCACGAAACAAATGTCTTCCTCATATTTTTTCAAGAAATATGGTTGCCTCAAAAAAATATATACAATCATATCATAGTTCTCTTCTTAATGCATGCTATTGTCCAACTCTAATATAAATAACCAACTATGCAAGTATTCATGATCATCAAAAGAAATCATAAATCCTTTCACCACATACTTCGGTATATAAAGTATTGCATCAAGTTAAACTTGTCATGAAAAAGAATCTAGAAAATAATTAATTATATTAATTATCTATGTTATATCTAATTTTGTTATAATCAAATAATTTATCTTTCGTTTGATAATCATATAAATAATAGAATCAACTGGAGACATCATATCAGAAGTGAAATTAATACTTAGGAACAATAAAAATAACTGTTAAAACACAACTTAAAAGACAAACCTATAAAAAAATATTAAATACATATCTCCTCTATAATATGATATTATCTCTCGTTAAAATAAATTACCTCTATGCCAAAAAAAAATCTAAGTTTTTCAAGCTCTTTGATCTAAAATTATGTCTGATTTTACTCCATGAATTGAATAATTTTCAACTCATCATCTTCTATAATCAAAATATCATTCACATATGAAATCAACAAAATCATTTCGATATTATGAATCCTATAAAAGAACTAATAAAAATTAGTAACACACATATATAACCCAAATTTAAGTGATTGTCAATAAAAATTTCATAGATTAGGCTCTTGATAACTAATTCATCCCATACAATAACTTCCGCAATCTACAAATTATATTTGAATGTACTACTCAAAACCCCAATAGTACTCTATATACATTTCCTACTCAATGTCGTAATGAAGAAATATATTCTTCATATTTAGCTAGCATACCTTCTAACTATGAGATATAATAAAAACAATAATATATATTGAGACCATCTTGACTAAAAGTTGAAATCAAATATCTGAGTGTATTTTCTCAAAATCTTACCTTAAGGTAAGCTAATTTTTCATCTAAACATGTCTTTTAGATAAATATCCATTGAGGGCCAACAACAAACATTCATAAATATTATGATACTATTTCTCAATTCTCATTAAAGTGAAGATCATATATCTCTTCCATTCAAAGACAAAAATATCAAATATCACTACAAGTCTTACACATACATCTAGATATATCAGGATATATCCATAAATATTTTGGCTTAAATATCTATAAAAAATATTATAATAAAAATGAAATTAGAGTATAATAAATATTTTGAAATTATAATAAAAAAATTATATATGTATTACATAATTTATGACAAAATTTAATTATATTACATTAATTCTATAATATTATTTACTTATTATAAATATATTAAACATCTTATTTAACTATAAATATTTATGTTATTTAGATCTATCAAACATAAATCTAACATAATATTTAATTAAATTTTAATATATAAATAATATTAAAATTTAATGTTATTTACTGATTGTGTGTGTGTGTATATAATAATAAAAACTATTCATGTCATTATTATTCAAATTTACTAAAATATAAAATTATAATTACATTTCAATATATAAGTAATATTAAATTTTATTTCATTAATTTATTAGAGATGTGATAAATTATTAATTCAAATATATAATTACATATTATTTTATATATTTGAATCCATTGATTAGAAAAAAATAAGTTTATTATAATATATAACTAATATTAAATTAATTTAAATCAAATTTAATCAAAAATATCTGTATATTTCTATATATATTATAATTATATTTAGATATCACAAATATATCATATTATATCCAGATATATCATAAAAATATTTGAATATTTATTTCTTAAAACTATTTTTCACAGATACACAAAATTATTCATAATTATAAATATATTTGTGATATATTATAGATTTTAGGTGATAATTATGAATTTATCAATCAGTAGATATTTTTATAGCTTGTGTTATATTGGTAACCATGAATATAGAATATATCCTAGATATATCAATGATATATTTGCATATTTTCATCATTGCTTCCAACATGGCATATCATCATCTTTGAAAAGAAAATACCTCAAAATAAGACTTTGATATATTAGCATCATCAAGAGATGTAATAAAAAAAACAAAAAAAGAAAGACGAGAGCATGATCAAATACTAAGTATAGCTCCTTTGCCTCATCCAATGAGCAATTTGAAGTTCAATATCACAAATATTGGCTATAAGATTATTTGGTTCTTCAATAGGCTCATCTCTGATCAAAGAAGGCTAATCAAGTCTCTCTGTCATCATATAAACTCTGTCATGTGTAGTTAAATTTCCTAGTTACTGACTTGATATAAATTTGTATTAGTACAGACTCATGTATTACTATGTCATCTAAGTCTAAATGAGATCCTTTTACTCAGGAAATCTTACTCTCTCCTGACTTAATATGATATGAATGTATTAGTATGTATGATAATTATATGGGTTCAACATCATATTAAGTATCAATAATAATTAGCTATAATCAATAAGTGACTCGCTCTATTAACTGATAATCTAGGAATGACTTGAGGTAAAAAAGGAAGAATAATGAATATGTGTGTAGCATTTAAATTCTCAATCTTTTTAAGCTCGTTAAAGAATGAGTTGTGATCAAAAAAAAATATCAATTTTCATTAAAATCCTATCAATCTATAGTGAGAAATACTTATATCCTATTTAGGTACTAGAGTATCAAAAAAAAATATATTCTAGTACACTAGATGTCAGTTTATCTCATCCTAAATAATGATCAAGAATAAAATAAGTATACTCAAAAATTATAAGATATTATATATATTCTCTCCAAATTATAAGATCTAAAAAATATGTGTAAAGAAAAGGATAAAAGATAAGATCTGATTGATGAGATTAATTACTTTTAAAATTATTTTTCCCTAATAATATTTTAGAACACTCTTCCAAGTAAGAGTTGACAAGATGTCTCAATCAATTATCAATTCTTCTTTTCAGTCACCTATTTCTATTAGAGTATGTCAATACATAAAATCCAATGTATAATCTTATGATTCATATAATAAATATTAAATCAATCTAATCATATTTCACTGCATATGAATAGGGTCAATTACTATTTAGCTATAAAGAATAACAATTGGATATGAAAAAGAACCTACTACTATAATGTATGAAAATACATTCTCTTTGAATGAGTAGTAAAAATAAGACTTGCCCTCAAAGAATGTGATATCAAAACTCGTAATCACTATTCGAATCTCTAGTGAATAAGATTTATATCTTTTCTAAATCCCAAAATACCTATCAAAAGCGCACTTGATGGCATGTGTTGTCATCTTCTCTTTGTCTAAGAAAGATCATACGCAAAATAAATATATCCAAAAATCTTAAAAGAAACATAAAAGATTCTTTCTCTTGAATATACAAACTCGTATGAGATACGACCTAAGAGAATAAAAAATAAAACTAGATTAATTATAAACTTAATAGTGAACATTTCTCAAAAATATTTAGGCACATTCTTATAAAGTAAGAGTATCATAATCATCTCAATTAGATATTATCTTATTTAGTACATGTGAACATGATGTCTAATGAACCAACTAGTGCTTCTGAAGAAGTCATTTGTCTAGTTTAATGATCCTATATAAAAATACCAATAAAGAAAAAAGATAATATCACAATATTATTTTTTCATGAAGTAACTAACAGAAAATAAGGTATGGAAAAACTCTTATACATATACGACGTGCATCAAAAAAAATAATCAATATTAATATTAGCATAACATTTAGCCCATATAGCAGTACTATTAGACTATTAGTCACTATAATATTAGAAACTTTGAACTCGATAGAAAAACAAAAAAATAACTATCTATTACATAAATATTCACTCATAAATCTAATATCCAAGAATCTTGAGTAAGATAGTAGGTAGGAAATACAATGGATATAGATATGTCCATACGACCATACCAATAACACAACCAGTAACACAAAAGAACAATATCTAACATACTCTTTCTGAAAAAATATCAACGTAACACGACCAATAGATATGTCCACATAAGAACTAACATGAGCAGATTCAATAATCTATTATATAGCCTTTGGACCTTAAAAAGTACATTAAAACTCAAGATACAATGTTCAACACCACTCTCAAGTGTGTCTCATCCTCCCATAGAAAGAGCAAGACAATGTTGCACTTATACCCCCCAGGGTACCTCTACCTAGTCCCATAGCTATCTAGTTGTCACTATGTGAAAAAGATTTTGCAATAATATGATTGAATCCAAGTAATCACATTCTAAATCCAACTATTTTCTCCCTCATATTTCATCACAGTACAATTTCACATAAATATCTAGAAAAAAATTGATTTAATGTAAAATTTCTAAAAAAGTTTCATAGAAGTTAAACACACACATAGTGTTTTTGCCAAAAAGAAGAACATCAAAACTTCTATACCGGCATGACCATGTTGATTGCTGTCATTAATGAAAAACTGAGAATACTCACCCAAAAAACCATGCCACAAATTAATCCTAAAATACCCACTATATGTGGGCATTTAGTGCCACAAATGCCACTACTGTCGCCGCCACAAACTACTAGAAACCATCGGCATTTACTATTTTCAACACTGCCAAAGGGTATACCACCACCCATGAACCAAAGTGAAGAATGCCCTTTTAAGGCTAATTTGAAAAGGAGAAGAAAAAGAGATGTGGGGGAAAACAAAAAAAGGAAAATTTTTTTTAAAAGTGAAGAATATTTTTTTTATAGACATAATATATACATATAATTTGGGGCAAACCACAAGTCGGATACTCTTAAATAATAAAAAATAAATAAAAAATAAATCAAAGACTTAACATTAGCCATTATCATAAAGGTAGGATGCTTTTTTATTTGTTGCAACATCTATTTATTTTTTAATTTATTTTATTTTTATAATTTTATCACCCAACTTGTGGGGTGCCACATATATTTCTCATTATTGTATATAGGACTAGGTATCTTTGAACATATTATGAGTGAGTATTTTTCTTTTATGTAGTTCCATGACTTGTTTAATGAATGGTATCTGATCCAAACATTGCAAACCTTATAAAAAGAATAATGTACATGTGTGCAGCATGGAAGATGTGTGAGTGGTAGGTGTGCAGTGTGAGGACAGTGGTGTATATATACAGTGACGTGCAAAGACAAAAAACATATGTGCAGTGGTGTTCTGTGGTTACTGTGATGGCGCAGTGGTGTTGTGTGAGGAGAGCATGTGGTTGCTATGTGTTGATATTGTGCAGTTGCATGCAGTTGTGCTGTATGTGTGTGAAGTGGTGTTAAATGATTGTTGTGATGGGCACAGTGGTGCTGCACAAATACAACATGTGGTTGTTGTGCATGGTTACACCGCGCAGCAGCATCCAGTGGCATTGTACAAGGATGGCATGTGGTTGTTGTGCATGTACATTGTAGTGGTTGCAATGTAATGATGATGTGCACAATGCAGTGAGTGTGGTGTTTCACTTGTTACTGCTATATATATCATACTTATGAAGGAAATTAAAATTTATTCCATTATCAAGTAAAAACTAGGAGATAAAACTATAGAGCTGTTGGACTTCATATGTATTTTTTTAGTGAAGAGAAGCTCAATCACCTATCAAAAAATCCTCCTAGAGATAAGACGAAGGGGGCTGGCTTTTGACTGATTCTCAAAAACTGATTGTTAGATATGCCAAGTGTTACACTGCATGCCAAGTGTTTTGAGTACTTGTGGTATTCTTATATTCATATAAGAAAAGGTAGATATATGATTTAATATCCAAGTTAATAAAATTGAGACAAGGAGATCAGCAAGAGCCTAATGAACCAGAGTATATTACTTTATATTTTGCTCAATTCACATTGTTAACTATTTAGTTATTGAATTTACTCCCAATTAAGATACACATACCTATAGGAGCAAGATAGAAAGAACAACTTGACATAAAATTATTATATTCTATTATTTACTATTTTGTTAGATTTTGTAATGAAATCGTAAGTAATGATATTTTTTTTCTCTAAATTAGATATTTATCATCAGACCATCCAGTCCTTTTCTAAACAAGATAGGTAATGACCCAATGATATTATCATATATGTTTAGATATATGATAATAGACATATGTACCAGTCATGGTAAAGGCAGAGGCAAAATATGCCCCATACATTATAAACCTTATAGGAATAGTGCTCATATTAGGAATAATTTTTATGATTTATTTCCAAAAATGCCAAAAACACTATAAATTATTAGGAGTTATATTATCATATATGTACTACATGTCTCACAACTCATCTTCTTACTCATGACTCGTGAATAATTGATTTAAGAATAAATAAGCATATCACAAATAATTATTTATTATATTTTCTACTTATACTTAAAAAAATATTTTAGCTGATAACAAAATATATAAAGTTCTTACTTATATGAATATTGATCATGATATTTTATTTTTATCTTGAATTTTATTTATTCTTAAGTTTACAATTAGTTTATTTAATGTGAGTTGAATTATTAAGCAACTCAATAGTAAAAATGGCAAAATGGTTGTGCTGACCAAGCACAACATGCTGCATAGCCCGGCTTCAAGGCCTGAGCATGGCATGGCATGCCAGAAGGTATGTCTAGCAGCAGCTCGTGTCGTGTGTGTCAGGCTAGACTACAAGACAATGAGCCAAAAAATTTTTGGCACAACATAACCCAACACAATGACCCGAGCAGACCAAACCCATTTTGGGGCGTGTGAGGTGCACGAGTCCCTAATTTCCATTATCAAATTTAAATTAAAATTGAGTCAGGTTCGAATCGACACCGATCCGATCCAATTAAAAAAAAATTAAATAAAAACATAGTGATCGCACTAGTGAATGCCAATGGCTACTAAGCTATTGGCATTGCTCATTGTGACTTGGCAATGTACCACAAGGCCACATTATGTGGTCATTGGCCTATCACGCAAGTGAGCGGGCATGATAGTACAAAATATATTTTTTTACATGTAAATCATCACATGAACATTGAATTTGAACTACAATGGTCCTAAAAAGAATCCAATGGACAGAATGCATTTATCCAAATCAAAAAAAAAATTAAAAAAACAAAAGATAAGTTTTAAATTTAAAAAAGAAATTATAGATAGAGTTTGATATTTTTCATTTAGAACATATTACCTTACTAAATATTTATATTTTGTAATTAGCAACAAAGAATAGCGGATGACGAATCTATAAATTTATAAGATACATATCACTAGCTATTGTTTATTTTTTTATACTACAAATAGAATTAAAATTTGCTATTCTACTCCTAATTTTCTAAAAAATTAAAAAAATATCAACAAATTATTATAATAAAATTGAAATTATTATTATATATGAATTTGACATAAATAATAACGTCATTGAAAAGTTCAAGATTAATTTATCTCCAAGTCATAGGTCGATTCAGGAACCTATAACATGTGTTAAATAAACAAGTATTTCAAGTTTAAAATTATTTTAACATAATAAAAAAATAAAAATATCAGAAGAATAGAAAAAGATTTGACTCAATATAAATATTAAATAAAAATTTATCATTACAAGGCTACTAATAGAAATTTGATACCTTATGAGACATGTATAACCATGCTCTAAAAAATTTATATATTGAATAATAGGAAAATTCCACTTGAAAGTGTTGTTATTAATTTCTAATCAACTTTAAGTTTAGTAACATATTTGATTTACCACCAAGAGTTTATTAGAGAAGACATTGTTAGGTTCATTGTTGGTCTAGGTCTACCACTTTAATTTATGAAAAATTCAAAATTAATTCATTTTAAGTAAAAATACATCCAATAATTTGAGTATATGATCCCTAAGTTGATCTATAGGTTTATATAATAAAAAATAAATTTAAAAAATAATTAATAATTAATTAACCTTAAAAAATATACTACATAAATTACATAACATCTAATTATATTTTATCTTCTACAGAAATATACTATATATATTTCTTTCACATGCATCATCACCCACTATAGAAATTGTATTAAAAAATATTAAGATTTTATGATATATTTTATCTTCCAATGATATTATCATATGAGAATTTTATGATGATCTTTAAAAAATACAAAATATAAAATAAAATTTATACTATTATATTTAATAATACTTCACATGATTATCTAATATATTTAAACTATGAATAGGTGATGATCAAGGACAAAAATATCAAATTTCACGAATATATCAATAACTTAATTTATTGATGTCAAGATATATCAAGATATATTCATAGGTATTTTGACATAAAATAAAAATAAATAATATTCTAATAAAAATAAAATAAACATAATAACTATTACAAAAATATAATAAAAAAATTTAATATATGTATTAAATTATATCATGTTTGTTAATAAAAAATAATAATTTTGTAATATTATTTATTTATTATGAATGTATTAAAATTTTTATTTAAATATAGATATTTATATTATATAGATATATTGAAAATAAAACTAATATTATCTATAATTATATTTTAATATATAAATAATATTAAAATTAATATTATTTACTTATTGTGTATATGTATATAGTTAATTATTTATTTAAAAATATATCTCTATATTATTTAAATTTACTAAAAAAAAATTTAATTATATTTCAATATATAAGTTACAGTAAATTTTATTTTATTTATTTATTTGAGTGGTAGTAAATTATTAATTTCAATATGTAGTTTAATTTATTCATATATATTAAATATAAAAATAAAAGTAGATTTAATAATATTATAATATATACTCAATCTTGAGTTAATTTAACTCATATATAAATTATTATATGATCAAAAATATTTAAATATATCTAATATATCACAATTATATTTGGATATATTACAAATATAACTCATTATATTTGAATATATAATAAAATTATTTAGATATTTCTTTTCTTAAAATTATTTTTTTTGAATACACAAATATATTAATGATTATCAATATATATGAGATATATAAAAATTTTAGAGATGATTTATGAATTAATTGATCAACAATATTTCAACATATTGTGTTATGTTAGTAATCACATATAAAAGATATATCCTTGATATATCAAGGATATATTCAAATATTTTCATCATTGATAATGGCATATGAGAATCTTATAATAATCTTTAAGAAATATAAAATATAAAATAAAATATATTATATAATATTTGATAATGATTCAAATAATTATATCGTGAATATATTTATAAGAACTAGTCTTATATATGGCCCTAACATATACAAGACTAGTTCACTATGTTGATTATATTATTAAACTAAATAAAATAATATTATGATTTCATAAAATTTTATATCCTCATAATAACTCTATCATATATAAGATTTTTATAATGATCTATAGTAAATACATAATACAAAATAAAATTTATAATATAATATTTAATAATAATTCAAATAATTATCATTATAAATATATCCATAAAAACTAATCATGTATATGGTCTTATCAAATACAAAACTAGTTTATTATATGCAAAGATACATCCAACATATTTATTATAGAATCCCTAAATTAACATGTATAACTGATATAATAAAAAATAAATTTAAAAAATAATTTGTAATTAATTAACTTAAAATATACTATAGTGACATCAATAACATATAATATATTGAATCGTCATGTATATTCCTTTCACATGTATTATTTAGTCACTATATTAATTCTCATATATGATCCTCCCATTTATGAAAATCTTTCATGATTTTTAAGAAATATAAAATATATAATCAAATTTATAGTATAATATTTGAAAATACTTCAAATAATTATGTCATTATGAGTATATCCATAAAAACTATGACAAATAGTCCACTAGCTACCTAGTTGAGATTTTTTATATAAATATATGTGACAAATAAATATAATAGCATCAACAAGCTTAAAAATATTTTTACTATCATTAGAATAAATTAAAAATACATTAACATATATTAGAATAATTAATAAATTATAATAACTTTATAATTTATGTAAATCTATATATTAAAAAAAATTTTAATAGATATCAAACACCTATGGAATGCAGCATATTTAATATTGAATTTATATATTAATTATCAGCATGTTATATTAAAATTCATTAATAGTAAAACTTATAAAATAATAATATATTAATTGGATTGAGACATAAAATTTTATTTCTTTAAATTTATTAAAAATTGTTAAGATACAAAAAACTTGTATTTATTCGCATAGCCAGCATGCCCAGCACCAACCACCTACACTAAACACATCACACTGTACAATGCACACACTGCCCACATGCCATGCCATGACCCATAAGAGTTTAGGGCCTAGGCCATGGATGTGGTTGTGGACTGGTTAGGATGCAAGCACATCTAGCTCACATGGTTCAAATTCAGGCTTGTTGTGAGTTGTGATTGAACTATGGCACACCAAGCCTACGAGTACAGGGCAAATCATGCATGTTTTTCTAGAATAACCAGACACAACACGACAAAGCATGTTTGTAAAATCATGTCAGACTCAACACGACACAGTTGCATGGATGGGCAACCCAAAAATAGATCATGCTAGTTCGACACAACCTATTTTCAACCTCTACTTAAGACTAATATCATTTATTTTTCTAATAAATATTATTTTACAATACCAAATGACTAAGAATTATTTTCTTTAGATCTAAGCATGATAATTTGTATATATTATTCCATATTGTTAAATTGCTTTCTAAGTATTTGAGTGTTATTGATCAACAGTTAGTTAATTCTTGACTTTGTTATTCATCTATAACTAAATTAAACATTTTATATTCAAGTAAAAAAAAAATTATAAATTTAATTGTGAGACCTATTAAATAATTAAGTATAATAAAGTTTTCTATCAAGTTTACCAAAATTATGTGAAAAAATAAATCATTCAATCTAATTAAATTAGATATTTATGAACCTAATAGAATTGAAACTAGAGATTATTTTATAATATTTTTCATTTTCATTGATTATCTTATTTTTTTACTTTTTTTTCTGAATATTAGAATTAGTGCATGCATCATCTAGGATCTTAAAAGGTAATTATTGTGGAAAAGAAAGTCAAAAACTAAATAATAGGTATTACGATAATTTGAGGTCATGAACGAAAGAACTGCATTGCCATTGTATCAATATTTTGCTTAGCTTGTAAAAGTCACAATTTTGTTTTTTTGGTTGCAACATAAGTTATTATCATGACATGAAACATGTTATCGTGATTGAAATAGTCTCACAATGTGGAACAATATGTCAAGACTCCATTTCTTACTGAAACACTTGACAGCCATCTTCGATGTTGCCACAACACAAAATATATTGTTGAGACTTCATTTATTTGTATTCATGCTTAATATGTGATTAGTAAATGAACAAATATAATATGAAACAATAGAAGAAAAAATTGTAACACAACAAAAAAAAAACCTAGGTTATTCTAAGTGTAATTTCTGTGTGCTCTCTCTTCCCCCACTCCCCCTCTTCTATGTGGTGGTTGTGCTTGATCTCTCTCCTATAGCTAATAAATAATTTTGATATCAATCACATTATGGATTTAACCTAACCATCTACATTCCTTACCATACAACAAAAGCTAAAGTAGATCTAACAAATAGACGACAAGATCTTGGAACAATATGATTAACCTTTCATTGGACTCAAATCTTTCTTGGTTCAAATTTTAACATTTGGTCTCAAAGTATCTCTTAGGATTGTTCATTTCTAGCATGGAAGCATCTCAGATTTTATTTTATTTTTTTATTTCATAAAATAATTGTATTGAATTTTTATTTTTTATATTTTTTATATTTTTTATATTTTTTATATTTTTTCATTGTTTGGAAGCACCCAAGTTGTCTTGACCCTTTATATATATAAGAGTATGTATTAAAAAATATATTTTTTTCATAATTAATAAAACTTTATCTTTTTTTTTCTTTTTGCTTCTCCTTTCTCTCTCCTTTTCTCATCTCCTTCTTGCCAAACCAAACCCTAGCCATCATCAAACAAAACCAATTTATTAAAAATAATAAAATTATAAAAAATAATATTTTAGAATATATGTTTAATAAACCCAACACTCATTGTATTGAAGATAAGATCCCCCATAAAATTTCATATATTATCATATCCACATGAAATGAGATTGTCGAACAAAAATATATATATTTAATTGAAATCATTAAAAATTTTTTCTATAATAAAAAAATTTTTAAGATACTTTTGGAAAGATATAATTTTAACCATCATTTATCTTGTTCATTGAATATCTTCCTCAACCTTCTTACTATGTCTTTCAAGTCTTACATTTTAAAAAATATTTAATTTATTTTTAAATATTTTTGAGTACATATTTTATTTTGGATCATTCCCAAAGACATGATAAGATGAAACTCAAAGCAATAAAATATTTCATATTTATTTTAGCACCCAAAAAAGATACATATATTATTATCCTAAGAAAGAAAAAGTAATAATTAAGTGCTTGTATTAACTTTTTAAAGTAAAATTTATTCTTTAAAAAATCTAGACCAACAAAAAATTAAAAAATGACATGAATCTCATATTTTTCTTTTTCTTCTTGGATCTTTTAAGCCTTTAACTAAGATAGATTATCACCACTTCAATCACATTATTATGACTTATATAATATTAATATGACTCTTTTATCAAACTATCACATATACCAACTATAAAATAAGTTGATTTTAATTTGATGGAAAGAGAGTTTTCCTTTGAAAAGGAATCATTTCCTAGTTCAAATAATATAATAGTCCATAGTATCAATATTCATTTCAATCCCATCACCATATGAGTTTGAAGTTGTGAGACTTGATCATCCAAAACATAATTTTTAGACCAAAATTAAAAAAAAAACTACTCAACCTATTCAAAACCAAGAAAAATCTTCAAACAAGTCAGAAAATCTTACATCTAACTCATATGATATTGATATTCCAATTACTCTCAAAATGAAACATATAAGTTATGCTCAATACACTATCACATAAGTTTTAACGGAGTTATTTTTCTTTTATTTTTTTGTCTTGTTTACTATTTCTATTGATAGTGTTATTATATACAAGTTACCTTTGACGACAAAATATTAGCCAAGATGGAGTCATGTCGTGATAAAAGAAATAAATATCTTTCACTAATAAAACTTATAAACTAGTATTTCAACCTTCAAGAAGATCTATTATTGGTTACAAATACATATTTATTATAAAAACTAATATTAATATTAAGAAATATCACCTTGCTAATACTTATTACTAGTAAATTTACTTATATTTAGAGTTGATTATCAAGATATATTTTCTCAAGTAACTATAATACTTTAGCTCGTACACTCATATTTATTATAATTTTTATAGATAGATAGTAATCAATTAAATGTAATAATTATTTTTTTATAATGATATTATGTTTGAGATGTATATAAAGTAATCATATGATTTTTGAGCACAAACAATTTTTGTATAAAGTTTACATAATACAAAAGACCTTATACAACCTAAAGAAATCACTAAGAACCTAGTATATGAGATATTTTGTGATAATAATCTCATTTAATTTACACATATATTATAAATTATTTCTTATTTTATTAGGAGTTGAAATGACAAAATTTTATTAAATATATGAGTCCATTTTATTTTATTACAGAAGAAAACAAATTAAGAATTACTCAATTCAAGGAGGACTTTCCATCACCCTTTCAAATGAAATATCTTTTATAAAATTCATATATTTTTTTAATTAAAATGACTTATAATAATAAAAGTATTGTGTTATTACAAAAAAAGTGTATCTTAAATATTATGTCATATATTTGAGTTTTGAGTTGTACCTTAGCCTATAGATACTCATATTAATCTAGGTACAAACATGATACCTCATATATAGTCCTCTTGTTGACTTGACTACATACAAAAAAAATTATAAAAAAAATAATAATCTAATTACTATCAAACAAATATGCAAAAGGACTGGGTGGCCAAGCCCAATCCATGGCACAACCTAGGAAAAACAAGCCCTAGCACAAAACGATTAGAACCATGCCTAGAACATGTGTCATGTCGAGCCAGGAGGGTCAACCCGCTTGACACCAAGCATGTGAGATAGCACAACCCGAAATGTGGCCAAATCAAGACAAATGTGGCTCGATTCCCAATTCATGCATGGGTCGCTAATGGATCAAGCCTCAAGGTGGCGTCAACCCTAACCTGGTTATGGCATGTGACATTCACATGCCATTTAAAAATAAGCATACTTACCATTATACAACTCTTAGTATACTTAGATATGTGAAAATATTTCTAAGACTTTGCATGTTATTTAGTGATCATATACATCTTCAACTAGTTATATATTCACATTTCAATTAGACATCAATTTACAAAAATATAAGATATATTATAAATTATTATATTTTTCATTGAGACAATATTATCTTTTAAAAAAATAAAGGAAGAACAATAATTTCTATATCAATAACAAAATAAAATACAAGATGATAGTCATAACTACTTGTGAGATTCTTTAGATCATATATCTACTTAAGTAGATAAAATTTTTAAGTATTTCTCTTATTATTATTTATTATGATAGTCAAGTTGTGAGCATATAAATAGGGTTTAAAATTTGGGTGAGTGGGGCCATCCTAGCACAATGAGTACAAAGTCAACCAGGTGTCATTCATGTACGCCCCTGGCACACAAACTCATGGGCAAAAAGATTGACCCATGCCCAGGCAAACGGGATCATATCACTAAGTCGAGACATTTTTTTGTTGAGTTTGCCCAACTAGCCAAGCCTAACCTATATTCTCACCTCAACATATAACATTGAATTCAAAGATCACATATACACGAAACACATAGAGATAATCTATTTATTTAGTCAAAAGAAAATAAAGAAAAAAAATAGTACTATAGTTTATATTCTACAATTAATCAACAAACTAATATATTGACTAAATCATTAAAAATATTTCAATTTACATCAGTTCTAATCAATTTCAAACTTGACATTCTAGATATTTACACATCAATGTGAAGAGTATATTACAAATTACAACATCTATTTATTTTTTTATTTATTTTGTTTAAGATATAAACACTCAACTTGTGAATTATCCCAAATATCTCTCATTGTTTATAAAAGACTAGGAACCTTTGTACACATTATAAATATAATTTTTTTCTATTATATAGTTCCATTGTTTTGTTTTCTACCATTATGTATGAATTTATAAACCTCTCTTTGTACCAAATTGCATGTAATTAAAATCATTGATTTCATATGTTGAATCTTGCTTCTGTTCTCTTTAGAGATATGACCCTATGCCTTTCGGTTTAATGCTGTTTTTACTCTCTTAATTCTTTCATGTGAATGTCTTTTACTTTGTTTTGTGTCATTGTTTACGTTCATTTAGGAATAATAAACAAAATATAAGAAACCAACAGAGGTATGCCTTAAAATTTAACCGGAAAGACAAAAAATGTGTAAATGGAGACATGGAGTTCATTTAGGAAGATCATAAAATAGAAAAACAAGTGTAATTTTCATTGAATTTTGGGATGGAACAGCAAGCAAATAAAATATTTTATTAGAAAACAGCCAGCAAGTTTTCGCAGGGACAATATTAATCCATTATTCTTCTGCTTACTTCTTCTACTTCCTATGTGATCGCTCAT
Source organism: Sapria himalayana (assembly GCA_029783825.1). NCBI lineage: Eukaryota > Viridiplantae > Streptophyta > Magnoliopsida > Malpighiales > Rafflesiaceae > Sapria > Sapria himalayana. Next base: position 3,304,544 of record JAREIK010005719.1, on the reverse strand, counting down.
GAACAATACATTGGAGTTAAGCTCACCCACCCTGAGCTTGAAATGGGTATCTAGGACTTTATCTTTGCAATCAGCTCTGATTGGGTAGAAGCTCCCCAGCTCCTGCTGTTCAGTTGGGGGCTCCAATAATGCTCTCAATCCCTTGCAGCCAATCATTAGTGTTTCACCGCCAAATAAAAAATAATGTAATACCGAAATATAGTCTTAGATTCCAACGTGGCAAGTTTGAAGTGTTACGTCAAACTTTTAAACCGCCAAGATCATGCTAGTTAGATTCCGACAGAATCTAACACAAATGTAGCGCGCTGGGTACGCGAATGAGGCATGCGGGTCAACTATGGCACCCAGAAAAATGTCGCGGGCCGCATCTTTAATCTAATTTAAGTTGAATTACACCAGGAACTTTCCTACGCAAAGAGCCGGATGAGTTGGAAATCATTAATTTGGTTGTTACGTCGAACTTTTATTGCAGGCCAACGGCCTGACTAAATCACGATATAAGCGAACAAAAATGTCGAGCGAGACAAACGAGTCCAATGATCATTCGCGATCGCGCCGCGAGAGTCCGAGCGATACATACGCGTCACCTGCGAGCTGTTAAGTGACTCTCATCAGAATAGTCAAACGGAACAGTCAGCCCGGTCACGTACCAGTTCGGCTGCACGACCCATTTTAGGCCTGCCATGCACGTACCAGCCTGGTCACGTACCTGCCATGCTATGCTGGTATAGAAGTGTCAAATTGGCCATATTAGGCCTGCACGACTCATTTTTTAGTAGCCTACTCAAACCATCATGCCGTGCTTGGCACTGCATGACTCATAAGGGCAAGCCCAACACAACCCGAGTTAGCCAGATTCTGACCGATTTGTGCTGGGCCTAGTGAGTTTCATGTTGAGACATGCCAAGCCTTATGAGTTTCATGTTGAGACATGCCAAGCCTTATGAGTTTCATGTTGAGACATGCCAAGCCTTATGAGTTTCATGCTATGTCATGTCAAGTAGCGTCGGGAGGGAGGTGCCGAGACGTGCCATTTGGAATCGGGTTATCCTTAAATAGAGGTGTCAAACAGGACGTGCCGGGCCGGCCCGTCCCATTTTTTTCAAGTCCCAACCGTGCTTTCATGCTGGGCTAGACATGCCACGATTACTGTGCCGTGCCGTGCCTGACTCAGCATGATTTTGTGCAGTTCAGCCCGTCATGGGCCCGTGGCACGATTCGCCGGATTCGGCCCGGTCAGGCCGAACCCTAAATTAAAAAAAATTAGAGTATCGGTGTGCCCGGTTTACCTCGGCACCCCTGTAATCCTAATTTTTTAAAAAAAAAATTAGTTTCGGCACAAGGCCCGGTTGGCCTCGGCACGGCACGAGCTCAGGCACAAAAAATTTCAGTGCCGGGCCGGCCCAGGCACGGCCAAATCGTGCAGTGCTTCGTGAAGGGTCGGCCCAGCCCGGCCCGGTTGACACCTCTATCCCTAAATTTAAATATATTTTAAATTTAAAACTAAATTAATTAAATTAATAAACGTAAAAAAAATAAAATTATAATCACAAGTCACTACTCAAAATAACATAATATAAATATTATAAATATAATCATTTCATTTTCGTAAAGTAATATAAGTACAAATTTACAATATAACAAATCAATCTCAAAATATAAAAATCGATACACCAGATATCAAAATAAATCGCACAAGTTTTTGAATAAACAAAGAACAGGGTAATAATGAAACTAAAAGCGCAAAATCATATGACAAAAAATAATAGACAAAGACAATCCAAATATAATTAATCTCATAAGCATATGATAGTATCATTAGCAGTAACCCATAGGCAGTAGACTCAATCTCAGTCATTATCAAAGTTACACAAATCATTATTAGGCATCAACTCTTCCGCTCTTGCTGCAGTTGCAGCATATTCCTGGATATCCAAGTTCGAATCCTTTCAATCATTCATGCATGTTAATGCCTCAATAAAATACAGCTACGATATTAATCTCCTATCTGAAATGATATTGACTGCAACAGAAAAAATAGACTCTGATGTTATGCTCGATACTTGAGGAGTCAGTAGAATCTGTCATCTTATACATCATGGGATATATAGACTCATATGATTTCTACAACTATAAAATATTAAAATTATTGCTATCGGTATGTGATAGGCAATCTCAAACATTTCTGTAGGGTTATCGTTATCCATATTAAAATTTTTTGTATTTACATTAATGTTAATTTCATTATTGTCATTATTTATTATTATTTATTTTTATTAATTTATTAATTATATTCTAAATTATATTTTTAAAATTAAATATTAATTTATATTAAACTATTACCTAAAATAAAAGTACAAAATAAATTAAAAAATTAATACCCATAAAACATAAAATCTCATTTGCTTGACACTATGTTAGTCCGCTAACTGATGTTTGCACTGCATTTCACACTCGAGTCCCAAAAGGAGAGATAAAGAGAGAAAATACAAGAGAGAGAATGAGAAAATGAAAAAATGGATTAGAAATATGATATATATTTGAGAATGAGAAGATATATATATATTTCAAAAAAAAAGTAATTTTTTTAAAAAATATAACATTTTTTTATTTTTTTTTAATTAATTTTGTTGGCAGAATCCCGACAACCATTGAATTTCTGCCCCTAGCCGTGGGGGCTGAATCCAACTGCTTAAAACACATTTTGTTTGAGTTTTTTTTTTGTTGACGTTAGGTTGGTTCAACCCAATGGTTCCATACCATAAGCTTCGGCTTCTAGGTTAGAACTCGGGCTGATCTAGATGTTCGAGTAGTCGAGTTAGGATCCACCCAAACACCGGCCTAAGATCCAGCTATCCAGGACACGGTTTGGGTCATGCCAATGACCCATGCCTTAGGGCCAGGCAACAGGGTTGTGTCTACCCTGGCACGAGCCCCGGGCGAGCTCGACACAACATAGCACAGACCATGCCTCCAGCCAGCCTAGCACGAGCCCAGGCACAATTTTGGACCGTGACATGTCGGGTCATGCATGACTCAATCAAACCGTGCCTCGAGTCGGGCTTGGGCTACCCGACCCACTTAACACCTCTATATTTGACTCAAGAGAACCCCAATCAAGATTCTTTAGTTTCTTGGCATTATTGAATTGATGCACTGAAGCTCTGATGAGAGAGTATAAAAAATATATTTTCATGTATGACTAGTTAGAGAATTTTGGGAGAAAGATATACATATCCATGTGAGCATGATTAATATATATTTCACTCTCACCATGGATGGTGGGTGTCCCAAATAAGATTTGGGTTGGAAAGGATATATCATCTTATCATTTGGGAGTCTTTAGTTATAATGCCTTGGCACTTTTCCCAAGAGTTAAGAGAATGATGTTAGATTACAATATTAGAGTATTAGAATGTATTTTTCTTGATTATGATCATGATGAGTTCACGAGAGCCCTTAGTTCATGTTGATTTAGTTCCCCTTTCTCTCAGAGATCAATTATATTAGGGGGGAGGAGATGAGCAACTAAGTGAACACTCTGAGCCTCATGATCCATCATTGAAAGATAGTAAGTGTGCATCAAATGTGGATGGGAAAATTTTAGTTGTTTCACATAATGAGTCTTATTCTTTGGTGAAAAAATCTTTGAGATCCCATCGTTTTTCCATAAGTGAGTATGTGTTACTCAATTAAGGAGCAAAGCCATTATTATCTTATGAAGTCATTTCGTTTAATAAGAATGTCAAATAACTTCAAGTCTCATTCCATGAATTACTCCAAGTAATTGATAAGCATTTCACACCCCAACTCCAAAGGTTAGTAGTGTAAATTCCCTAGAACATTCATTCAATAACTAATTGTTACAAATGACTAAAATTCTAAAAATTCCAAACACTCAACTTTAAAACTAAACATCAAATATTTGAAAAACATTATTCAAACAATTTCCAAAAACTCATTAAAACTTATAAGCCAAGATTACCTAAAGATAATATCCTAAGTAAAATTTTCATGATGATCATTTCCCAAAAATAATATTCTAAGCAATTACACTTTTTTTCAAAGAAAGAGTGCTTGAAAAATTATCACAAATGAAGATATTTCATAATATAGTTTTTAATGGATCAAATATTTTTGATTTACAAATAAGCGATACAATTTACTTTTTTTCTTAAAATTTTTTTGCTAACCATAGTAAGGTAGTCTAATTGGCAAAGAAGCAAGTTTGTTCAGCTAAGGGGACATGAGTTCGATCCCCAAAGATATTGGATGTGTGATCTGTGATGTATTTGCCAAATGTTCTACTCGTACTTCTGAGATTAAGGTTTTACCTGCTCTAACAATGGGGTCCCAATGACCAAATATCAGAGCTGAGAAATAATATTGGATGAGTTAGGGGAAAGGGGGACAAACAAAAATCTTTTGCTGAATCACTCAAAATTTTTAATCAAATGTTTTTTTTATGTTCATCAAATAATTTTGCATCGTAATCAAATTAAAAACATTACAAAATAGTTATATCATTATTATTATTATTATTAAATAGCAAATGATGCCCAATTAGATAGGACTTTTCAAATGGATAGCTAATATCAAATTATTTTTTTAAGGTGGACAAAACTAAACACTAAGAATACTAGAAACATCTAACTAAAACCCCTAGAGACTAGGATACATATCAATTATATTTTTTACTATCAACATGTAAAGGAAAACTATTATATTTCATTGATAATAGTTAAATTGTCAACTATTATATATATTTGATAAGGGTCAAACCACTAACTATTATATCTCATTGACAAAAATTAAACTACCAAAAATTATATGACATTAATAAGTACCAAACCATCATATTTTATATCCCATTGATAAGGGTTAAACAAATAATGACTAATTATTTATTTCATTTATACAAATTTACAATAATTATGCTATCTCCAATTTTTTGTTATAAACATAAGAAATCAATCTAACATTTTTTTTCATGCTCAGCATGTTTATTCACTCATATCGACAAAAAAAAATTGTATGTTTTAGAAAAAAATATATAAAAAAAATATTATACAAAATCTATATTAATTTCCCTCGCCCAAAGGCTCTAAAATGGTAAAGAACTAAGTTAGAGAAATATAGTTTTCATATATCATAAATTACAAATAACTATTGGTACTAATATAATTTTGTATTAATAAAATTGCCACTAATATTATTCCAACCTTTGTATTGAATAATAATTTACTTTGAAAAAAAAATAAAAGAAGACATATGCAAATGAACTTACCTCAAAATTATGAGAAAATCTCAACAAAGCAATATCGAATTCAACTATTATAAAAATAAATATAACTTGGCACTTAATTAGGATGAGCAAACACAAAAACTCTTTAAAGAAGCAAGCTTTTCATGGATATTACATATGGGTTGGAGATCTTGTTTTAAAGAGGAATGAAGACCTTCAAATTTCTAAATTTTCAATGTGAGACTATCACAAATATTTTTTTATAGTGGGACAAAAGAAAAAGATGCTCAAAATTTTTTTGAAGTGTTACATATTTTCCTCCTTATCAACAGTCCAGTCATCTAAACTTAACATACCTGAATTTTGAAATAGGTATAGGTATTTTTCTTTCATCTCTTCCTCTAATTATCAAGTGGCTTCTTGAATGCTATGATTACTCCACTACATCTTTACTAGCTTGATAATTAAATGACATAATATTTTATCAATTGTCTTCACCCATGAATTGATACTAGTTTACATGTTAAATCCTCAAAAATCTAAATAGGCTCTGACACCACATAATGAGAGTGATCATAAATATATTTATTCACTGTCAAAATATGGAATACATTATGAACATTATATAGTCATGAGGGTAGGGTCACTTTATATGCTTAAGTGTATACTCTTTGTAATTTCTCAAATGCTCCCACAAAGTGAGGACTAAATTTTCTTTTCATCCAAATCTCATTATAGACTTCATGGTGTGGGTGTAGAATATTTTGACCATGATTTATTTGAAACAACAAAATATTAGGAATAATAATTAATTAATAAAAGAATGAAAGCAATAAATTTAATAACCCAAAAATGAATAAAACCTCAATACCACAATTTTGAAATATTTAATACAGTAAAAAACAAAGTCCAAATTATATAAAGTCAAATCAAATAATATGTGCTTATGACTTTTTCACACTTACAATAAGTCCGTAAAACACACATCGACAAAAATCATATTTTGGATTAAAATATATTTTCTATGATATAAAAATTTAATAATCTAAAATTCATTACAAATACATAAATCTATGATTTTTTGGTGAATGCTTCATATCTCTTTTCATATTACTCTTTAGGTGATAATATTGATTTATCAGATTTATGGCTCAAAATCAATAACATGGTTACATCTCTATTGTTGAACCAAAGAGAAGATTTCGCCCATAACTTTTTTAATCTCCAAATGTTGTCCAAGCTCTAATTTCTCATGGCACTCAATCATGCACACAAACAAAAGCAAATGTATTACTCACACAATAAAAACATATTATATAAGTTGGATAATTAAAATAAAGATTTTATAATATGCACACATAAAATGCACAAAATATAAACCAAGAAAATACAAATTGCACAATGTAAGGAAACAAACTAAAATTATATAATATATATTTATATAAATCAATAATTAAATAGCAAGTAATATAAGTGTAAATTATTGGCTCCAAAATAAAACTCTCTTGAACTAACACCTAGTTGAGAGAAAAAAGAATGAGAGAGCCACAAATAGGTAGACCAATATGTATGCCCTAAAATTACTACATGAAAAAGAAAAGAAAATGACTTACTTGGAGAAGCCAAGCACACATGAGAAAAAACCAACCATGAAGAAAATATATAAAAACTTGCTTTTCTAACTTTAGATAAAAAAAGAAACAATGCCATAAACCCAATGAATAATGCACATAAAAAAACATGAACACCAACATTTTTTTTGTTTTGGTTTTTAAATAAAATTAGATGGGGGCACTCCCTAATCCAAGAGGGAATGATATGTGTCCTCTTTGCCAAAATGGTAATATTATGATTTTCATAATTTTTGAATTTTTATTTTTTTTTAATCAGAACATGTAAGTTCTTGATCTACGTACATTATGCTTAATAAAACAAAAAATTGGGTAATTTACCCAACGTGGGCAACCCCAACAAATCTTCCCCAACACATAATAGATAAAAATTTTAATAAAATATGATTATCTGCCTCAAATTCTAAATCTCATATGTAATTTTTAGCATAACCCTTCTGTTTATTTAATGTTGCATTCAATTTTTCTTTAATTATAAAAACCTTTTCAATATTCAACTACACAAATTTAGGACCTAGAGTTTCTTTTCTCCAATATAAACCCAACAAATAGGACCCCAACATCTCAAACCATGGAATACACCAAAAATAGTACCATAATACTAGTTTAATAGCTATTATTATAGACAAACTCAAGTAGGGATAAATAAGCATCCTAGATACCTTTTATGTCCAAAGCACAAGATCTTAATAAATCTTTCAAAACCTAAATTATTCTTTATGATTGGTCATTAGTATGTAGATAAAAATCAATACTAAAAGTCAACTTAGTACATAATACTTCATGTAGACAATGCCAAAACCCATAAGTGAAATGGGGATCTCTGTCAGATACTATAGAAACATGTATCACATGCATTCTCATTATCTCTTTAACATAGAGAGAAACTAAATGATGGATAGAAAAACTTAATTTTATAGGTAGAATATGAGCAGTCTTTGTCAATTAATCAATAATCACTCAAATAGCATTATTACTCTCTAATGATCTTGGCAAACCAATCACAAAGTTCACGTTAGCATTTTTTCACTTACACTTAGGAATAAAAAGTTGCTTAAAAGGTTTTGTTGGTCGCTCAATCCTCACTGTTGACATCCCAAACACTAAGTCAAAAATTTTATACTTCATTCCTAACCACCAATAATTTTTTTTCAAATATTTATCTATATTTACCCCTCATGGGTAGATCACAAACTTAAAATAATGATTTATCTCCATTAACTCTTTTTTTAAATTCTTATCATTTAAGACATAAAGTATAGTCTCAAACTTTACATTCTCATATTTGATAGGATAAAGTCAAGCCTACTACATTTCTTAACTTTCTCCATAAATTATACTAGTTTTACATCACTCTTTTATATGATTTTAATTTTTCCAAATAAGTCTGATATGCATTCTAATGTTTTCCACATGAACTCCCAAATCCAAAACTCTGATATGGTGTTTTAAAACACTTTAAATCTTCTAATTTTTTTTATCATATCCTCTAATATTCGACATAGAACTATCAAATTTTCTTCTCTTGGTACTAGCTTCAATAGTTACAATCAATGAACAAATTGTAAGTTCAATCTACCTCCTTTTCCTCATGTTCAATTTATTTTAGAAAAATAAATATTTTAAACTTCTATGATCTATGACGATCTCACATATTTTACCAAAAGAAAATATTTCTAAATTTTAAATGAAAAAATCATTGTAGCTAATTCCAAGTCATGAGTAGAGTAATCTCATCAATACGATTCTCTAATTATCTAGAAACATAAATCATAAATTTTCAAAGCAGCAGTAAAGATAACTTAATCACGATGAGATATATTATTATGCACCTCAAATCATGTTGAACTTGAAGGGATAGTCAAAATCAGAGCTGACACTAATTTGCTCTTTAACTTTTATAAACTATGTTCACCATCATTTTACCATCCAAACTTTACTTTTTTTTAGTCAAACTCTCTAAAGGCAGGATAATCTTATTGAACTGCTCAATAAATCATATGTAATACCTAGGCAATCACAAAAAAACTTTGAAACCTCAATCATTGTAATATATATCCTCTAATTTGACATAATATCAACCTTTTTGGAATTAACTAAGATGTGATCCCTAGGCTACCATATGCCTAAGGAAAAAGATATTGTTTAACCAAAATTTACATTTCTTTAGATTAATTTGCAATTGCTTATCTTTGAAAGTATGTAGCATAAGACGTATGCCCATGTCTACTATTTGATTATATAATCATATCATTAATAATAACTATTAAATTTTAATCAATATAGGCTTGAATATCCTATTCATTAAGTCAATAAAATTCATAGGTGGATTAATCAAATCAAAATACATAACTAAAAATTCATAATACTCATATCTAGCTTAAAAAGCTTTCTTAGGTACATCTTGACCTCTAATCCTTAATTAATGATAACTAGGTCAGAGATCAACCATAGAGAATACAATACATCCTAGATAATTAATGGGAAAAGAATAATTCATATAAAATTAGTGGGACAAGAATGATAATTAAGATATAAATTGACCCTTGACCACTTTACACCCCATAAATAATGATTTTATATGCTCACTACTTTTTATTAGGTTATTACTGGCCTATGTTGATAGAGAAATAACAAAGAAATCTATTAACTTCATGGCATTTCATTCTCCAATGTTGAATAAAACATGTCTATCTACTTTGATGGTCCACACTGTACTCATAAAACATCAACCATGATCACTTTTACCTTCTGCTAATGACACAGTCACATATATGTTAATGTTGGAATGTCAATTTTTTAAACATTATAGGCATGCTAATATAAATTGAAGAGATGTCAACATGCAAATCCAGAAAAACAAATATGATCTTATGAAAGTGGTACCCATGGAGGCTAGTCATGGAGTGATTATCTCTTCCATAGTTTTGCATTGCTACTTAGTCATCAAGATTTGTGCTGGTCATAGTTGCACAACCACAGTGTGTGTGTCATCTTTATTTTATTGATTTTAAAAGTCAAGCATAATCTAATGCTTGGATGTCTCTATGTTTTTTGTTAGATTAGGTCATGATTTTACATGTGTAGCTTTTACTTATTGCATAATAATGATTTTAAGTAGAACTCCATGACAATATAATGTAGACTAGTCAATTCAATATTCAAAATTCAAACATGCTCTTGGGTTTTGACACGAAGACTTTCTTTTTTATATAAAGAAATATGTTTAATTCCATTAATGAAGCCCATGAAGGTGGTGAAAATGGAGTTAATAATGAAAAAGAGCAAGAGATGCATCATGTTCTAAACATGTGAGCCTTGAACTTTTTTTGGTGATAATCTAATATCTTGCATCATCTTACCTTGTTGCAAATTAGTCAATTGCAACACCCAATAGATCATTGGATTTCTATTCTTTCATTTTCAAAGGTACCCATTGTCAAGTTTACTAATATCTTTCCATTTTATACTCTTTGATCTACATGAGTGACATTTTTGTTACCACATTTTAAGGATCCTATAGCATCATCTATAGATTGATTATCAAAAATTAATTTTAGTATTACCTATGCATAACTTAAATAAAGAAATAACATTTATTGGAATATGAATTATTTTTTCTTTATATGTCTTATGATAAGTCACCAATCTTAGATATCTAATGCATTTCATTATGATCATGCCCTTGAGCAAGCTTTTGGAGTTGAGAAGTCTAAATAGTAAATACCATGCTTAATTGATTATTGAGAATTTCTCCCATTGATTATTGAAGGAATTAAAGATTTTTTTTATAAATGCATGGGAAGAGATCACCTATGGAGCTAGTTTTTATAAGATAGAAAAGCCTTGTATTTCTTTTTTTTTTAATTATAAATTCAAGGCTAAATATAAGATTGGTTTTCAAATTCTTCACACAAAAAGTTGGCAACAAGTTGAAGATGAATGTCCTCAATCATCTAGTTGTTGTTTTCTATTTCATGAAAGTTATTAATGTTTAACTACACATGCAAGCATGAAAAGGAAGGGGTGGGTAAAATATACGATGGAAATTATTTGTAGGTACCCTAAATGCTAGTGTATTGCTAGCCATCATAAATAGGTTAGTTTTTCTTCTCATTGATGCTATAGATTTTTTTTGTTTCATGGGTGAGCATTTCAATTTATTACATAAATGTTCTATGAATGTGCATGTATATATGTTCATGTACACACATTAATGTATGAATGTGTAATTGTATTTTGTATATATCATCTTCCTACTTTTGTATCTCATTTTTGTATCATTTTTTTAAAATTTAAGTAGAAAAGAAGTTGGTGAGGATGATTGGAAGTCTTTGTATTGTATCATTTTGTTTCAAATAAATGATGACTTGTTTATCAGACAATAATATTTAAGGGGCTTGTGGAACGAACTTGCTTGTTTATTCAATGTTAGAGTAGATAAAGAGTATTTACAGTTTTTGATTTTTTTTCATTTAGCTTACTACACAAATTTCTGTTGTGAGAAAAAAAATGCAATCAAAATAAATATATTAATGATGAGATGAACCTATTATTATGTATTCATTGAATAAAGTGTCATTATGGCTGTTAAAATGTATGGAGGTCATAATGGTTGTAAAAATGGCCAAAATAACTTTGATGTTTTAATTGGATGAACTTTATTTTTAGTTATATTGCATGATGCTCATCACATTAAAAGAATAAAGCATCAATATTTATTTTTTTTACCATGATGAAATAGTATGAATTTTTTCAAAACTATTTTACCATTCATGTTTGAATATGATACAAGTATGTATGTATTTTAAAAGGTATCCGTTGATTAATAAACATGATGATATGCAAGGAATCTAACTATTATTTTTTATTAGTAGGTGATAACATACCTAGAAGAATATGTTCTCTCCAAAATGGGAACAAAAACAGTCCAGATGAGGAATTCCAATGTTTAAGGATGTTTTAACATCCAAACTTTGGTGACTCAAAGCTTCCATCAACATGAAAATCACTCAACCCTAGTTGCTGATTCATCTTTGTTGGAGTTTGGAATCTTGTATCATTCATCAAATTTATATTGTATAATAAATGAGGTTATTATTCTTATACACACTAATATAAAAAGCTATAGCACATTTGTTTGAGGAATTACCATCATATTCATTTATTTGAATGATGAAATGTTGAGTTATACTATTTTGTTGCATTTACTATCACATTTGTTTTGAGATAAAAGTGCTAAATTAAATTACTTCAATTTAAGTGTACATCTAAGTTGATTACAAACTTATTAGTTTATTTTGTTGGAGCATTTTGGATTGATATGCATGTATACAAATAAAAGTACTTGCTTTGATATTATGTGAATAATATCACAATCTCATCACTTTCATAATTAACTAGAGTTCAATGGCACATTTTGGCATCTACCCATACTTCATCTTAATGCATGCTGATGTAAAATGTTATATTAGCACTACAATAATTGTAATAACTTGAACATGAACAAATATAAGGCATGTATGCAACCTTAATTCATGATGTATTCTAGCAAAAATAAGGAACCACCACCAATATTGTTAATTCTCAAAGTTAACTATTAATAATGAATAATTCATCAACCTATATATCATGCTTAAGCAAGTAATAATTACATCATATGCCAAATAGAGTAGCATTTCCTACATGCCATGCACTTTATTTAATAACTAAGTAGAGCCTAAGATAAGCACAAAAACTATCCAAAATTAATGGAAATCTTCAAACTATTAAGTAGCCAACTCCAAAAGTACAATATAAAGATTATACATATCATTACATGAATCAGAATCAATATAAGTCTTGAGAATAATGTCAAATTTCTTAGTATCCAAATAGAGATTCAATTTGATGACATGTTAAATGAACTAGAAAGATTCTAGTTCATCTGCTATGAATTATAAAATATTATGGTTATGTTTTTATGAAACATAAAAGTTATTTGTTCATTCAATAATATAACCAAGATTATTTGAGTGAATCACCAATATTGTTAATTCTCAAAGTTAACTATTAACAATGAATAATCCATCAACCTATATATCATGCTTAAGCAAGTAATAATTACATCATATGCCAAATAGAGTAGCATTTCCCACATGCCATGCACTTTATTTAATAACTAAGTTGAGCCTAAGATAAGCACAAAACATATCCAAAATAATGGAAATCTTCAAACTATTAAGTAGCCAACTCCAAAAGTACAATATCAAGATTATACATATCATTACATGAATCAGAATCAATAGAAATCTTGAGAATAATGTCAAACTTCTTAGTATCCAAATATTCATAGTGAATAAGTTCCTTATGACTGAATTGTGACTCAATGTTTCTATGTTGAGGTTTATCAGGTAGATGCTTAGCCCTAAAGATTTTCAAACAAGGGAATGGAGTACCTCCCTTAAACAAGAATATTTGACATACTATGTGTTAGGATGGTGTAAAAGACTTTGGATATATAAAATTTGAGTCAGCAATGTATAATATTGTTCCATGAAATTATAAACTCTTAATGAATTGAGTGAATCACCACACAAGCAATTGCACATGGGAATTAATACATCTACCATTTTATATGGGTACATTAATGATTCTTGAGGTCAACTTGCAATATAATATCTTCTTTAAATACCATAAATATCCCACCCAAATATGACGTGACAACTCTAAATGTGAATTTCATAATATATAATACAATGTATTTTATGTTTTAGGTCCATCACAATTCACAACTACTCATTTATCAATTTCACAAAGATAATTGTTTAGTATAACAACCAACTTATCTATATGGAAATACATCACTGCACAAATACTTTGGTGTCACTCCTATTTGAATCATGCAACGAAAGACATAATCATATTATTAGTTATTTTGTCCCATTTTTTTTATTTAGACATTATCCATTGCTTATGATTTTTTTTCCACAACATATTTTTTCAATGTTATTTTGTAGTCTATGTCAAATCTTGCTTATGCAATGCCTTCAATAAGTAACATGATATCATTCTATTTTTTCTTGTCTTTGATATTTGTGGAGAATTTTGTAACTATCTTGCATAATGACAACTTTGATATACAATACAGAATAGCTTTATGCCTATATCGTATAAAAAAAAACTTCTTTATCTTCAAGGATGTTTCATAGCTGTAATGAGAGAGCCAATACCAATCCTTAAAATTTCTAAAACTCATAACATTGAAATTTATAGAAAATATATCATTGTCTACATCACATGCTATGACATACAAAATAGGTACCTTCTATGGAACACATAAATGAAAGGAATCAACAACCAGTAGTGAACAACACTTTTTAGAACCTTTAATTGAAGGCCTACATGTAACAAATAATTATAGAAAGTGACTATCTGGATAAGTATATTGGATAAGGGTTCCAATGTTAAGTTATTGAAATTTGTACATAACTACAGAAATAACTCAGAAACATTTGGAGCACCGAAAATATTTACCTTTGCCTTCTCTTTCAACCTCTAGGTTTGGTTAAAGGTCAACTCACCTTTATGTTCTCTTACAAAATCCTTGCATATTTGATGGGAATAATAAGTAGAAGTAGACCTCAAAGCCTTGTCAATGAAAATAATACCTCTCATAGAACTAAGTAT